>ONZH01027029.1:0-430806 GCA_900303285.1 Rhinella marina | reverse complement strand
AGGAGAAGCAGTTTATCAGCAGAGTGCTATGCAGTTTGGACCTAGTGATCACATGATCGCCAGGTGTCTTGGGGCAGAGGACCGCAGAGCTGCAGTATCAGTAGACCCTGATCAGCTCTGCCTGGTACAAAGCTCCCACAGGAGGCTGGGTTCCCATGTAACTGTGGCTCTCCACTTTGATTGACAGGGACAGGCAGTATTAATGTGATCATAGCTGGCCTTGACTTCTCCTAAAGGTTATGGAGAGAAATGGAGAGTGTGCAGCAGTGGCGTAACTACAACTAACTGGGCCCCACAGCAAATTTTTGAACAGGGCCCCCCCAGAAACTTCTTCGCAACCCCCAACTCACATGCAACCCTCACTCTTGTGGCTAGTCAACATAGAGCTCTCTTAGACAAGGCGTGACAGCCGCTCCATCCGTTTCCTATAGTGTCACTGTATATAATGTCATTGTATAATACTGTTGAGGGGGCCCTGACAATAAAATCTTTTAGTCTCCCTCCTGAGGGGGCCCCTTGTGGGTCTGGGCCCCAAAGCAGCTGCTTCCCCTGCTCCCCCTATTGCTACGCCCCTGGTGTGCAGCATTTACATAGAGAGCTGAGCCTCTAGGAGTAACAGCAATTTCCCCATTGCTCCTAGATGCTCATTTGCTTATATAAAAACTTATGGGGTAATTTCAAAATGAAAGCTGGAATCTGGTTGGTTGCTTTGGGCAACTAAGCCAATTCCACTTTACACAAGTTTGATAAATCTCCCTATTCATTTTTCTCAGTAATGCGGACACATATGAACATGGGACCAACACAGATGCCTTCAATTGCCAGTGTCATAGGTACAAATCTGCTGACAGATGCCCTTTAATGAATTAGATATACTATTCTAGGTGCAATGCTTTGACATGTTTCCCCTTAAACAGGACCTTTCACCACTCCTGACATGTCTGTTTTAATAGCTACATGTATTCCCCACATACTAACAATTCTGGAGCGTCTACTCTTATGGCTCTATGTTGTGCCATTCCTTTATTATTTGAATTAAAATTTATGAATGAATTGCTAGCAGTCTGCAGTAAGGGTACAAAGGGGAGGTAACCAGTTGGGGGGGTGTACCTGCACAGACTCACTCTATCCAACCAGTGCTGCCATTTTCAGACTGTGCAGGGACACACCCAGACATGGGATTTAGCCGGTTCACTCCGGTTCTCCAGATCCGGTTGTTAAAATTACAGCCGGATCGGAGAACCGGGTTACCGGCTGAATCCCGATCTGGTGCGGCAGCAGGAGATGAGCGCTTCCATTGTGGTAGCCCTCATCTCCGTACATTCATCTGTATCGCCGTCGTCAGTACGGCGATACAGATGCACACTGCAGCAGGGAGAGGCGTCTCCCTCTCCTGTTCCTCTGATAGGCTGTAGGCACTAGGCCTGCAGCCTATCAGAGGCCGGCGCAGGCGGCGCGATGACGTCATCACGTCTTCCTGAGCCGGTCTTGGTGCTGCGCGGGACACAGGCCGCAAGAGGCCTGCATCACATCGCTGACAGCATGGCGGTAAGTATAAGTGTTTTTTTTTTTATGTGGTGCTCTATGGGGGCATCAACTGGGCGAATTACTGGAACATGATGGGGGACACTATGGGGGCATTGCTGGCACATCATGGGGGACACTATGGGAGCATTGCTGGCACATGATGGAGGACACTATGGAGGCATTGCTGGCACATTATGGGGGCATTACTGACACATGATGGGGAATACTATGGGGGCATTGCTGGCACATGATGGGGGACACTATGGGGGCATTGCTGGCACATTATGGGGGCATTACTGGCACATGATGGGGGACACTATGGGGGCATTACTGACACATGATGGAGAGACCATGAAGGCATTACTGGCACATGATAGGGGATACTATGGGGGCATTACTGGCACATGAGGGGGGACACTATGGGGGTTTACTGGCACATGATGGAGGACACTAAGAGTATTACTGGCACATGATGGGGACAATATTGGGGCATTGCTGGCACATGATGGAGGATACTATGGGGGAATTGCTGGCACATGAGGGGGGACACTCTGTGGGCTAACTGGCACATGATGGAGGACTCTATGAGAGTATTACTGGCACATGATGGGTGACAATATGGGGGCATCTACTGGCACATCATTGGGGACACTACGGGGGCATCTACTGGCACATCATAGGGGACACTATGGGGGCATTACTGGCCACATCATGTGGAAAACTACAGGGGCATCTACTGGAGGCATTACTGGCACATTATGGGGGACACTATGGGGGCATTTATACTGACCCATCATGGGCCACTATGGGGGCATTTATACTGGTACACCTGGGGGGATTTACACTGGCACATTATAGGGCACTATGGTGTTGGAGGGGGAAAGAACACATTATGGGGGCACTATGAAGGGGCATTTATACTGGTGCATTATGGGGGAATCTTATACTGGCACATTACGGGGGCACTATGGGGATGGGGAGAGGAGCACTAAGTGTGCATTTACTGGGGGCATTATATAGGGGCAATTTACACTTGCACACATCATGGGGGCACTATGTGAACATTAGCTGGGGGCACTAAGAGGGGGAATTTTTTGTACTTCCACACAGAACGGAAGCATTTTTGAATTAGTGCACATTATTAGGGGGGATTTTTTGCACTTGTGCTCATTTTAATTGGCCAGTTTGCCCCTCACAGTAATAGTTCTCTCCAAAGTCCCACCTATAGTAATAATTCTCTGCCAGGGTGCACTTAGTATTAATAGTGCCCCAACAATAATGTCCCCATTTTGTCCCAGAATTAATAATACTCTCATAGCACCCATAATAGTAATCATTATGTTCCCCATGGTCCCCCAGTAATAATTGGGGAACATAATGTTTAACAACAGGTTCCCTACTCAACGGCGGACACGCGGCGTCACGACACATGTTTACATATACATCACATATATATTGGTGTCACTATTTGCCGGGTGCAGTTATTTTAGGGAAGTGTTTGCCAATAATTATTGAAGGGCACTATCTGTGTGGTACTAGTAATTTTTCTGCAGGATAATATTGGGGAGCACAGCGGGCACTGTATTGGGAGTGGCAGGATTGGGGTGTTCAGAAGGTGGGAGGATGATGGAAAAGTAGGAACCTAAGATGTCTTTTTGTCAAACTGCAGAGATGAGAGATGGGTGAAAAATCATCATGGCGCCTGGTCTGAAAGGAGAAGATGAGAAAAGAGAACGTCTGCAGAACGAGGAGAAGTCACTGGATTTAAGAGGTATGTGGAGCTGCATGCTGGATAGCACTGAATATAATGTGTATGCAAATGTCTTTAGTGCTAGGTACAAATGTGTATAAAATGTATATATATGTAGGTGTATCTACTGTAAGTTTAGCCTGTGTAATTTATATACTGTATCTACCATGTATGGGTGCATATTGTATATGTAATTATGTGAGTGTACTGTTTATATACTCTGCTTATGTATGCATACCTCCCAACCATCCCAAATCTGGCATAACTACTGTGTGGGGGGCACAATGGAGACTAGGCAGGGTCGGGACATGTACAGATAGACATTGGGTGGAGTAAGGCCTCTTTCACACTAGCGGCAGCACGGATCCGGCAGGTGAAGGGTGCCGCCGGATCCGTGCTGCCTCAGGTACATGTGTGGGGCCGGAACCGCGCTCCGGCCTCGCACATGTCACACAGTACATACACACAGACACATACATGCTTACATGCTCCCGGCAGCTCCGCGCACAGTACAGGAGGAGGACAGCGCACACATAGGACGATTCCCCACAGCGCCCTCTGCTGGGCACTGTGGAGAATCGTCCTATGTCCGCGCCGCCCTGCTCCTCCTGCGCTGTGGAGACCTGCCGGGAGCATGTAAGTATGTATGTGTATTTGTATGTGTATATGTCTGTGTATGTGTATGTCTGTATGTGTGTATGTATGTATGTGTGCAGGTGACGGATCCGTCATGAACTCCATTGAAAGTCTATGGAGGACGGATCCGTTTACCATTGTGTCACGCCAAACGGATCCGTCCCCATTGACTTTCATTGGGGGTCATGACGGATCCATCTTGGTGCGGATGCCTGGACCGGAGAGCAAACCACAGCATGCTGCGGTTTGCTCTCCGGTCTGAAGACGGAATGGAATGCTTTTAGGAGCATTCCGTTGTCTTCAGTTCAGTTTTTGTCCCCATTGACAATGAAGCGTTTTATTCCGGTATTGAGCCCCTATGACAGAACTCAATACCGGAATTAAAAAACGCTAGTGTGAAAGTAGCCTTAGAGGTGTGGGTCAGCGCTTTAAAAAACTTATTGCTGTGCTCATAGTTTGGCTCCTTAGGCTTTTCAAAAGTTGGGTAGTATGTGTGTGTAGTGTATATATGGTATATTTATGTGTGTTGTATATATATATGGTGTATACTGTATATGTATCTGTACCATCTATATGGTGTATTTATGTGTATGGGTGTTGCATATATATATGTGATGTATATGTAAACATGTGTCGTGACGCCGCTTGTCCGCCGTTGAGTAGGGAACCTGTTGTTAAAAATTTTAATCCCACCCCTGGACACACCCCAACTGGTTACCTCCCCTCTGTATCCTTACTGAAGGCTACTAGCAATTAATTCATAACTTCTAGTGCAAATAATAAATGAATGGCACAACACAGAGACATAAGAATAGATGTTCCAGAATTGTTATTACATGGGGAATGCATGAAGCTATTAAAATAGGCATGTCAGGAGTGGTGAAAGGTCCTCTTTAAGGTTATGCGTTTCCTTTAATTGATTAATACCAGTGCATTGTGGTATTATTGTTATGCATTTATTTCTCTTGATGATTTATTGTAAATTGGTTTAAAAAAACACAGCATGCCTGTGATGGAAGCGTTTTTGCTGATCCATGACGGATCCAGCAAAAACGCAGATGTGAAATTAGCCTAATCTATATTTTTTGTGATTATTACATTACTCATTTGTTTTCTTTATTAGAGGGAGGTTTTTTTCTCCCCTTTTTAGCTGCTACAGATAATGTTTTTAACTGCTATTTGTAATGTATGAAATAAAGACATGTATCCTTTATTACTATTCGGACCATATCTTGAAATAGTGTTTATGTTATTTATTGGTTCTTTGAGAAGGGATCCTTGTGATGTTAATTTATCACAGTAGCCAGAACAATGTGAAATTATTTTATGCATTTATTTCTCTTGATGATTTATTGTAAATTGGTTTAAAAAAACACAGCTTGCCCAATATCTAGAATTTTATGGCACAGGTGGAGCACTCTTACCCCCAAAGAAAAATTCAAAGTGGGAAAACACAGACATCAAAAATACACAGACATTTGTGTTGCAATTTAAAGCACAATAAAGCACACCAGAAAATCCATACTAATAAAAACTGTATTACATAACAACCTGTTGACATTTTATTGTCAATATTCTGCATTATTATTATCATTAAAATCTACAGAAGGAAAATGCTGCAAAAACATCACCCCATAAACATGCTGAGGGGGAAAAAAATTGAAATAAGGTGCGAAAAATAAAATCACATTGAGGGAAAATTTAAATGTCGTAATATAAGTGCATAGTGCTGGGTGTTTTAAACAGATATACAGGACTTACCTTGACAGATTTACCTGGTTTGCTTATTATACACTTTACAGATCATGTTGATCTAGAAGTTCACTGATACTGTGTAGCTCTGCAACTGATGTTATTCAAGTCCATTTCATGAGCCCTCTTTGGGCATTATTCACTTTTCCTTCGGTTATCCTTTGGTTTTTGCAACAATCCTGTTTTACATAAAATAACATAAACAACAGCCTTAAAAAAATAAATCAAATCCCGTAATACCAAATCTAGCCATTAGATGTCAATACAAGTCTACACAATAGAAAATATCCAGCATCACATAACAGTATGTACGTACTATATCCACAATACTTTCTTATGGTAAATTAAAATCTTCAAACACGATCTAAACATTACAAAATATAAGAAATAATAATATTTGAAGCTACTGAGGAGATAACCAAACAAATCAACTGTTTAACTTTTTTCCCTGTCAGATTTGTGTAATGTTTTGTGTCCAATATATGAAACTATTTTATGAAGCGGCAATGAGAATGCCACAGTGAAAAAAAAATCTAATATTACATCTAATATAACTACTGGGAGCGCTATAGGAGGCTATTATAATTACTGGGGGCACTAGGGGGTCTTATAACTACTTGGGGCCCTACCAGGGCACACATATACATAAATGCACACATATACGCATACCTCCCAACTTTGGAAATGGACAAAGAGGGACAAATTGTGCAGCGCACTAAGCGCACCGAGGCAAATTTTTTCGCCACTAGGTCACGCCTCTAACTCCACCCAAAACATAACTATACACCTAATTCCCCTCCGCTAAGCCACACCCTTTTTTCTCAGCACTTCAGAAAAGTTCCAAGAAGCTCAAAAAGTGGCAAATGATGGTGCACACATGACGTGTGCTGTAATCTTCCACTTTTTTACGTCACAATAGTAGCATAAAGAGGTTAATAAATGTCCCTCAATGTGTATAATCAGAGGAGTCGTCACTGGATGTCATAAATATGTAGCATTGATGTCTCCTGTTTGTGTGACGGTGATGAATGCAAATAGGTCTTTACCACTGAGGCCAGGGTGCTGGGCCAAGAATTTGACACATGCATTGAGGCCAAATCTTTGGAGACCCAAACCAAGGTGAAGACATCTTCCTTTTGTCCTGTCTACTGGCAGGGACTCAGAAGATGGCCTTGTTACTATTCAAGCATATTCTATCCAAAATATTCTTTGCTTCGCTGTCATCCAAATTCAAGTCTTTTTTAAGGACAGAGGAAGCATAATAACACCTCAGTTCCACGGGTTAGAAAAGGCTTGTGACTCGAATACAGATTTAAGTGCACTTCAAAATTCTATAAATCTATAAAACTTCAAAATTTCTATAAACCAGGAAAGTGAAAAAAAACATTGCATCACTGTGAAAATTCGGGCATCAGTTTTGTGGTGAATTTTATCTGGCGAAACACTTTTATTAATTTTTTTAATTATTGGCCCTACAGATGTTAAGGATATTGAGGTTTGTTTTCTACATTATAAAGCAGGAAAAAAGATACAGATTATTTCGTTTTTTTTTTTTTCTTTTTTTAGTACTTTTATTTGCACTAGGTGATTTGAACATGCTTTATCCCCTGAATAATACAGTGCAATAATTCAAAGTAATGCTGGTAGGATCATACCAATATTAGTAGGCTCTGCCCCCTGTGAGTCAAACCTTCTCATCTAACTTTAATGTCTGATCTCACAAATGCTCTTTTGGCTGAATGCATACAAAACTCCATTTTAACCCTTATAGTTTACATTGGTATTGTATTTAAAGTGAGTCTGTCACCAGGAAATTCACTGTTAAACCAGGCAAAATGCCTTGTAATGCTATTTCAGCTGACTTTATAATACTGTTGTGGCGACAGTCCATGCCCGTCACTGCTCCACTCCTCCTGTGGGAATGGCCACAACCTTAGTCACCCGATCCAACACTCCTGTAATATATAGCAGCCTGGACCTTCTGGAGTTCCTCTTTTCTACTCAGGCTCGGCCAACGGAGTAATGCTCCCTCCACTGAGGCCTGCTTTCTGGGTTCTTCGTAGGGTGCATGTTCCCCCTTTGGGTTTTAAAGGACTAGCGTACACGCCATAATATTCTCCAGCCTATGGCTAGCTATCCAGGGGTACTTCAGGCACCTTTCCCTATGGGAGGGTGTCTGAGCAATAGGTTCTAGTACTCTAGTGTCCTGCAAAGATGTGCCGTTAGCTTTGACCTCAGCTTGTTTCTAACTACGGTTTTGCCTTATCCCTTGGTGCTCTGCAGCAGTGTCTCTGACTCCCGTGGATCAGCAGTCACTTAACCAGAGACTACTTCTATACTACTACAATAGGAAAAGGCGCCAGACTCTCTAGTGACTAGGATAGCGGGAGCGTGCATAGGCTGGCACTTTTTCCTATAGTGTGCACGCACACCCATTGTTCTTGTATTGCAGGATGGTTGTAACCCCTAGAAGTGAGCATTCTATAATTGTGATGGAAAAATGTATCCAGCCAGCAAAGGGGGCAATATGGACAATCACAATACATTAGTAAGTGCGTTGTATGAACTTTGTCTACACGATAAATGCCATTCGCTGAAGTGAGACAACCCTTTTAGCAAGGACAGTATTTCTAAACTGTTAGCATGAATTTAAAGTACAAACAGATTAAATAGACCATAGGTCTTACGTTGTACCCCAAACATAGGCATGCCTTTCCCACCACTCTGCCCCATGTTGTCCTTAGATATCACCCCATTTCTGTGATAGTATTGACTGCAGACTGTTGGCATTCCCCTTGTAAAAGGGCTGTGTCCCTACACACTGACAGTATCTGATCATTGCTGATAGAATGAGTCTGTTTTGGGGGACACACCCTCTTGTCAAGAGCAATGGTTATTAGACCTAGGCTACAGTATTTATATACTTTCTGTGGAATGCAAGACTCACTGGCGACATCCTCTGAATGTAGAAGTTGTGTTTCTTCACCTTCTCCATCCAGTCCAGACTGCCATGGCAATTTGTTCTGACAACTTCAGAGTTTGCTGCCAAGACGTATTTGGCCCCATTTTTTCTTCAAGAATCCCAGACTCCCAGACACAAATACATTCCGACCAATTCCAGACCACAAAATATATTCAGACCTCCAGATCAGATGCCTAAATTATGTCTCACACCAGCTTTTATAACAGCACAAATACATTAACAGCCAAACCCAGAACAGTCCCAGAATAAATGCAAACCCAAGACAAAATCCCCTAAAGAAATGCAGACCTCCAAACAACCAAAACTTTTAAAGATACCAGACAAGACCCTCAAAATACAGACTCAGGCCCCCTAAACAAATACAGACCCAAGAGCACAACTCCTGAATACAGAACACACCCAGACACTTTCATACAGCTACTCACACTCTGGAGTTTGGATCCTTGCATCTTTGCTGTTTCTTCAACAAGACTTTCAACAACACTGACACACATACAGTATGCTCACTTGACCATATGTGTGAAGGTCTTCATACAATAGCAGATCCTGTACACATTTCCATTTTGTTGTGTTTTGTCGAAATTTATGGCCAAAATGTGCCATGTCTTTGTGCACTTTGGGCCCATGGATCCCCTTTGTCCACCACATCCCAGGTGACCACCAAAATCACCCAAACTAGATTTGGTAATGGTTGAAAATCTGGACTGTTTAAAAAAAAAAAGGATTAAACATCTTTCATAAATCTGATGTATGTTTGGGTCAGGAAAGAAGTTTTCTACTCTGTGACAATTTGGTAGTTGTTTCCTTCCCATCGATCATCTAGGGTAACTGAAAGTCTTCTGCATTCTGAAAGTCTTCAGACCATTTCTCTTCTTTTAACAGTTTGATATAACGTAGCCTTTTGCTAAAATAAAAAAACAATCAAATTTTTCCCCACAGTACCCCATAATGACAAAGTGAATTTCAAGGGAACCTGTCACCTCCTGTAGCGAAAAAAAACTGTTAGCAGTACCTTAATCTGGTGGCCAGGGTGACGCTAAAGAAGGTCTTCATAAGGAGAAGAGATTCCTGTAAATAGAAGAAATTGATCTTTTAATCATGCTCAGAACGCTGACTTGACTCGGCTTGAAGTCAAGGGGGCAGCGGCTAGTCAAGCAAACCACTCCCCCTGGTCAACTTGAATGACAGTTGCCGTTGGGCGGGGGATCGTGCAATTCTCGCGCATGCGCGGTGCGCAATTTCTCCCTGCGCGATCCCGGCCCCGGCTCTTCACTTCTGCGGCGCTTTTGTCCTTACAGCGCATGCGCCGCAGAAGCAAGCGAGCGCGCGGGGACGGCGGGCGGGAGCGCTCTGGCAACCGAGCTCGCTTGCTTCTGCGGCGCATGCGCTGTAGGGACAAAAGCGCCGCAGAAGTGAAGAGCCGGGGCCGGGATCGCGCAGGGAGAAATTGCGCACCGCGCATGCGTGAGAATTGCGCGATCCCCGGCCCAACGGCAACTGTCATTCAAGTTGACCAGGGGGAGTGGTTTGCTTGACTAGCCGCTGCCCCCTTGACTTCAAGCCGAGTCAAGTCAGCGTTCTGAGCATGATTAAAAGATCAATTTCTTCTATTTACAGGAATCTCTTCTCCTTATGAAGACCTTCTTTAGCGTCACCCTGGCCACCAGATTAAGGTACTGCTAACAGTTTTTTTTCGCTACAGGAGGTGACAGGTTCCCTTTCAGTCTCTAGATGTGCCAAACTGATAGAGACATACCCTAAGCGACTTGCAGCTGTAATCCCAGCAAAAGGTGGCGCAACAAAGTATTACTGCAAGGGGGCCAAATAATTTTGCATGCCCAACTTTTCAGTTTTATTATTACAAAAAAAGTTTTAATGATTCAATAAATTTCGTTCCACTTCACAATTGTGACCCACTTGTTGATTCTTCACCAAAAATTTAAATTGTTATATCTTTTTGTTTGAAGCCTGAAATGTGGCAAAAGGTTGAAAAGTTCCAGGGGGCCGAATACTTTCGTAAGCAAGAATTTCAGTCTCTAGATGTGCAAAACTGATAGAGACATACCCTAAGCGACTTGCAGCTGTAATCGCAGCAAAAGGTGGCGCAACAAAGTATTAATGCAAGGGGGCCGAATAATTTTGCACGCCCCACTTTTCAGTTTTATTATTACAAAAAAAAGTTTAAATGATCCAATAAATTTCATTCCACTTCACAATTGTGACCCACTTGTTGTTGATTCTTCACCAAAAATTTAAAATGTTATATCTTTTTGTTTAAAACCTGAAATGTGGCAAAAGGTTGAAAAGTTCCAGGGGGCTGAATACTTTCGCAAGGCACTGTAGATGCCAAATTTTAGTCTTTGCTTTTTAATAAATTTGCAAAAGTTCTATTTTCACTTTTACATTAGGATATTGAGTGCAGATGAATGGGGAAAACTTTGCAAATGCATTGTAAATAATTTCACTTGGTACACTTATTTGTGGTCTTATGTTTCTCATGTAACCAACCATGCATATCCATTTAAATTTTACATTATGCCTGAAACCTTGTAGAAAAAAGAGATTTCAAATACAAAAAAAAATCAATTTCTTCAATAGAATATTGACAGAGCTGGCCAAGGCTGCTAGAAGTTATAGAATACTAAACCAAATATTATATGGCAGAAAAGTTCTCTGACCTTTACCTTGTACCGCTTTTCTACTAGCATGATATATTTATCATTAATGTGTTTCATAAGTAAACTATATTTCACCAAATACAGTACATATGGGTAAGAATTCAATTCTGTCTCTAGAAGTCGATATGCAAAGAGGTATCTCCCAAGGAATGAGAACCTGTCTCTAGATGTCGCTAAGGATCCATGATTTCAGTATTATCTTTATCACAGTGTAACTTTCATCCTTCAAGGTTGCTAATTTTCTCACAAAAAAAAAAGAAAGTGCACTATCCTAGCCAAACAAAATGTATTGTTTAAAGGTTACTTGCAGTAACAAGGTATTTTCAGAAATCAATTAATCATTCTTCGGCTCAGAACATGAAATTGCCATCCTGTTCAGAAACATAATATAAGTATTTTTGACTATGCTGCTGAAAATGTGTTTGTATGTGTACTCTACACACAGAAGGTCAACATTCTTGTACCAATAATGTAGGCTTTCAAATACCACCATATCTAGCTCATATGCTGTACAAATTCTTGTCTTGTAGGTCACACAATTTTTAAAAATGCTACAATTGAAGGACTAGAATGTGAAACAGGTATTCCCATCTGGGACATTTATGGCATATTGATAGGAGATGTCATAAATGTCTGATAGGTGTGGGACCCATTCCTATCTTCAGAATGAGATCCCAAAGTGAAGGGAGAGCAAGTTGCACATGCGTGGTCACCCTCTGTTCACACACGAGCAGCTCTACCTCTTCGAAAAGCTGATGGAGTGCCAGGAGAAGGTTCCCAGCTGATCTGATATTGATGACCTAACCTGAGGAAAGGTCTTCAATCAATATTTTAACACTGCACAACCCCTTTATTGAAAGTGTTCTGGAGTATGATACACCAAGAGGTGCAAATTTGGAACATCTTCTGCTTCAGAAAAGCTCATAAATGGTGTAGAGTTGTCTGGCATAAATTATACTTTTGGGTTGTGGGAGGCCAAGCACTCTTCTACTAAGCCCAACATGTTTTTTTTTTTTCATAATTGAAATGAGCAGTTCAAAAACCCAAAAAGTTACAAAAAATGTTTGCACAAATGATGAAATGAAAGGTTAAACACCTGGCAGACTTATTTCTGGTCTTATATCTCTCATAGTGATGCATATCCATTTAAGTTTCGTGTTATGTCAGACCTTGCAGAAGCATGTATCTTGCTTCTTTGAAATGCAATAAAAGAGATTTCAAAATACAAAAAATCAATTTCGCCAACAGAATATGAATAAAATGAAAGGTTAATACTTTGTAGCCAGAACACTAGTGGGAAGGCAGTGATAAATTCATCCCACAAAATCTAATCCTGCCCAGTCACCTTAGTTATGTCCCCTTAGTGCTCCCACATGGTAGTTATGCCCACATTGTGCCCCCCACAGTAGTTATGCCCACATTTTACCCCCTAACAGTAGTTCTGTCCATATTGTGCACCCATACAGTAGTCTTCCCCTGTAGTGTTAAAAAAACTGTAATAGTCACCTAGCCCCGTTCCCCCGATGATCGCAGCATATCCTGCTTTCCTCAGCAAGCTTGATGCAGTAACACTTTGCGCCTGCTGGGCTGTGTGGGTAGAGTGCAGAGGCCAATTTCACGGCCTGAGAATGATTCCACGGCCTGCACACTCCTTCTGATCAGCCCAGCAGCCACAATGGGTCACTGCATTACACTCACAATGATCATACCAGTGGCGCAGGGGCGGACATACTGCCCCAGGGCCGGAGGGGAGCCCTTTCTTACCGGCAGCAGGGAGAAATGAGCGCTTCCATTTTGGAGCTCTATTGGGGGCACTGGGGTCATTTTTACTGGCATTGGGCGCATTTTTACTGGCACTGGGGACATTTCTTACTGGTACTGGGGGCATTTTTACTGGGTCATGGGGGCATTTCTTACTGGCACTTCGGGGCATTTCTTAATGGCATGGGAGCACTGGGGGCATTTTTACTGGCACTGGGGGAATTTTTACTGACACTGGGGGCATTTCTTACTAGCACATGGGGCACTGGGGGCATTTTTACTGGCACTGGGGGCATTTTTACTGGCACTGGGGGCATTTTTACTGGCACTAGGAGCATTTTTACTGGCACATGTGGGCATTTTTACTGGCACATGGGGGCACTGGGGGCATTTGCTACTGGCACATGGGAGCACTGGGGGCATTTGTTACTGGTACATGGGCTGGGGCATCTGGGGGGCATTTCTTACTGGCACTTGGGGGCATTTCTTAATGGCACAGGAGCACTGGGGGCATTTTTACTGGCACTGGGGGCATTTTTACTGGCACGGGGGGCATTTCTTACTGGCACATGGGGGCACTGGGGGCATTTTTACTGGCACATGGGGGCACTGGGGGCATTTGTTACTGGCACATGGGGCACTGGGGGCATTTCTTACTGGCACATAATTTGGGGGGCATTTCTTACTGGTACATAATTTGGGGGGCATCTATGGGGGTGGGACACTTTTTAATGGCACATGTTTTTGGGGGGAATCAATGGGGGGAACTTCTGGCGCATTATTGAGGCATTTCTTACTGGCACATAATTTGGGGGCCATCTATTGGTGGGGAGCACTTCTTACTGGCACATTATTGGAGTGAAATTTTGGGGGCACTTCGTACTGGCACATTATTGGGGGGCACTATGGGGGCACTTCTTACGGGCACATTAGAAGCATTATTACTTCTGGGGCACAGTGGGGACATTAGTACTGTTGGGGGCACTATTACTAACAAGTGCACTCTGGCAGAGAATTATTAGTTAGGGGGGCACTATTACTATGGGGGGCGCCCTGGCACAGTATCAGCATAGCACAGTTATTTCTGGGGGACGTTATGTTTACACTATTACTGTCAGGGACACTATTTGCTGGGCGCAGTTATTTTAGGACACTGTGTGCCAATAATTATTGAAGGGCACTATCTGTGTGGTACTAGTGGCACAGTACTGGGGGTGGTAGGATGATTTGTCCAGAAGACGGGAGGATGATGGAAAAGTAGTAAACTAAGATTTTTTTCTGCCAAACTGCAGAGATGAGAAATGGATGAAAAATGGCGTATGGTATGAAAGGAGAAGATGAGGAAAGAGAAGATCTACATCAGAGGAGACGTCACTGGATGTAAGAGGTATGGGGCTGTATTAGGCTACATTCACACGAACATTGTGTTTTGCAGTCTGCAAATTGCGGATCCGCCAAAAAAGGATGATGTTCCGTATGGCATCCGTTTTTTTGGCAGATCCACTGTAACAATGCCTATTCTTGTCCGCAAAACGGACAAAAATAGGAATGGACATACAGATGCGGACAGCACATAGTGCTCATTTAAGTGAATGGGTCCGCATCTGAGCCGCAAAATATGCAGATCGGAGGCTGTGAAAACAGGTGTGAATGTTGCCTTACCCTGTATGTTCTGTAGTGATATACATAATGTTAGGAGGGAAAAGGTTAGGGTGAGAATTTGGCATGGGGGGGGGTCAATTTTTGCTAGGTGCACCAGCGCTGAGGGAAGGGGGGCCCAAGCTGAACTCTTGCACCAGGGCCCATGAGCCTTTAGCTACGTCCCTGGATCATACTGTATTATAATGCATAGTAATCGTCAGTTTCACACTGACAGTTCACTTATGAGACCTTGCCTGTGGCTGGGCCTCATAGGTTTCCATAGCTGGCAGACCTGGAGGCTTTTATAAGGCCCCCAGCTGCTGTGGCAACTATCTGCAGCCTGCAATCGCAAAGCGAGGATCTGATGGAGTGAGAGACGGAGCCCCTCCCTCTGCAAACTGCTTAGATGCAGTGGTCAGCATTGACCGCCACATCTAAGGGGTTAAATGGCTAGTATCTGTGTTATTTCCCATGCTGGCAGTTACAGCAGGGGCCTGGCTGTCAGTCACGGCCAGGCCCCAGTCCTGATCAAGCAAGCACAGCCTCTGTATCTGTTCAGTCAGTGCACTGTACACGTACAGTGGAATGCAGGAACTCCTTGCCCGATGTGCCATCCATGTACAGTGCATGTTGGGAAGGGGTTAAACAATACGTCATTTTCTTGCCTGGCAATGTGAAGCAAGCTAGAAGGCCTCAAAAATCAGCACATGATGCCACATTCTAAAGAGATTCAAATGCAGATGTGAAGCAATCACCAAAGTCTAATAGTCTAGAAAGGGCTAGAAAGCCATTTCTAAGGCTCTGGGACTCCAGTAAACCACAGTGAGAGCCATTATCCACAAATGGAGAACATGTGTAAGAGTGGTAAATAGGGATGAGCGAACCCATGGAAGTTCGGGTTCGCCAGGTTCGGCCAAACATCAGATCAAAGTTCGGGTTCGGGACCCAAACTTGACCCAAAGTCAATGGGGACCCGAACTTCACTTTATTATTTTCCGTTATAACATGGTTATAACAGAAAATAATAGCATTCTTAAGACAGAATACTAAATAAAATGTCCATTTAGGGGTTAAAAATAATTAAAAAACTCACCTCATCCACTTGATCACGCAGCCGGTATCCTCTTCTTTCTTCTTTCTGCAGGACCTGCGATGACGTCACTGTGCTCACCACGTGGCGATCAAGTGAGGTGAGGGTTTTTTTTATTATTTTTAACCCCTGAATGGCCATTTTATTTAGACTTCTGTCTTAAGAATGCTATTATTTTCCGTTATAACCATGTTATAACGGAAAGTAATAAAATCACCCGACCACCGAAACCGAACCCAAACTTTAGTGAAAAAGTTCGGATTCGGTTCCGGGTACCCGAACTTGCAAAGTTTGCAGTTCGGGTTCGCTCATATCTAGTGTTGAAGCTTCCCAGTCTATCAAAATGGGAGCAGTACTGCAGTAACCAGTATTGCCACACAGTGGATGGAGCTGTGTAGTTCTGTCGCTGGAGCTACTGTAGAAAAGATGATCGGCGGGGTGCAGGGTGTCGGATCCCGCCGATCAGATACTGATGACCTATCCTCAGGATCAATATAAAAGAGAATACCCCTTTAAAAATATGATTCACACACAAAAAAATATATATTCTATGCAAATATGAAATAGCTCTAAAAATATCTTTCAATCCCTGAGCTAAGCTATGATTAACACTTTACATGCAAAATTTTAATTGCTTTACATAACCTACCTGTTAAATATTCAATTAAACGGCTGATTGCTTTCCCTAGCGAATACTCTTGTTCTAAATAAAAAATCCTGAGAAATTAATACATTTCATCTGCATGATTTGAAGCCCACAGCAAACATTCACAGCAGACTATGTGCCAACATTTTCTCCTATTAAATTGTCTTAATGTTGTGTTACCTTCATTTTTTTTCTTGCTCCGTTGCTGTAGGCAGAATGGAAAATGAGATAGACTTTACAACAAAAACCAAGAAATGAATAAATGTTATTGTCACATATCGGCGCCGAGCAGTTTGCACTTCATTCTGCTTCCCATTCACTGTGTAACTGACTGTGCATATGTAAGATTAAAACCCAGATAGGTTCCTACAACGAGATTTGCTCTAGCCTTGAGATATTCTCTCCTTGGCTGCTCCAACCAGCGACTTGTTACTAAAGACTTATTTTAGTCTAATACTTTTCAAAGCAGCAGAGTGAAAAAATAAGATTGGATGGCGAGGTTATATGCGAGATACATATTATCTTTCATAGCATCGTTCATAGTGGACTAAAGCTCTCAAAGACCATGTTCCACTGCAGGGTATGGACTAGCAATTTCTATTTTGGAGGTTTTATCGGGTTAGGAATTGTAAATGACGAAATCTAAAGAGTTTTAAAGGGTTTTTCTAGGAGTAGAATATTGATGACCTATCAATATTCATTAATATCTGATGGATGGGGGTCCAACTTCCCTCACCCCTGCTGATCAGATATTGATTGGTGGGGGTCCAACTTCCATCACCCCTGTCGATTAGCTGTTTAAAGAGGCTACCCTTTGTCATAGTCTTGAGTGCTCTTGTGATGGTTTAAAGGGGCACTTCCATCAGAAAGGGAAACCAATAGGTGACGCTGGCAACATGGTTATCTTTCTTTGGAGATACCTCTTTGCAAAATATTTGGGGGGTACTATCTCTTCACCTCGAAACAGCTGTTTGCAGATGAGGTTCTGGCTTATTTATTATACAAGTCATGTCTCAACGCCTAATTAAAGGGTTGAATATTGACTTATAGGATAGCTACCTTGCATCTGGTGGCATTAGAGGCATTTCTTTTTCCCAAACTCAATATACATAGATAATTTTTTACATTTTTTTCACAGATTGCTTTTTCATTTTGGCAGTACTATACCACTGAAAATGAAATAGAAACTATTGCTTTTCTTTAGCAGTCAACATAGATAAGACCTCCTATATAGACAGGTAATGAGTTAACATTTTGCTGCTGATGTGAGGGGAAGATGTTATCTGAAGAGTCAGTCTTGTGACAATAGTAGGTGTAGAATTAGGATAACAGTATGAAAGTTCTATAGCTCTAGATAAATATTTTAAATGAAAACATGGATCACACCTTCACATGTCATGCATCGATCTTTTGCTTCTCAGCATAATTTATAAACTGTACACAAGGCATAGAAAATATTTTTGTCTGACTGAGGAAGTTAAGCAAGGTCATCTGCCATGCTAAAAGTTTAAACAAATAGGAAGTTAAGGAGCCAGGACAGGAAGTAGAATACATGAGTAACTTATATATATCCAGAAAACCATCCACCTGTGTTTTATTAAAAAAAAACATAGAATATTCACATAGAGGCTGTTAATATGTGATGAAATAAATTGATGGAAGTGTTCATTTAAGGTGTAGCATCATGGTAAACATTGGGTCACTTGATAAAAATTGACACTGAATGCCCAACATATAGTGTCTTTTGAATACCAAGTTGGCCACCAGGATGAGGATGGGATTGAGTAAGAAATGAAACATACAGTAGGCTTCCTGTAAAAGCACATAATGGTGGCAAACACTGGGATCATTATCGGCAGGATTCTAGGTAGATTACTTCTGACATCTGCAGGGGCGTAGCTATAGGGGGTGCAGAGGTAGCAATCGCTACCGGGCCCAGGAACATGAGGGGGCCCAAAGCCCTTGTGCAGCATAAGAAGATCAAACAAAGCACTAAAAGAAGAGGGGCCCAAGCTGAACTCTTGCACCTGGGCCCATGATCCTTTAGCTAGGCCCCTGGACATCTAGCTGAATCTTTGCACAAATGAACTAAAGATTTCCTTAAAGTACAACTGTAATCATCAAATACAAATTGGCCATCCCAATGTCATAGTTGCTAACAGTGGCGTACCGCCCATATAGGCAGACCACGCCACTGCTATGGGGCCCGCGGCACAGGTGGGCCCGGAGCGCACTGAAGGCCCCGCCCCCTACTCTGCATCATTAAAGGGGCATTCCCATCTCACAAATGTACTTTGTATAGTTAGATATAGCCATTCCAATACTATTACTAATAGAATGTATTTATATAAAAAGTACCGTTTAGAAGATTTGCCTATTTGTTTATCCATTGTCCCACACACATCAGTCCGGCCGTTGCCCCTGGTTTCGGCCACCGTGGCCATGTAGTAATGTAGTAGTGGTGGTCAGCTTGCTCCTGTACAAACCCCCTCTGAGGTAACTGCTGTATTGTGAACGCACATTACATGAGCATGCGGAGACACATCTTAGGGTTGTAGTATATTTGTCTGTGTTTCCAAAACGCAGAGAAACGGATCCAGTTCCAAGATCAATTTATCTCTATGGAGCAGGATCCGTTTATAAAGTCTGTGTTTTGGACGGATCCTGACCATTGCGTTTTGGACTGGTAGCATCTAAAACGCAGATGTGAAAGTGCCCTAAGATGTGTCTCCGCATGCTCAAGCAATGTGTGTTCACAATACAGAAGTTACCTCAGAACGGTTTTGAACAACAGCAAGACGACCTCCACTACTACATGGCAACGGTGGTCGTAACTAGGGGCAACGGCCTGACTGATGTGTGTGGGACAATGGATATACAAATAGGTAAATCTTCTAAACCAGGGATGGCCAACCTGTGGCTCTCCAGCTGTTATAAAACTACAACTCCCACCATGCCCTGCTGTAGGCTGATAGCTGTAGGCAGTGTGGGCATGCTGGGAGTTGTAGTTTTGCAACAGCTGGAGAGCCTCAGGTTGGCCATCCCTGTTCTAAACGGTACATTTTATATAAATAAATTCTATTAGTAATGATATTGGTAAGGCTATATCTAACTATACAAACCACATTTGTGAGATGGGAATACCCCTTTAAGATGCGTCCCGACAGTGTTCCCTGGCCCGCTCACCTCCGCTCACCGTCGCAACCCGGACTTACTGTATGACTGTTCTGTTGGGGAAGCCCTGTTGCGGTGGGCTCAGAGCAGGCATACACTATGTTTCCCCTAACGTCCTGACTTGACGCTAAGGACGTTCCTGTGCACTCTCAGCTGGCCCCCGCCTCCTCCCTCAAAAGAGGGGAAAGAAGAAGGGAGAAGAAGGCCAAGGCCAGCCAGCCCCCTCCAGAGCATTGAAGTGGAGACAAGGGCCAAGTAACTGTAAGTTTTTATGTGTGTCATGTGTGTGTATGCATACACTGTGTATATACTGTATATTGTACAGCATATCACAAGGGTTATATTGTCCGGCATGGTGTAACCGACATGCATCTGTTATACAGTATACAATATAATCCCTGTACCATGCTATACAATGTACAGTATAATCCGTACACCATGCTGTATAATATACAGTATAATCCGTACACTATGCTGTATAGTATACAGTATAATCCGCACACCATGCTGTATAGTATACAGTATAATCCGTACACCATGCTGTATAGTATACAGTATAATCCGTACACCATGCTGTATAGTATACAGTGTAATCCGTACACCATGCTGTATAGTATACAGTATAATCCGTACACCATGCTGTATACTATACAGTATAATCCATACACCATGCTGTATAGTATACAGTATAATCCGTACACCATGCTGTATAATAGTAACATAGTAACATAGTTTATAAGGCCGAAAAAAGGCATCTGTCCATCCAGTTCGGACTGTTTTCCTACAAGTTGATCCAGAGGAAGGCAAAAAAACCCTGTGAGGTAGAAGCCAATTTTCCCCACTTTAGGGAAAAAAATTCCTTCCCGACTCCAATCAGGCAATCAGAATTACTCCCTGGATCAACGACCCCTCTCTAGTAACTATAACCTGTAATATTATTACCCTCCAGAAATACATACAGGCCCCTCTTGAACTCTTTTAGTGAACTTACCATCACCACCTCCTCAGGCAGAGAGTTCCATAGTCTCACTGCTCTTACCGTAAAGAATCCTCTTCTATGTTTGTGTACAAACCTTCTTTCCTCCAGTCTAATCCCTGCACCATGCTGTATAATATACAGTATAGTCCATACACCATGCTGTATAATATACAGTATAGTCCATACACCATGCTGTATAATATACAGTATAATCCATACACCTGGGGGCTGCCCCCATACAGTAAAATGTCTCCTTGTGGCCCCTATACAGTATAACGTCTCCTTGTGGCTGCCCCAATACAGTATAACGTCTCCTTAATTTAAAAAAGAAAAAAATTCAGTAGCTCATGTATACATTTCTTTATTGGCAAATGGGGGTGTGGCAGGGGAGGAGCCAGGGCAGCATGTGGGATGGGCCGGGGTAGTGGGCGGGGTTAGGGGCCCCATTCAGATTCTTGCTATGGGGCCCAATGATTTCTATGTACGCCCCTGGTTTCTATCTAACCCAAATTTACACGCACTGTCCCTTATTTTCATATACAGATGCAGCAAATTCAGGCTGTCTGAGGATGAAAATGGGCAGGGCTAATGTAAGACCTGCCCATACGTGGATGGTCCCTGCTGGGTGTTCCTGAGCCAGCTATTTACCAGCTAAAACATTGGTAAGTATGTATTGCCATGTACAGATACAGAAACCACCAACGTTAGTGAGTTAACACGTTATCCTGACAGTGTAGCACGATACCAACTTTAAGCTTTAGAAACTTTGCATTGTTAAACTAAGCCAGCATGATAAGCTTGTGTGTTAATGCGCTAGGAATTACTGCTAGATCAGGTTGATATTAGATTTTCTAGATAAAAACATTTATTAATAAAAATAAATCATGCATTCAGCGATAAATACTTAGAAATATACAAACACATGTCATCTGTAATGTATAGTAATAACTACCAGGTATTGTCTGACCTTTTGGTCTGGAACAAATGTTAAGTATTCAGAACAAGCCGTTGCTTGAAGGAACAATGCACTGGAGGACTAGCGATAGTGGCCCAAAAGTAATGGAATGTCATAATATGAAATAAACTGCTGTCCCCAGGCTGTAAAATTTAAAGGCAATAATTCTAGAGAAATAATTTGCAATAATTCGACATTCAATATGCCATGCTTCTAGCATGTTTTCAACTTAAACTGAAGTTTTGTCTGCTGAATGCATAAAGATATGCCTTTTTTATTGGTTTACATACTACAAAAGTTAAAACAAGGAGAAACACCAAGAAAAACTACAAAGGTATCTTCTATTGCATGCAATATCATACAGATGTACTACTGTAGTATTTTCATAGGTTTACTTTTCACTCATTCTTTTACATCTTAGTCGCAGTAGAAATCGATAGCCTGTAGAAGAGATAGAAACAACAACTGTCAGGTTGTGCAGTGAGCTCAGTTCAACAATGATATCTTTGAAAAATAGCTTGAGAAACCTTCCTGATTAATTGATTATATTTGTGTGGGTGTCATTGCCGACTATCCCTGTCATTACGGACTAAGGGGTCCTCATTCACACGACCGTATGTTCATTTCCGTATCTTATCCGCATTTTTGAGGATAAGATGCGGAACCATACGGACCCATTCATTTTTCCATAGGAGAAAAAAAATGCGGAATGCCACCGTGTGCATTCCGCATCCGTATATTATGGAAGTTGTCCTGCAAAAAAAATGAAACATGTCCTATACTTGGCCGCAAAACACGTCCGTAGCCCCATTAAAAGTCAAATGGGTCCGCAAAAATGCGGAACACTACCGAAGACATTCCATATGTCTTCCGTTCCATTTTTATACGGACACGGAATACATATGGTCGTGTGAATGGGGCCTAATAGACTGACATTGACAGAGAGGGGTTGTTCAGTGGATTGAGTTTTTTTGAAGGCCCAGATTGGGGATGTTTAGGATGTTTGGCTTATGGGTGAAATTTCAGGATGAACATAAATGCACTCTAACCTTTACAAGTGAACATAATGTGACCTTCTCTCATTTTTTGAACGCACATGTCCAACTGTTCAACGTTTCAGTACTTTTTGCACAACTTGCTGTTCTCTACCAAGGAGCTTAACAGCAAAATTCACAACAGGTGTTTGATCCATGAATCATCCAATACATTTCCTGGTTCAATTAGAATTGGTATTTAAACAGTCCTCCTCATCATGCTGTTCATATTTTGACATCATGAAACCAACAATTGAGACTAACAATTGATCAACAGTACAAGTAGGATGCTCTCAGACGGAAGTGACCACTGAGCTTAAAGTGTCGCAGAGTGTAAACAGCAGATTGCAAAAGATATACAGAGAGATTGGAAGAGTCATAGAAAGGCATAGAAGTGGTCGTCCTTTGGCCACATCCCACATTTATAATCACTTCATTGTGAACAATGCCCTGCGGAACTGGATCATGAATGCCACACAACTCCAGGCACATTTAAAGGAGGTGAGAAGCACCCCAAGGTCAAAAAAAATCAGACCAATAAAAACTTTTTTACATCAGTGTGGTCTGCATGCTAGATGACCTGCGAGCAGGGGCGTAGCTATAGGGGGTGCAGAGGTAGCAGTCACTACTGGGCCCAGAAGCCTGAGGGGGCCCAAAGACCATTGTGCCGCATAAGAAGACACACAAAGTACTGAGGGAAGGGGGGCCCAAGCTAAACTCTTGCACCAGGGCCCATGAGCCTTTAGCTACGCCCCTGCCTGCGAGGGTACTTGACTACAGTTCGGTATGGGCCAGGGAGCATCTATGTTGGACAAGGGACCAGTGGGCCCCATTGCTGTTCACTGATGACAGTCAATTCATGCTGAGCAGAAACAATGGCTGCCAATGATGTTGGAGACGTCAAGGAGAGTGCTATGCATCAGCCACTGTTGTCACCAGATGAGCCTTTGGTGGTGGTGGTGGTGGTGTTACAGTGTGGGCAGGTGTGTCTAGTCAATACAGAACTGCCCTACACTTTGTGAATGGTACAGTGACAAGCCCATACTACTTGAATAACAACATTAATCCAGTCATTGTGCCTCTGCATGAACAACACAGGCCTAATTTCATCTTCATAGATGACAATGCATCAGCTCATTGAGGTTGCATCATTAGGGAACGGCTGCTGGAGTCTGGGGTACCACAAATAGAGTGGTCTGCACTTTCTCCAGACCTGAATCCCTTTGAAAACCTATGGAATCAGTTGAGTCGCCATGTAGAGGCTTGTAACTCTGTACCCCAGAACCTCAATGACCTAAGGGCTGAACTTCAAGAAGAGTGGGATGCCATGCCTCAACAGACAATAAGTCAACTTGTGAACAGCATGAGACATCGTTGTCAAGCAGTAATTGATGCTCAAGCCGCATGACAAGTTACTGAGACATTGCCATCTTTTTGTGGGGGTATACCCACCACTGTTGTTGGCTTTTGTTTCAATAAGGCCCCTTTCACACGGGCGATGTTTCCGCGCGGGTGCAATGCGTGATGCGAACGCATTGCACCCGCACTGAATCCTGACCCATTCATTTCTATGGGTCTGTGTACATGAGCGTTTTTTTCACGCATCAGTTCTGTGTAGCGTGAAAAACGCAGCATGTTCTATATTCTGCGTTTTTCACGCAGCCCTGGCTCCATAGAAGTGAATGGGGCTTCAGTAAAAAACGCATTGCATCCTGAAGCAAGTGCGGGTGCAATGCGTTTTTCACTGATGGTTGCTAAGAGATGTTGTTTGTAAACCTTCAGTTTTTTATCACGCACGTGAAAAACGCATCAAAACGCATCGCACCCGCGCGGAAAAAACTGAACAACTGAACGCAATCGCAGACAAAACTGACTGAACCTGCTTGCAAAATGGTGCGAGTTTTCCTGAACACACCCTGAACGCATCCGGACCTAATCCGTGACGCTCGTGTGAAAGAGGCCTAACTTGTTTGAAATGAGGAAATCACCATTGCATGCTTTTACTTAAATACCCTACTTTCATGATATATCACTGTAGTGTGACAGAAAATTAAAAAAATAACAAAAGTCATACTAAGCTTAAAGGGGTTTACCGAGTTATATATATTGATGACCTATCCTCAGGATAGGTCATCAATATCAGATCGGCGAGGGTCTGACACCCGGCACCCCCGCCGATCAGCTGTTTGAAGAGGAGGCGCACGCCGTATCAGCGCTGCCTCCTCTTCACTGTTTACATGCTGGCCGACACGGGGGTAGTGGTGAGTAGGTGTAATTACACCTCACTGCCCCATTCATTTCTATGGGAAGAATCGCTTCCATAGACTTGTATGGAAGCGATTCTTCCCATAGAAATGAATGGGGCAGTTATGTGTAATTACACCTACTCACCACTACCCCCGTGTCGGCCAGCATGTAAACAGTGAAGAGGAGGCAGCGCTGATACGGCGCGCCTCCTCTTCAAACAGCTGATCGGCAGGGGTGCCGGGTGTCGGACCCCCGCCGATCTGATATTGATGACCTATCCTGAGGATAGGTCATCAATATATATAACTCGGAGAACCCCTTTAATGATACACCACTGCTTCTGTTCTGATGCCTTCCAGTACCCTGATGGTCTCTGCTTCTTGGTCCCTCTTGTAACACAGAAAATGACTGCTCAGCCTATCACTAGTTGAGGCAAATCACTACTAATGCCAATGATTGGCTCAGTGGTCACTCCCAGTGTGTAAGGAGGGACCAGAAAGCAGAGCTTAGTGGAAAACCATTGAATCAGGAACAGTAGGGGTTTTGGAAGGTAAGTAATTTCTCATGAAACTAATCCAATACAATATTGTGACATGTTTGCAAAACCCTTGACAGGCACCAATGCACAACACGACCTCTGGTTAGCCACACATAAACACCTACAGGATATGCCACTTGTGACACAATATCGTGACACACATATCAGGACATGTACACACTTAAAAAATGCAAAGAAGACCATTTTTTTAAATAAATTCATGTGACAACTTTACTACAGTATTTTACTCTTAACTATTGAAGAACATCAACATATGCCATGTTCAGGACTGTATGTACAGATGGCAATGAATTTCCCCCATTTAATCATTTTTCTATTCATCAAACTCGACTTGCTCTTACTCCACTGTCCCATGCCCGGCTAACTACTCTAACTGCTTCTTATATAACCTTACATCTACTTACCACCTCAGACTCTATGGGCATTGCTTTGCTATCCTCCATGAAGCCAAGCAGCAACCACCAAAATGGAGCCAGCTGCAAGAGCTTTATTGGAGAGGCTTCCAACATCATTATGTTGCCCAGGCAAGAAAACTATTAAAATTCTGGTAGGAAACACAGCTATATGTACAGAAAGTTGTATAAGATTAGAAGAACTTGATTGATTTCTTTCATTCACTTCCATTTATTTGTATGGGACCACACTCCAGTAGTACACACAGCCCATGGACAAGTATGGTGGGTGTTGTTTCTGGCAGAAAGCAGCCATACTACAGAGCCAACACTCATAGCCTATCCTTAGAACTAAGGATGAGCTAATCGAGTCTACTGGTTCAGTATTTGTTCCGAATTTCTCAAAAAGTTAGGATTCACACAAAGCCGAAATTTTGAGAGAGATTTTGCATATCTTAATTTGGCTGGAATGAGAATATATAACTATTCTTTTCTGTTTGGAAGAAAAATTCATTTGAAAAATTTTCCTCAGAAAGGTATGTAAATTATCTTGCCTGACAAAAAAGAGAGGATATACTATCTAATGGCAGAAGAATTAAGATATGCGAATTTACATATATTCTTCCTAGAAATTGAGTAGTGTCACCTGGAATACAATGCTCATATTTTTTTGGTCTCCCTAATGATAAAGAGCATCCCGAAGAGCACCCAACAAGGCCAGTCAACCAATCAAGTCAATTTCTCATTCTGGTTCTCTTATCTTTCAAGAAAGAGGACTAACTTAAATGTTTCACTGAGAGAAGTGTGAGCTTGGTGGGTGAGTTAGTTTCCTTATCTCATTTTCAGTTGAATGTTATTTTGAGGTCTTTCTGGTTAATCTGAAATTAATCCCAAAATGGTAAAATGGAATTGCTCATTCTTGAAGGGGTTGTCTGCTTTTGCTATACTGATGGTCTATCCTCAGGTGAATAAGTAGGAGCCATTCCACTGAAGTGAATTGGGACAACGAAGCTATAATTATACCTGCTCGCTGCTGCAAGAAAATCGTGGATAATACACCACCTGTATGAGTGCTGCGTTATCATAATACAGCTGATCAGTAGGGCTGCTTTCCAGCCTTTTAAACATGCTTATGTAGTAAAACTTGTAAAATAGCTAAGCCAGCCTCACATCTGCAACTAGCTCTTTCAGGTGGAAAACCTTTATCAGAGCAAAGCAGACAGAAACAGCTTTTCTAGTTGCAATGCTTTGGGGGAACCCCTGGGTTGGTACTATTTCTATTATGCAGGCCAGTTGATATATGTGATGACTATTGTACGCTAGACAACGCTCCTCTTGATTTCTGGGGGAAATATATGCAAATTATCATGTCTAACATCTGCTGACATCAGATAGGCTTTGGAAAGCTAATTTGAATATTATTCCTAGAAACAAAGAGGGGCATCGCCTGGCCTACAATACTGAGCACACATACTATGCATACTAGGGGCTCTCCATAATGAGAAAGAGTGTATATCGTCAAGAAACTCTCTCTCAGGCACAGTGATTAGCACTGTTGCTAGGTAGTTGTTACGCATGTGTGAATTTTATTGGAATACCAGTACATGGAATTTTTATATTTTCTCTGCATTTATGGGTTTCCTCAGGATATTCTGGTTGCTTTATATACTCCACAAACATGTTGATTGGTTGATTGTGCCCTAGTGTGTGTGTCTTATGTATAGAAATTAAATTGCAAGCTCCAGAGAAATGGTTTTACAGCGCTACAGAATATATGAGAATTGGTATATAAATAATAATATTTTTGAGCAGAGCTAAGGAAAGGCCAAGTAGGAATAACCAGACTAACAAAATCAACATGAGAACACATCCGTCTAAATGACACCACGGAAAGACAGTAATACTGTGTGAAGAAAGTTTGCTCAAAGTGGTCAAAGCTAAAACAGCTTCTATTCTCTCGTCTTAGATGTAAAGTATAGGCATAGTTTAAAACATTACAAAATAACAAACTATCAGCCTAGAAATGTGTATTAAAGAGAATTTATTTATGGGCTTTGTACAGGTTTAAGCAGGCAGGTAGGTATAAAGTCATCCTCATAAATCTCATGCAGTCCTTGTGTTTGTGTAACCAGTTCTTCAGTACAGATAAAAATTCCTTGGGGGAGTGTGAAGAAATACATAAAACATTATTGTACGTACATTCAGTTATCCATCTGTCTAGAACTTAGAGATGTAAGTAAAGCTGCCAAATGCTGCTTCATTTCTACGCATGCAATAAAAAACCTGAATAAGCAACTGTTCATTTTGCTGGTATTCAATCTGTTGAGTGATTTGCATTTACTGTTAAGATTGTTGAGACAAAAGCAATCTGATTTGACTTTTTATGACAGATATTTTCTAAACATTTATTTTACTTATTGATTTTTTTGTGTAAGTAAATTAATATGCAAAGTAAAAATCCTGACAATTGTGTATGATGTTTACCATTAGGCGTTCCCTACATATAGTACCTCATATACATATTGTATTTTTAATCCATGTTTGTAGTCAAATATCTCTATTCAATCATAAATATTATAAACCAAACGAAAACATAGAGGAATGGTGACTCATAAGGCACACTGAAATTTACAGAGAAGGCTTACCTTCAAGCTTTGCCTCTCGCTGCCCATAGGATGCATGCTCTCTCCAGCTCCTAAAGGGCCAGTGTGTACACCTTAATCTTCTGCAGACTAGGGTATTTAAGATACCTTTCCCTGTGGGTGTTCGGCTGAGCAATAGGTTCTAGTTTGCCTGCCTATGTATTAAACTCTTCCTGTTTCTGAACTTGACCCATTGCTACCTGACCAGGCCTCTGCCTGTTCTTCGTTTGACCCTGTGCTGCCTGCCCTGACCCTTGAACTGTTTACTGGATTGCTCATATACTGTCTGCCCTGACTTTTGCTTGTTTCCTGACTTAAGTTTCACCTGATCCCTCGATGCTCTGTAACAGTGTCTCTAGACCACCATGGGTCAGCAACCTCTGAACTAAGATTCCTCCAAGAGTTAGTGGCCTGGTAGTTCCCCTGCAGTAGAATCCAGATTCATGTTTAGTGGTTAAATGAGAAAATACTAGGGAGCTGCCAGGATAACACCCGTAGGAGTAGCCCCAAGCCAAATCAGTTCAGTGGTATAGCGGGTCCACATCCGCTTTTGTAACATAACCATTCCTGAGCAATCACCAAGACACAGGTCAGAAATATAGAAGGATTATCAAGTATGAAAGAAGGACACCTTTCAGACATGCTCCACAGCAATGCTTGTAGGGGATGAAACCACCTTAACATCGAGATCTGGTGGAACGTGACACATTCATTTAATTTTTTTCTATATGAAATTGTAGGCATGTGAAGGTACAGTATGGTTTTATAGCGTGCTATTAGCTCTTCTAGTTTTTATCATGTAGGTTAAGGTGGCAATACACATTAGACAGACATCAGCTGAACCTGACAAGTTTGACAGGACTGGCTAATCATCGAAAGTGTACTGGATGTTCAGCTGATGCTTGTTCAGCTTATGTTGGGGACAAAAGGATTTTGCAACATGCAAATCTCTCACAGGAGATAAGCCACCACCAATGACATCAAGCAATGGCTTTCCTCATTTAAAAACACATGCACACTCAAGAGGAGCTGTACGATCAAGAGCTATTGAATTTGTACTGCCAGCTGTACCATTATATCTAAACTCTTATAAATAGAAATCTAAAATACCATCTGAGAATTTTAAACTGTACATCATACTCAAACACTGGGACAACCATTTGTAAGTTTGGTGGAACTTTTCATGTTACCATTCTTGGTAATCTCGGGCAACATTCATTCATGCATTCCATTTTCTACTGATCCTCCTAAATAGTCATTTAATGATGGATAAAACTTGTTAAACCTCAGAACAGCATTCAGATCTTATGTGGCTTCAGCCTCTAGTTTTCTGAGCCTCAAAAGTCACTTTGAAGTTTTGAGGTCCTAGAATAAAGGTCCTTGGCTTGTGCACGCACAAACAGAGGCTTCTAGTTAACTTACCGTTGTGGGAAATTCTTGAAGAACATCCTGGTAGACATTCAACTCAGTAATGAGACTGCTTGGAAAATAGCCGACAAGTCCTATCTGATCCCTGTACTGGTCACTATAAACCTATCAAAGGTGAGATACAGTTAGAAGATTTAGAAGTGAACATTCTAGTTAAATCAATTTTATAATTTACTTTATTACAATAAGTGCTCCAGATTTCCCAAATACTTTATGATAATGGCTCCCCCTGATGTTGTCAGTCTGTATAGTAATGTACACGTTCACCTACAGAGCTGAATGAGCAGGTCACACATGCTCAGTTCAATCCTTTAACTGCTACTAGCCAGATATTCTTTTAGAAGGGCTGATTGATGCTCATGACAACCAATAGAAAATCTTCTATCTTCTCTTCTGTGGAGAGAATGGCTTCTAGTATGTAAGGAAACTCATGGAGTGAATGATGGAAGAATCACACAGATTAAACGAACAGCCTGACCATACCTCTATGTTTAAATACAGATCTGAGTGCCGTCCTGTGTGGAAGCTCCAGGCTGTCCCCATTCTTGAGTTATCTAGAGAGGGATTTTCCCTGTGACAGGCTGTGTGGGGCATTTGTGAAGCTCCTCCTAGAGAAGAGGCTAAGACAATGATACAGAATAATCTGCCTGTGCAAACTGAGACAGTTACAGGGAGAGAACTTCACAGAAGAGACACGCCCCAAGCTGCCACCCTGAAGAAAATCTAGCAGAGTAAATGGAGCAATGAATGGGGAGATCTCTATATCTATAGGAGGTAGAGGGTTGGTTCTAGGTTTGTTAAAACAAATTGTCATATACTACATGATGTCTGATTTTCATTTTGTACATTCATCATGGTATAACCCCCACAAATTCTTATCAATTTCATAGAATACATGTATCTCAGCTGCTCAAAAATCATCTAGTCCTTATCACTTATCTTTAATGTCACCTGAACAATGTTAATTTTGGTTGCAATCTTCCATTTTGATCAATTTCAGACTAATGTGGATGTTTAAACAGACTAACAGAATAAAGTGGTCTTAAATGGCAGAAAATGCTCAAAACCCCATATGCTGTTGCGCATTTCTAATCGGGGGAGCAAATCCTGCACATGTGATCCATTGCTGACAGTAATCCCCAGCAAAAATGCATACAATGGAGGATGCTTGCAGCAGACCACATGTACCACAAAGACTTCCTACACAGAATAAACAAATGTGCGGATGTAATTAGCGATATAAAACAGAAATTTACAAAAGATGGTGCACTACAATGTTAAATGCAATTGACAATATATGGCTAAACCCTCACACTAATACTAAAATGAAACTTTCGCCAATATATCCTTGTATCAAGAACATACCAGAGCCTGCTCACCCTGTCAAGGTCTTTCAAAATGGCACTGGACCTAATATTAACCTACTTATGCCGTTTGGACAATTACAGATGTGAGCATAAAATCCGACACTCAGCATATGAATGTTTTGAGCATTTTCTGCGTCACATGAGTCAGGGATAAGTGGGACTCACAGCTTCCTTCCTCCTCCCATTGTATGTGTGATTTCATGCTGGAGGTAATTGGGAGCTGTTTGCTGTGTGTCAGACTTTATGCCCCTATCTGTAATTGTCCATACAGCATAAGTAGTGTTAGCGTTAGGTCCCATGCCGCTTTGAGAGACCTTGATGGGGTGTGTGTGGTGGGAGGGCAGATTAAATTTTTTCAGTTCACCTCGGCATATAGGATGTGAAAGAACACTCCTTCAATGGCGAACCAATTCTTTTATGCCAACTGATATACAAGCAAATCCATTGAGGAATATTTGAGGAATAATGCAGGCAGAGAATAGTTGCCAGCATATGGGGATAGAGCTGTCCTACAACATGGGAAAGACCATAGGCTACAAAAAGTCCATGTATAAATACCCCATGGCTGAATTTTTTGGTTAATGGAACCAAGAAAAAGAAATGCAATCTGTAGGCAGTATGTTATAGAGCAGGAGGAGCTGAGCAGATTGATGTATAGTTTTATGGGAAAAGATTAAATGTAGGCGAGAGAAGGATTGGGCGAAATGAATATTTTTGCACAGTCCTTTTGTTCTCCCAGGAGATAAGCCACCGTCAGAAGTGCCTGGCGGCTATTGAATTTGTATGCCCAGCTTTAGTCATGCAGAGTTAGCTGTCACAGAGAAGGACCAATCACTAGACTCCTAACAATAGAAATAAATACAGGTATATTGCATAAGAAGTTTTACTGAATATTTTCTCCAAAAACTATATATCAATCCACTCAGCTCCAGCTCTGTAGCGTCACAGCAGAAAGAAAAAATTACCACATAAAACGTAACCTTTAATAGTTCAATAAAATAAAGGAATTAACCTCAGTAAAAAAAAAAAGTTAGATCAGGGGAGGTGATAGGCCACCCTAAAAAGATGTGTTTTTAGGGAGAGCCTAAAATTGTGTATGTTGTGATTTAGTCTGATTTCTCACAGCTCGTGAGAAACTTGGAGCAGGGAGAGAGAGGTTCAGATTTTTGTGGAAGTCAGTCGTAAGTCATTGGCTGAACGGAGAGTGCGGGTGGGGTGGTAGACAGAGATAAGGGAGGAGATGTACGGAGGGGGGGGGGGTGCAGCACTGTGGAGGGCTTTGTGGGTGAGGATGAGCAGTTTAAATTGGATTCTGTACTGTATGGGCAACCAAGGACTGGCACAGGGCGGAGGCATCAGAGTAGCAGTTGGACAGATAGGTGACCCTGGCTGCTGCATTAAGAATAGATTGGAGAGGGGAGAGTTTGGTGAGAGGGAGACCAATCAATAGTGCATTACAATAATCGAGATGGCAATGGATCAGGGCAGCAATGAGAGTTTTTGTTGTTTCCATAGTGATAAAGGGGCGGATTCTAGAGATGTTTTTGAGGTGCAGGTGACATGAGCAGGCGAGAGACTGAATATAGGGGGTGAAAGAAAGATCAGTGTCAAACGTCACCCCGAGACAGCGTGCCATCTAGGGCTGATGATGGTGTCACACACTGAGAGGGAGATATCAGGTTTAGGTAGGTTATTAGATGGAGAGAACACAAGAAGTTCAGTTTTTGAAAGATTTAGTTTCAGATAGAGAGAGGACATGATGTTAGAGATGGCATCACTTGTGTTCTGTAGTACCGCAGTTTTGCTGTCAGGAGGTCATTTGTCACTTTGGTGTGGGATGTTTCTGTCGAATGTAGGGGGCGGAAACCAGATTGTAATGGATCAAGGAGAGAGTGATCAGAGAGATAGCGGATGAGGCGAAAGTAAACCAGACGCTCCTGGAGCTTAGAGATGAAGGGAAGATTGGAGACTGGTCTGTAGTTAGTTGTGCAGGATGGGTCGAGAGATGTTTTTTTTTATTAATGGAGTAACGATAGGGTGTTTGAAAGAGGAGGGGAAGATGCCAGAAGAGAGGGAGAGGTTGAAAATTTTTGTTTGGTGAGTGGTAACAGCTGGAGAGAGAGACTGGAGTAAGTGTGAGGGAATGGGGTCAGAGGTGCATGTGGTGGGACAAGAAGAGGAGCCTGGAGACTTCATCTTCCGTGACTGGGTCAAAAGTGAACAGTGAGCCAGAGGAGATGCGAGGGGGACAGTGATCAATAGCACTTAATGGCTGGGAGCTGATGTTCATGACGGATATGTTGTATTTTCTCCGTGAAGTTGGCAGCTAGGTCTTCAGCAGAGAAGTCTGTGATGGGTGCCTGAACTTTAGGACTGAGGAGGGAGTAGAAAGTGTCAAAGAGTTTTATGGGTTGTTGGAAAGTGAGGAGATTAGGGTGGTGAAATATGTCTGTTTAGCGAGGTTGAGGGCAGAGTTATAGGAGTAGCATGAATTTGTAGTGGAGGAAATTTTCTGGTGTGCGAGTTTTCCTGCATAGGCGTTCAGCACTCCTGGAGCAACGCTGAAGGAAGCGAGTTTGTGGTGTAAACCAGGGTTGTTTTGGTCTGTGTTTGAAGGTTCTGAGGGCTACTTTGTCCAGGGTGCTTCTTAGGGTGTCGTTGTAGTGATTTACGGCCAGATCAGGGTATAATAGGGAAGAGATTGGGGACAATGATGCATGTAGAGTTTCTGTAAGTGTATGAGGGTCAATGGTCTGTAGGTTTCTATGCATGTAATAGGTAGGGTTGTGCTGGGATGGGTCCAAATTAGTGAGAGTAAAGGAGAGGATGTTGTGGTCAGAGAGCGGGAGAGGTGAGTTATTACAGTTGGAGATTGAGCAGAGCCGGAAGAAAACCAGGTCAAGTGTGTTACCATCTTTGTGTGTCTGAGAGTTAGAAAGTTGAGAAAGGCCAAGAGAGGAGGTTAGAGAGAGAAGCTGGGAGGCAGATGGGGAAATAGGTCCTGTTAGGGGGATGATGAAGTCTCCCAAGATAAGGGTTGGTATTTCTGAAAACAGGAAGTGTGGCAGCGAGGCGGCAAAGCGGTCCAGTAACTGGGTGGGTGAGCCAGGGGGGCAGTAGCATGAGGGTGTGGACCTCAAAGGAAGGGAATGAGAGTGATGGAACTGGGGGAATAACCTGGAAAGTGCATTGTGGGGACAGGAGTCTGCCAACTCGACCACCATTTCTGTTCTCAGATCTGGGGGTGTGGGAGAAGTGTAGGCCACCATAGGAGAGAGCAGCAGGGGAAGCAGTGTCGGATTCCTGAATCCAGGTTTCAGTGAGGGCCAGCAGGTTAAGAGAGTTAGTTAAAATGAAGTTTTGAATGTAGGGGAGCTTGTTACAGACAGACCGTGGATTCCACAGTGCACAATTGAAAGATGGCGAAGCAGGTGGATGATGAATGTTGATGAGGTCAGCGGGATTTCTGTGAGAGATGGGAGGGGTTGACATTGTGGCTGGGTGGGCCGGGATTAGGACAGGTATCCCCTGAGATGAGAAGTAATAGTAAAGAGTGAAAGAGGAAATAGTTGTTGGATTTGTGAGAGCACTTGTTGTGCTGCACTCTGGGACATGATGGGTTCAGATGGTAAGGAAGGTGAATAAAGCATGGGAGCTGTGCATGGGGAGTGGAGGAGAGAGGAGCAGATGTGGATGGAAGGTAATGGAGGAGGAACAGGGCAATGAATGTGAAGGTAAAGAGCACATAGAAAGTGTGACATAGAGACAAGGCATATACTTAAGGAAGAGTGTGAGGGTGTGTAGCACAGATAGCCTACCTGTCTTCTGGTCCTGTTTAACTGCATGAAACTTGTAGCATGAAGCTACAGTTATGAAGACACTTTGCGTAGAAGACCCGTGCATGCAGCCCACACCCGTGCACCCCTCAAGTTGTGTCTACATGGGAAGTCAGCTGGTTTAATGCTAATTAACCAGGTGATTAGCACACCATGAATAGTATTAAAGGTCACATTTTGGGGGTAATTTTTTGCTTCTGCTGTGATGCTACTAATTCATTACCTCTAGCTAACATCTTGACTGACAGTTGACTGTTCAGATCTGTGATTTCTTCCTCCAGATCTATAACATGCTGCCTGCAGATTTCATGCTGATAGCTTCCCTTAAAAATGTTATAGTAAGACAAAGCAACAGAGTTAAACAGGGTAAAGTCTGTGCCAGCTGTCGTGTGTCCTTTCCAAATCATGTCCCACAGTATGTGCCAAATTTCTAATCAGAATGGAATATGAGCAACTAAAATACAAAAAAAATGTATGTAAAATCTTTAAACACCTGCACTCTAGTAGTAATTACAATAACTCTCCATAGCCAAAAGCCACTATGAAATAAGAAAGTTCATTTCGCAAGAGGAAATGGGTCTAGTATTTACTTGCTATAATGGTAGCGCTAGCCATACAAGTGTTGCATATAGTTTTGCAAAAATCCAGTGATTTTTGCGTATTGTATAAATTTCCAAATGAAACCTAATAAAATATATTCTTACACTTCCAGACCAGAATTCTCCTGCATCATCATCTTCCTTTACTAGCTTAGTGTAGACATAGACCAGTTCGCCTTTCTTGATGTTTATAAATCTGCAGTCTGGAGCATTGTAATCATCCAAAGCCTTCCCAAGGGATATAGCATCTAAAAGACATAAAAAATAAAGACCTTCCGGCTTATTTCAGTAAAATTTCCATGACCTTAAACTGGCCCAAAAGGTTGTTTAGGCTTAATTAATATTCAAAGTTTGTTCTTCCATCGTTATGCGCATAAATCTGAATCTGAGAAGAGGAAACAAGACTAAAGTAAAAAATCCCCCTGCCAATAGCAATATCTTTAGTACATACTATGAAAAAGTAAAGGTACATAAATAATATACTCAAATAAAGGAAAATAATAAAGCTGGATAGGATCCCTGGGCATGGGTGCATTACATATACACTACATACATTAATCTCAGTACAAACCCCCAGACAGGATGACTTTACAAGATATTGTAAGCGTAACCGCATCAACTTAAAGTTTTATATTCTGCGAGGAAGGAAATAATCTCATAGACATTCAAGTTAAAAATTGAAAATTAGAAAGATCCAATAATAATGCAGTCTTTAGAAGAAAAGGTCTGGTAATAAAATAGAGAACATTTATCAAGAGATTATAAAGCCCCAGTAACATCAGTATTTAAAACAACTACATTAAAATTTACGCTCCTGGCAGACTTACAAACACATTCATCGTCAGCACAAAGTTTCTTCTTTGCCAACTTCTGCATGAAAGCTCCATTTGCCTCTTGATCCATAAATCCGAGACATAAGAATATGACCACAAAATAAACAACCAGAGACATTTCTCCCAATATTTCCTCCCTAGATCGCTGTCGGTGTCTTAGAACTAAAGGCAGAGTTTCTCTGCACCTTAAATCATTTGCAGTACATTTATGCAGACGGTGGAAACATCTGGAAAAATACAGACAGCCAATAGGAAATGACCTGGACGGCATTCCATTCACTCACATGGGCACGTGGATACAAGAGGACTCCTGTGCGCTGTTTATCAAAAGCAAGCAGAAGCTTTTACTTATTCTGGGTCTACAAAATATGTCCATACACGCTGAACAGTTATCAATGTGACAACGACTGTAATGGTCAGGTAGAGAGAGAAAAAACATTTCTTTTACAATGAATGTACATATCCACATGTTCTCCTGGCTTTGTTTTTGTACTAGAAGGGCATTCTAGCAATATGTTCTGGTCATCACAGTAAAGACAGACCCTAAAATGTAACCTTGACAGATCAGTGAGTGTGGACCCACTGTGCTACCTAACTGGTTTGACTTCAGGCTAACCCTAAGGGTATTATCTTGATGGTTCCCTGGTATTCAACCTTTAACCTGTGTACAGGGATCTGAACTAAGGTGTAGAGGAGCAACCAGACTGCTACCTCTTGGGATAGTCCCAGTATAGTTGGCATGTGACCCACTGGGGTCAGAGAATCTGGTGCAAGCACCAGAAGCTCAGGATGCGGAAACTGCACCAAAACCTAAGGAAACTGCAGGAGTAGTCTAATTAGTTACTTAGGCTTAAATGCTGGTTTTAGAGATCCAGACAGCACCCTGGCCCACTGTGAGGATCTCCATATCCCAAGGTGGATTTTGTGGAAATGTACTGTGAGTACCACAACCTGTTCAGAGAACTGAACAGAAGAGTTTGCCTGCCGGCAGGGAGAACTGCCTTGTGAGTTGCATTGCATTCATTTAAAAATTGTACACCCAGGTTTGGAGTGGCCCACAGGTTAACAGGTGAATCCCCCAGTGGACCCCTGAGCAAGGTGGACACCTACTGCCCCTGCACAGGTGGCTCATGGCACAGTAGACTGACATATAGATAGGTTGGCTAAGATGCTATACAGTATATTGCCTATGTTCATATAAAAAACTGGGTAGTGTGGACAGGTAATACATGCATGCTTTTCAGTGGGCCACCAGAATGAGTTTTTCTGGTGGGCTCTAGGCACCCCAGTCTGACATTGTGTATATGTGTTAGATTGGGGACAGAAACTAGGGTATGTGATGAAAATATTTGTACAGGACTATGGTCTCTGTTGGTAAATTTAAAGGGTTTCTGTCATCAGAATTTACCCCCTTACACTGGCTCACATTAGCAATGTGCTAATGTCAGCAGAATCTAACTGCTATTGTAAGCTTTATTCATGCCCCCGTTCCTTCAGAATTCTTACTTTTGTTATATGCAAATTATCCTCTAGGAGCGGGGGGGGGGCGTTGCTCCTGCTCCTAGAGGCCCTGTTCTCTTACTTCATTCCACGCCCCACCATCCTTGATTGACAGGGCCAGGCCAGCATTCGTCTCCTGCTGCCGGCCCTGTGTGCTGGGTAAACTGCACAACACATGCGCGAGATTTACCCGACACACAGGGCTGGCAGGAGAAGACGCACGCTAGCCCTGTCAATCAACGATGGCGGGGCGTGAAATGAGATAGGAGAACGGAGCCTCTGGGAACAGAAGCAATGCCCCCCTGCTTCTAGAGGCTAATTTGCATATAACAAAAGTAAAAATTCTATGAATAAAGCTTACAATACCAGAGTTAGGGTCTGCTGACATTAGAACATTGCTAATGTCAGATAGTATAAGGGGGTAAATTCTGATGACAGAAACCCTTTAAGAAATACAAATGCAACGAGCCCAGGAGCAGCCGGAGTGGAGGATGGGAGTGGTTGTGGCTCTGGCTGTCCCAGGCAATTACAGTCGCTTTCCTCACACCATTGTTCCGTGGAGCCGTGCAGAGAAAGGAGGGCACAACCCCGCTTCCCCTGGGGCACAGCCCAGTTCTGGGGCTCCTGTCTGATGGTAGTTAGGGTGTCTAGGTTGTAAGGTGGGGGGTGTAGAGGACAATGATCAGTGTATGGAGCAGAAGTCAGAAAACCTGGCCATACATAGTAGAACAAATGCGTCTTTTACCTAAGTGCAAAATGGGAATTGTAGCACACCCAATTATAGCAGACACGGTTCCAGCTGTACACCACAAGTTTGTAACTGTCATAAAATTCACTGTAGACATGCACATATTTGCATTGCCAAATAGGGGTTAGTTAGAGGCTATGAAACAACATGGCAGCTTTCAGAAATGTCACCAAAAGGAATAAGGATAATAATTATAAGGATGACCAGAAAAGTACTTTATTATATGGATGCTTAGTGTTATTAAAATGCACTGTCCCTTTAAGTTCTACATCAATCACCATAGCATCAACCAATAGAATCGCAGGATTTGAATTCAAAGAAGGAAGAAAACTGACAATTGGTGCCAGTCTGCGATTTCTCTGTTAGAGATACGACAGGCTCCTCACTTCTGCGAGCAGAAGAGACAAAGCGAGGCTTTTTTTTTGGAGAGAGACGAAGATGGGGATTGCGCACTGAAGAACCTTCTGCTGAGTGCGATTCAATGGAGGTAAAATACCGTCACCTGATCAATAATCAATAAAAAAAATTCAGATTTATGTCATCTCCAAATCTGACGGTTTGGGAATCATTATTATAAGGAAAGCAAAATCTATTGGCCTTTATTGGTAAAACACAATGATTTTAATATAAATATCCAAAATATGGAGACTCAGAGGTTATTATGTAAAAATATAGAGAAACTGAGGTTGTGATTGTCTAAAAATCTGGAGAAACTTGGGTGCAAACTTGGACATTTTTCAATAAATATAAACTAATTTAGATGGCATGGTAATTACGGAGAAACGAAGGTAATCGTGTAGAAATATGAAGAAACTTGGCTGCCAATTTTTATTAATATGGAGAATTCTCAAAAAATATGGAACAATATGGAAAAATGTATTTGTCTATGGATGAATATGGAGGATACTGGGTGTCAAATTCTTCATAGAAAATAACATATAATATAGACATGTACATTACTATTCTGTATGTAATAGAATATACATAGTGGTGGTAACATGTTTTTACAATGTATCTCAGTGGTACTATGAAGTATAGTTTCAGGGTCATTTACTAGAAAGCCAGAGACAGGATATACAGTTATAGGGTTCATGCACATGAACATGGTTTGGTTCCACGTCAATGGGGCCGTAAAAGATGTGGACAGCACTCTATGTGTAAAAAAATAAAATAAAAAATAGAACATGTCCTATTCTTGTCCTTTTGCGGACCACAAAACATGTCACGGTCGAATGCATGACCTTATAGGCTCACATTTCTTAGGGTGTGCACCGAGATTCTGGTATAAACTTCCAAAAAAATATAGCATATTTTGAAACAATTTGGCAAATCTAGGTTTAGAAAAAATATAAGCGCCTAACCTGACTAGTAGAAATGGCATCACATTAAAAGGGGGTGTAGTATAATGTGCAACATTCACCCCCAAAATTATGTCACGGTTCTAACATAAAATTCTGTCTCAAACTAAGCTAATAGTTAAAAAAAAGAAAAAAAAAAAAAAAAAAAAACATCTATCCATGCACTACATTTATCATCCAGCCTAGGCCACCATGATAAATCCGATGCAGGTCTGGACTGCCGGTCTAAGCTTATTTCACTCCAATCAGTTTTAATTAAGTGAAGGAAATTTTTAATGGAGTTGCCCAACCTTTACTAAGTGATGTCCTGCCTTCAGGATAGCTGATTGGTGGGGGTCTGACACCTTGCCCCCTCGCTGATCAGCTTTTTGGGTGTAGGTCTGTCACGGGTAGTGGGCGCAAAAAGTACACCTTGTACTGGACAGAGCTTGTCACTGAAGCTCTGTTCCCACTGAACTCATTGGGAGCAGCACTGTGATTACGACCTCCCTCCACTACAAGGTTGACATTGCTATGTAATACCGATACCAAATTTCTTGAAAGAGCTACACCAGAATAGTTGTTCTATGGAGATGTGCTGTGTTTGACCCCTCTTCATCTGTAAGTGACGGCCTATCGAGAAGATAGGATTTCAATTAGTAAAGGCTGGACAACCCTGTCCTCATTCCCCCTGCTTATTCTTTTTTTTTTGTTTGTTTGTTCTCTTCAAGCTTCCCAGGAAGAACGGGAGAAGCGATCATGAGGAAGAGGAAGAGAGAGGAGTAAGTGGAGGAGTTTACATCCCTGCAGGCGCCATAGCTCATAACCTTACACCAACAAATCCATACTGAACACCACACAACATCACTACACATATTCTAATCAGATATGAGTATGTAAGGAAATCCTCCAGTAGGTCTAGGAAACAGGGGTGTACACATAGGCCCCCTATATCAACAATTACAAAGGGCCCTTCTCCCAATAAGATTTCTTCCAAATTAAAGATATTTTTTTTATTAAGTAGAAGACTTGAAGAAAGTTTGAAAAAGTAGAACAGGTGCTTTAAAAATATGTCACCAATTCTGTATACCATATTTCTCATTGTATGGCTTAAATATTAAACATAGATGAAACTTCCCCATATAACGTCTTCTCTCATATAATCCATGATAAAACTGTCATCTGCAGCAACCACTAAGAGGAGCTTAGTGGACTTTATACAGTTACTATTGAATTCAATAGAAGCTGTAAAAATATTTGTACACTGAGTTCCCTCTAGTATGGGTGCAGAAAAATGCAATGATGTCATGTTGGGAGACATAGGAAGGAGCTCAGTGCTGGGCTCCATAGCAGTGACATGATCCACCTACCTGGTCAGTACACCACTCTTATGAAATATAGAGGAACTGAGGTGCAGCATAGGCCCATGTGCATTAGGCCTAATTCTGTAATATCTCTCTTGTATCACAGTTCACTGACTGCCATCCAAGAAGAATCCATGAAGAGGAGGAAGATGGACGATTACATCCTTCATCCAGAAGAGCGAGCGGCATTCTTCACACCCCTTGGTAAGACTGAATGCAATTTCCAAGGATCCCAACCAGACACAATGGACACCTTTACTAAAGGCAGGCGCCTCAAATGCCAGTCCTAATGAGATGTTCTTTGAAGTAAGATGCACTGAAATTATTGAGGCACGACAGAATTTTTTGCTTCTTTTGCTGTTAGTGCCCCAAAAATGTAACCTAGATCTTGTCCAGGCTGCTATAAATTTCACTTACTATTTACACCAGTTTTCTGGTGTAAATTATTGTAAAATGGCTCTTCTTCTTCCACTAATCCCTGACCATTTCCATTTTTTTAAAGAGAGGAATGAGCATTTTGTGAGCCAGAAAACTGCCATACAACTTCAGTAAATGTACCGCACTGTTCTTGAAGAAAGCCACACAGCAAATTTTTAAATGGGCCCCCTTCCCCCAGCAACTTCTTCGCAACTCTTGACTCCTGTGCAAACCCCACTCCTGAGGCTAGTCAAGATCACACTCTCAGACAAGGCCCGGCAACCTCTATATCTGTTTCCTACAGTGTCACTGTATATGATGTCATTGTATAGCACTGTTGAGGGGGCCCTGACAATTAAATCTTTTAGTCCTCCTCCTAGGTGGGCCCCTTCTGAGTTTGGGCCCCAAAGCAGCCGCTTCCCCTGCTTTCCCTATAGCTATGCCCCTGATGAGGTTTATCAGCACGTTTCTATACTGTATATGGAGGTCATCCTGTTATTTTTCAGAAGGTATCGATTACATAGTGAAATAGTGAAATAATCCTATTTTTTATTATTTTGTAGAAGATGAAAACATCCAGTCATTTCTTATCAGGGACAGCTGCTATAAGATCTCGGACAAGGTATAATTATATTGAGGGACAGAAAATCTTCCAGATTTTAGAAGACGGGCTGGAGACACACTGCACTCCATGACCTAGTGGTATTATAGTCATCAGTAGATGCTGTAGTCCTTATATCTGCAGTATAAGTGTGGAAAGGAATATAAGGAACATACTGAACACATATATGTTCTGTATAATATTATATATTTACATAGGAAATGTATCACCAGCCTCACTTACTTCAGAAGAGCAGGACTGCCTACTGAAGAATACAGAAAATATTTCTTTCCATCTCTGTGAGTTTCTTTTATCATGAATGTATATATATATATATATATATATATATATATATATACACAGTACAGACCAAAAGTTTGGACACACCTTCTCATTCAAAGAGTTTTCTGTATTTTCATGACTATGAAAATTGTAGATTCACACTGAAGGCATCAAAACTATGAATTAACACATGTGGAATTATATACTTAACAAAAAAGTGTGAAACAACTGAAAATATGTATTATATTCTAGGTTCTTCAAAGTAGCCACCTTTTGCTTTGATTACTGCTTTGCACACTCTTGACATTCTCTTGATGAGCTTCAAGAGGTAGTCACCTGAAATGGTTTTCACTTCACAGGTGTGCCCTGTCAGGTTTAATAAGTGGGATTTCTTGCCTTATAAATGGGGTTGGGACCATGAGTTGCGTTGGGCAGAAGTCAGGTGGATACACAGCTGATAGTCCTACTGAATAGACTGTTAGAATTTGTATTATGGCAAGAAAAAAGCAGCTAAGTAAAGAAAAGCGAGTGGCCATCATTACTTTAAGAAATGAAGGTCAGTCAGTCTGAAAAATTGGGAAAACTTTGAAAGTGTCCCCAAGTGCAGTCGCAAAAACCATCAAGCGCTACAAAGAAACTGGCTCACATGAGGACCGCCCCAAGAAAGGAAGACCAAGAGTCACCCCTCCTTTGGAGGATAAGTTCATCCGAGTCACCAGCCTCAGAAATCGCAGGTTAACAGCAGCTCAGATTAAAGACCAGGTCAATGCCACACAGAGTTCTAGCAGCAGACACATCTCTACAACAACTGTTAAGAGGAGACTGTGTGCAGCAGGTCTTCATGGTAAAATAGCTGCTAGGAAACCACTGCTAAGGACAGGCAACAAGCAGAAGAGACTTGTTTGGGCTAAAGAACACAAGGAATGGACATTAGACCAGTGGAAATCTGTGCTTTGGTCTGATGAGTCCAAATTTGAGATCTTTGGTTCCAACCACCGTGTCTTTGTGCGACGCAGAAAAGGTGAACGGATGGACTCTACATGCCTGGTTCCCACCGTGAAGCATGGAGGAGGAGGTGTGATGGTGTGGGGGTGCTTTGCTGGTGACACTCTTGGGGATTTATTCAAAATTGAAGGCATACTGAACCAGCATGGCTACCACAGCATCTTGCAGCGGCATGCTATTCCATCCGGTTTGCGTTTAGTTGGACCATCATTTATTTATCAACAGGACAATGACCCCAAACACACCTCCAGGCTGTGTAAGGGCTATTTGACCAAGAAGGAGAGTGATGGGGTGCTATGCCAGATGACCTGGCCTCCACAGTCACCAGACCTGAACCCAATCGAGATGGTTTGGGGTGAGCTGGACCGCAATGTGAAGGCAAAAGGTGAACAAGTGTTCCCAGTGTTTCCAGTTCCCAGCATCTCTGGGAACTCCTTCAAGACTGTTGGAATACCATTTCAGGTGACTACCTCTTGAAGCTCATCAAGAGAGTGTGCAAAGCAGTAATCAAAGCAAAAGGTGGCTACTTTGAAGAACCTAGAATATTAGACATATTTTCAGATGTTTCACACTTTTTTGTATATAGTATATAATTCCACATGTGTTAATTCATAGTTTTGATGCCTTCAGTGTGAATCTACAGTTTTAATAGTTATGAAAATACAGAAAACTCTTTGAATGAGATGGTGTGTCCAAACTTTTGGTCTGTACTGTATATATATATATATATATATATAATATTAATTGTGTAAAAACCCTACAAAATAACATGCATGTAATATTACTATCAGTGATATAGTACTGGTTATTCTTTTTGTCTTCTTTCTTCCAGGTTTTTGGCCAACCAATTTGAGGAGGACGAGCCATTTCGACAGGAGATCTACCCCTGGGCCTTCGGATGGACGTGGACCGCACAGCGGGAGCAGCTTCGTCAACTGCGTAACCTACTGCTCATCCAAATGGGATTTAGAGCTTGGGTGGACCGGGCCACCTGTGATCTGGTTAGTAACATAAACACTATAAACTGTGATTAAAAGCTATTAGTGATTATAATAATGTATATGATATTTCATTTGAGATCATGGCATAAGACCCTGGACATTGGGCATGGAAGAGAGAGAGGAGAGTCCATCACAGCTAGGCCATACGCCGATTCAGGAGGAATGATACCAAATTCACCATCAAAGGCCCATGGACTAGACTTGAACCCTGCTCTCTTTGTAACCACATTGTCCATTGAGGAGGAGAACATCTACTGCCAGACAGACACAGAGTAGGAACGCAGTACAGCAGACTGACAAACATCTCTAGTAAGTGTAATGTTAGTGTGACAAAAGGGGCTTAGATTCATAGGGTTTTTCAAGACCATAGGTTTTTCCATTTTTGGATTCTTCTTTTTTACCTCCCTGCCTTCCTGGAGCCATACATAGCAGTATGAGGACTTGGTTTCGGCAGGACGTTGAACTTTCTAAGGGCATCATTTAATAATGTATACAATGTTTTGAGAAACTGTAAATAAATTACAAATGGGGTAAAATTAGAAAAAAAACTCAATCCCACCACAGTTTTATGGGTGTTGTTTCTACGAAATCACCCTATTCTGAACCCCATAAGTTTTTTATAATTATGTTCCCAAAGCTGAGTGAGGGCTTTTTTTTTGCGATAGCATGATGGAGGGTGTATGACTTGGTGATCACTTTTTATTCAATATTTTTTGGTGGGTGATGCCAGAAAAACAACCTTTTTTTATTCCCTTAGGGGACTTGAATATGCGATCTTCAGATCCATAGGCACCAAAGCTGTAATAGTCTTGATTCCTTCAGAGAGACCAAGGCTATTACAGAGAAAGAGATGGTTTTTGCTGATCTCCACATGGGGAATCTGTTCAGCCCTGTATTCAGCGGTTCAGGGGAAGGCCACCTCAGTTTCCATGGTCACAATTGACCACAGCATCTGAGGAGTTAAATGTCTGTGATTTTTGTTATCACCAGTCTCAGACATTGGCCCAGGGGGTCTGCTGTATGAAATGTGCCCGCTGTGTGCCATGTTTAAAGACCTGACTTAGAGTGTACATATATGTCGAAGGACAGGAAGGGGGTTTATTTGTGGATGCTAACCTTATCTCTAAGTGATCATTTGGCCTTTATAGAAGAGCACGATAACATTTATATGTTTATTCCTATAAGGAACATTTTTAGAATGGTTTCTTCTGTGGTTTCTATTCATAACTTAGATGTGCTGCTGCCAGGATGGAGAACATGGCTGCCAGACCTTCAAGGAGAAGAAGAACAGGACAGATGTAGACCTGGATGATGGTATGTATCCTCCATAGTCACGCACTCACAAAAACACACATAAATGCACACACTTACAGGGGTTTTCCGAGACTTAAATAATGATTACCTTTCCTCTGGATAGGTCATCAGTCTCTAATTGGTGGGGATCTGACACCTGGGACCCTCACCGATCAGCTGTTTGAGAAGACACTGACGTTGGCAGTAGTGCCACAGTCTTATGTCAGCTTACACTAGGCCAAGTAACAACATGCCCTTTAGTCAAGTGGCCTGGGCTCACCTCAGTCCCATAGAAGTAAATGTATGGCCCTGTGCTTGGTGATCAGAGAGAAGGCCAAGACACTCATAAGAGTGCCAGTGTGTTCTCAAACAGCTGATCGGCGGAGGTCCCAGATGTTGTTCCCCCACTGATCAGATACTGATGACCTGTACAGAGGATAGGTCTTCAGTATTTAAATCTTTGAAAATCCTTTTAATCATTGCACACAATTACAATACACGCTCACATATACACACCCACACATACACACACACACACACTAAACTCAATCAATCAACTATGGTTCAGAGATAGACCCTATACATTACAAAAGGTGCAGCTGCTCAGGGTCAACTTTGGGTCTCTACCGCCCAGTTCTGTGCATACCAGACCCTCCAAGCAACAAGATGTAGAAGCCAGAATCTCTTTCTCTCTGGAGCTCCAGTGTCTTATATTCTTGCACTACTATGTACAATAAATTTAGTGGTTGAACACTCTTATTTATAGACCCACAGATAGAGTAGATAAAGTGGTTTGTAGATATCTGATGTACTGAATGAAACATGCTGACCACTTACATATTAGGGCCAGGACAAGGCATTGTCATGCTCTAGGCACATGAGTGCACCTTGTGTGTGTAAAATCGATTCACTCAGAGACTCAGCCCATGCTGCCACATGTTCCAACCCACTTAGTGTCCATTCACACGTCCGTATAAATGGGTCTGCATCCATTCCACAATTTTGCAGAACAGGTGCGGACCCATTCATTTCAATGGGGCCTCAAAAGAAGCGGACAGCACATAGTAGTTCCGTTCCGCGCCAACACAAAAAGTATACAGCATGTCCTATTCTTGTCCGCACCTACGGACAAGAATATGCATTTCTATCACAGGGCTGGCCGTGTGCGATCCAAAAAATTTGGAACGCACATGGCTGGTGTCCATGTCCATGTAAAACACTTGCAGATGTGTAAATGGACCCTTACAGTCTGGCCTGTGTGCACATGTCAGTTGAGCAACAGAACTGCACAGGATGCAATGGCTGTTTGGGTTACCTGGCTGGCAAGCAGAATGGAGTACATTTTATCGTTGATAAAGGTATTGCCAGCCGTATTGTAGGGGTAAAAGACAAAGCTAGTGCCTCTGAATAGCGTGAGGAACATCTCTAACAGAGGTAGGTAGATAAAAGAGCATTTAATTACAGCAATATTTGTAACCGGAGTTAAATTTATGTCTCATTTTAGTGTAAGACCATATACTATATAATATAGATATATGGTATATGTATATATATATTAATTCATATTAGTGTGTTTTCTTTGTATACTTTCAATATATATACTTATGTAGCGGCGTGGGAGACAGTTGACCCCTGTGACCCTTGTACTCGGAATATTTATGTTAAGGTACAACCATATGGGAATGTTTCTCTCAGGCTGGGGGCCTAACATAAATATTCTCCTATTTCTCAAGAAACGATAATTGGCTTAGCATATCAGTTACTCGGGGAGTAATTATGTTATATTTTCAAACTTTGTGTTTTCCCAGATGGGGGGACATCAATATTCTCCAAGATATTGGGAAACATATTATGTAATGTAAATCCATTTTTTATAGCTAACAGAAGGGGACAATGTCACCAGTAGTTATTCACACGCTCGCCCCCCCACCACTCCTCCCTCTTCCAAGGGAGGGGGTCTGAGGGTCTACACTGAATAAAGGTCTCCCTCAGACCAATTCATATCAGCCTCAGCCTGGGACAACCACATGGGTTGTGTCCAGCATTGCTGATTCGTCACTATCCTTACCTAGGCTGCATTTGAAGCAGACGGGGCTCACTAGGTTTCATCATCATTTCCATATTTACACCAAGCTAAGTATAATAAACTTTACTATTTTATTTTTAATCAATTTGTTTGTGTCTGGGTCATCAGTATACTGTAATTATCATTAAGCAATAACTCATTTGCATACAATATTCCAGAACTAATTGAACATTTGTGTGTATTGTGACTTTTTATGAGAATGATTTGCCATTCTACTTTATATATACTGTAGCTACTTAACTGCAATTCCTCAATAACACATAGTATGTTTGATCATTTGCCCAGGGTAAGCTTTAATCATTTGAAAGGGTTGTCTGAGATGGCCTATCCTTAGGATAGATCGTAGGGGTCCAATTCCCGAAACCCCTATCGATCAGCTGTTTAAAGGACCTGCGGTGCACGGGTTGAGCCCTGAAACCTCGTCATTACCAGGTACAGTGCCTGGTAATGTACAAGTGCATCTCAATAAATTAGAATATAATCAAAATGTTTTGTTTTTTTTCAGTAATTCGGTTCAAAAAGTGAAACACATATATTATATAAAGTCATTACAAACAGAGTGAACTTTTTCAAGTATTTATTTATGTTAATGTTGATGATTATGGCTTACAGCCAAGGAAACCCCAAAATTCATTATCTCAGAAAATTAGAATAATTAACCTAAAACACCTGCAAAGGCTTCCTGCCTTTAAAAAGGTCCCTTAGTCTGGTTCAGTAGGCGACACCATTATGGGGAAGACTGCTGACTTGACAGATGTCCAGAAGGCTGTCATTGACACACTCCACAAGGAGGGTAAGCCACAAAAGGTCATTGCTAAAGAAGCTGAGTGCTGTATCACAGCATATTAATGGAAAGTTGAGTGGAAGGAAAACGGGTGGTAGAGAAAGGTGCACAAGCAACAGGGAGAACCGCAGACTTGATAGGATTGTTAAGAAAAGGCCTTTCCTAAATTTGGGCGAGATTCACAAGGAGTGGACTGCTGGAGTCAGTGCTTCAAGAGCCACCACACACAGACGTATCCAGGACTTGGGCTACAAGTGTCGCATTCCATGTGTCACACCACTCATGACCAATAGACAACGCCAGAAGTGTCTTACCAGGTGTTGTTCTCAGATGAAAGTAAATTTTGCATTTCATTTGGAAATCAAGGTCCCAGAGTCTGGAGAAAGAGTGGAGAGGCACTCAATCCAAGCTGCTTGAGGTCTTGTGTGAAGTTTCCACAATCAGTGATGTTTGGGGAGCCACGTCATCTCCTGGTGTAGGTCCACTGTGTTTTATCAAGACCAAAGTCACTGCAGCCATCTACCAGGAAATTTTAGAGCATTTCATGCTTCCCTCTGCTGACAAGCTTTTTGGAAAAGTACCAAAAGTACAGTGCCAAAAGTACCAATACCTGGTTTAATAACCACAGTATCACTGTGCTTGATTGGCCAACAAACTCACCTGACCTTAACCCCATCGACAATCTATGGGGTATTGTCAAGAGGATGAGAGACACCAAACTCAACAATGCAGACGAGCTGAAGGCTGCTATCAAAACAACCTGGGCTTCCATAACACCTCTGGAGTGCCACGGGCTGATCGCCTCCATGCCACGCCGCATTGATGCAGTCATTCATGCAAAAGGAACCCCAACCAATTATTGGGTGCATTTACTGTACATACTTTTCATTTGGCCGACATTTCTGTGTTTAAAAAAAAATAAAAATTTACAGTTGGTCTAATATAGTAAGGGACCTTTTTAAAGGCTTAGGAAGTCTTTGCAGGTGTTTTGGGTTAATTATTCTAATTTTCTGATATAATGACTTTTGGGTTTTCCTTGGCTGTAAGCTATAATCATCAACATTAACATCAATAAACACTTGAAAAAGTTCACTCTGTTTATAATGACTCTATATATGTGTTTCACTTTTTGAATTGAATTACTGAAAAAAACCTTTTTGATGATATTCTAATTAATTGAGATGCACTTGTAGCTCTGTCCAACTCACTTGAATGGGACAAAGCTTCAGTACGCTTCATTTTCACACAGAGCTCCTATATAATGTACATGTGCCTGGTAAACAATGAAGAGGCCACAGAGCACACCCAAGCACCTCCGCCCCTTCAGTAGGGGTGCCATGAGGTGGCCTCCTAGCAATCTGAAATTGATGGCTTATCCTTATAAGCCATCAATATTAAACTCCAGGACAACCCCTTTAAGGTTCAGGTCTGCCTTTAGCAATCCTACGGTATATTAACTTATATAAGACAATTATTTATACAGCAATACAGCAAGGAAATCCATGAATCCAATTTACCCACTAGTTTATTATTGAGAAAATGGGACAAAAAAATTACAAGACAAACCTCATACAGATGTTGGTTGATCTTAGTCAAATTGAACCCAAAACCCCGGTACTGCAAGGCAACAGTGCTAACCACTGAACCACCATGCTGTTTTCATAGATTATGCTATCATATACTGTAAGTGTTCAGTGTCAGACTTTGTTTCCTTGGACCCACCACAGAAAATTATTATCTGGGTCCAAAACAATCCAAGTCATCTATCAAAGTGTAATAGGTTTTGAATCAAAGAAATAGACCCTAGTGGTGAATGATTAGCTCCAAAGGCAGCTCCAAATGGTTTTTTTTATCATTGTTTCAGAGATTGGGCTCATCAGTGGATCCTATGGTACCATGGTGGGCCAGTCTGACCTCGAGTGTAGTCCTATATTTTATACTATGACAACACAGCCATGAGAAAGAAAGATCTGCCCTCAATACTCAAATACCTTAAGAGTTTCAGAACAGAAAGGAAGAGAAAATCACAAAAAGTGTTCAGGTCAAGATGGAGAATAATCTTCATTGTCATCGAAGAGAAAGAAAAGTCATTACATGCATGGGGAACTGGGATGATTTCTTTGATGGCTTACACAAACAATGTTTTAAAGAGCCCTATTTTCAGCACTGTGTACAGGTTGGTAGCTTTGACGTGCCTTGATTATCGGAGATGTAGTATAAATACACCTGCATACCAAAGAACCACAGAAGAATACATTAAAAAGAATACGAGGGAGGACAACCACAATACTGCTTTTTTGTACTCAATGTCTTCAGTATTATAACAAAAACAAGCAATATATGTACTAATAATATTATAATTGTGATAGTTGTATTATCCACTGTGCATGGACCTCCATGTTGACAATGGGAAGGTAACACAATTGTTCATTTATTCATACAGTTTCCAGAAAGGATAACAGAGGAACAGCACCAGGCTGAGTTCTGAGAACAGATGCTCCATGATGGTTACATTATGGGGAATACAAGTAGTACAAGAAGGAAACCTATCCTCTTTAATAGTAATAGAAATGGAAGTATTTTTCCAAGGATACACATTTTTGGAACTTACAGATATTTTATTGGGAACTAGGCTTCCATAATATGAAACGGCTGCTTGTCCTACAATATTAGTGGTATAAAGAGGTTATGATGAAGCTGGAGAAAGACAATAACCTGTATGGCTCTGCTGAAAGCATCTATCTTGCCAGTTATAATGCACTGTTACAGTGCTTGATACCATTGAATTGTTTCCCCTGTAAAATAACACATATGAAAACTGGTATATAAAATGGCACACTAAAAAAAAATGTAAAAAAAAAGAAAAAAGATAAAACAAATCTATAGCCTACCTCCTATATGCTTGGTCATGCATAGACATCTTAAACAGATATCACACAAAACAGTTCTTAAATATCTTAAATTCTGCAGGATTACTGTCTATTAAAGAGGTTATCCAACCCCAATAATGCCCCCCAAAATGCCCGGGCACCTCATACCGATTATACTGTAACCTGTGGGGGGGGGGCAGCCAATAGCAGGCCATGACGGGAGCGAGCCTCCCTAGCATCACGGGTGACTTTAGGGAGGCTCGTCCCCATCGCGGCCTGCTACTGGCTGCCCCCACGTCTCTGGATGTTTTAATCCACGAGACTGGGAGATGCAGCAGTGGCCGTGCAGGCATCAGGAGCTACGCGGGTGCTGGGGAGCAGGGTAAGTATAACCTTTATGAGGTGCCTGGGTATTTTGGGGGACATTATAGAGGTTGGATAATCCCTTTAAGGTATAGTTACACGGGTCAAACTTGATGCTGGGGATCTGGATAGGCCTGGGAATGTGCGGTAAGTTCCAGTAGGCAGCACTACAGGGCCAGATGCCAGGGCATTTCTTTGTGGAGTTTTGCTCCTCAACCTTTTTTATGCTTTCAGTGACTGCTGGGCTACAAGAGATGCCACCACAAGACATTTTATTGAGCCAATGCTTGGAGGGGGACAGTTTCTTTAGCTTGGTTGCTTCTAACAGCTGCTGTTATGAATCCTATCGCTGCTGTTGTGGTACAGGTGGGGAGAGGGAGACAAGGATGAAGACAAGGACATGATGTAGCTGCTGGAGCCGTGGTAAGGTTCCATGAAGAAGCTGCTGCTTCTGGTGCCTGGCTCCAGTTGACTTCCTCTCATCGTTGCTGTGGTACACATGCAGAGAAGAAGGCAACGATGAGGACAAAGATGTGGTGTTGGTGCTAGATTTATAGAAAATTTCTTGAAGAGGCCGTGACTGTTTGTGCCTGGCTCAAGTTGCCTTCTGCTCACTGCTGCTATGGTACAGGTGTGGGGAAGAAGGCAAGAATACGGACAAAGAAGTGGTGGTGCTGGATCCATCATAAGGTTCCTTCATAGGGCTGTTGCTGATGATGTCTGGCTCCAGTTGGCCTCCTCCCAAAGTTGCTGTGGTACAGGTGAAGAGAGAAAGACAAAGGATGGATGTGTGGTTAGTACAAGAGCCATAGTAAGGTTACTGGCAGGGGCTGATCAAATATATACACTTTTCCTTCCTACGCCTTTCTGCACATAACACAGAGCATGCCCACAACACTCTCACCTAGAAGTCAACGAGTCATTTTATCACTTTGTTTTTTTTATGTTTAGTTGCCTGCAGTAAACCAAATACTTGGAACTGCTGCTGCAGGCAACATAGCTGAACCCATAGTAATAAAAAATAAAATATACAAGCAGAAAAAACTGATGAGAATTAGGGTGTGTTGCAGTATATATTTTAAAGTAGTGAAAAATATCGACGTTCATTTACTAGGCCTTTACTGGCCTGCTTGCTTTTTTAGATGCATTTTAAACTCTATTTTGTTAAAACTGTGACAAAATAAAGTAAAAAAATCGGTTTCTTTTATTATTCAATGTGAGAATTATAATACATTCGACCATGCAAATAACAGCTCTTTTTTTACTGTTCCACTTTTATTTTGTCCATATTTCTCCATGGTTCTTTATTACTGTCAGCATACACTCTCCACCAATTGTCACCTACTTAGTGTCTGTTGAACAAAACGTAACTTACTGTGGAAAATTACTGAAGCGTAAACTAGAATAAATCTGTCAAAACAACCGACATGAAGCTTTTTTTGAGATTTCACTCGCTTGTAGAATTGACACTACAAATGTCTGGTCGTAAAGAGTGGATAATATCTAATGATTGCAATTAAAAGGAATGATTAAATGATTGAATTTAAAAGTTCTCCTTGATTTGGAATTGTTCTGTTATCTATCCTACTTCGCTTTGATAATCAGCTTGTTCATCAGCTTAGTCTCACCAATGCCTTGACGTGACAGTTTACTGCTTGATCAAAAAGTTTGAGCCCCAGGATGAATGGCAGACTTTGCCATATACTTAGATAATTCCAAGTCCACAACAGTAAACAGGGGCGGATTGGCCATAGACCTTATAGGGAAATTTCCCAGTGGACCGAAGCCCAGGGGGCCACCTGAGCCCTCCTCACGGCCGGCCAATGGAAGTTTTTGGGGATGTATTTTGAACTGCTGGCAGAATTTTGTGATGGACTGTGGTATTTGGCTCTGTTGGGGTGATATATTGTGCCACAATATGATACTGCTACCCTCGCCTACTTGTGGTGGCTCAGCCTTTCATCATTTTGGACCCGACTAAAAAACTGGGCCACTTTTACTATTTTTTCCAGGGCCACTTTAAGTTCCCAGTCCGCCCCTGACAGTAAATATGTTCATAGAGGAAAGAGATCTACAGCAATGAATAACCCCCACATTTATGATGTCACTCAGTACAGAAGGGTCTCCGGCCCCCCATTCATGATCCTTGCAAAAGCTCCCTTGTTTGGTAACATTGCAGTATCTAAATAGCAAATGCTTCTAATTAAGCAGAAATACAGTATATTCACAGAGATATAGATCTCTGGATAGTTAAATTTTGTAGTTATCAGTCTGGGAAAACATAGGGAAGCAACCAGGGGTGAACTGGGAACTTAAAGTGGTCCTGCAAAAAATACTAAAAGTGTCCCTTTTATGTAGTCGGGTCCAAATTGATGGAAGGCAGGGCCAGCAATACCATATTGTGGCATATTATACCACCCCAATAGAGCCAAATACCACAGTCCATCACAAAATACTGCCAGCAGCACAAAAAACATCCCCAAAAACTTCTACTGGATGGCTGTGAGGAGGGCTTAGGTGGCCCCCTGGGCATCAGCCCACCGGGAAATTTCCCTATAAGGTCTATGGCCAATCCGCTCCTGGAAGCAACAGATTAAAAATAGAAGGAATATTCAACAATTTGACATAAGAACGAAACCCAAGGGCTAATATACCATAACAGTTGCAAAGAATTGACCTTGACATGTCCATTCCTTAGCAGTGGATTCTAAAGGAATCGATAACTAATCCTATGAAGAGGTGGACATGACACTTGCTATATTACATATTACTGCATAATACATCTAGCAGACTCTAGAAAGACTCAGAGTTCTTAATATGTATAGTCTGGAGGAAAGAAGAGAAAGGGGGGACATGATTGAAACCTTTAAATATGTTAAAGGACTGAATAAAGTTCAGGAGGGAAGTGTTATTAATAAGAAACTGAACACAAGAACAAGGGGGCACAATCTGAGGTTAGTTGGGGGTAGGGTTGCAACGGTATGAAATTTTCACGGTATGATAACCGTCTCAGTAAACAGCGAGGTATTACGGTTATCATGGTATCACAGTTTGTTAAAATATATTATTAGATACACTAATCCTTAAAGAAGAATACAAGCAAAGTTTTCTTTTTTGTTCAATTAACTATTACTACTGTACTGCAGTGTATTTTCTGATTGTAAGACTGATCAAGCTCCTGCCTTTAGCAGGAGCTTGAACAGGCTTACCTCTACCACGGCAAGCTGGACGAAAGCGTCCGGTTGCCATGGTAACCATCGGGACGCTGCCACAGCAGAGCAGCGTCCTGATGGGAGGGAGCTCTGTCCCTCTCACTGGCCCCACCATCGGAGCGCTGCTGCAGCGTCCGATGGGAGAGGGAGGGAGCGCCCTTCCTGTTAACCCTTCCATGCCATGGTCCTTATGGACCGCGGCATGGAAGGGGTTAAACGGCCGACATCGCTGCCAGCAGCGATGCCGGTCGTTTGAAGCAGAGTGTCAGCTGTATGCTGACACTCTGCTTCAACCGCTTGGCCATCCTGGAAATTGAGGGAAGGGGGGGCGGGGGTTAAATGAAAAATACAGTTTGGGGAAGGAGAGGGGGGGGGAGAATCGGGGACAACCGGGCCGGGGTACTTTTGGATTACCTTTACAGGATCTGATCCCCCACAGTCTCGGACTGCGGGGGATCAGATCCTTACAGCCAGCCCCTGTATCTGAACAGACTAGCCAATCACAGCGATCGCCATTATGGGGGGAGCACGGCTCCCCCTGAGGCCTTTACTGTGGATGGCTGGCTGTGTTTAACAGCCTCCATCGCAGCATGTAAACCCCGCTGCACTGCGCAGCGGGCGTTTACATGCAGGACGTACCGGTACGCCCTGTAGCGCGAACTACCTCGCGCCCAGGATGTACCGGTACGTCCACTCCACTCCTATCATGTCGCCAAGGGGTTAAAATGATAAAGCCCACCTACTTTAAGCTGCACAGTGGGGTGGTGTTCTCGGAGATAGGAGAACAGGTTTGAGGTATTCCCTCCTTTAGCTGCCACTTTACGACCACATTGCTTACAAATTGGATTTCCATCCTCACATGCATTTGGTGGGTATCCAAAGTAGTCCCACACTGCTGACTTTAGTTTAGTCTTTTTTTTAGGAGGACAGAGACTTGTTAAATCTGCACGCTCTGCCATTTTAAACGCTGTGTGCTTAATTAGCTGAAACGGAGCGGAATTGCGCATGCGCGGATGAGTTTCTCAGCAGGGTCACCTTTTACAGGTAATAAGCAAATGCCTACGGTTTGATAACCGTGCATTCCAATATCGTGGTATATCGTGGAACCCACGGTTTGATAACCGTGCATTCCAATACCGTGGTATATCGTGGAACCGGTTACCGCTGCAACCCTAGTTGGGGGAAAAATCAAGAACAACATTAGAAAATATTACTTCACTGAAAGAGTAGTAGAAACTTGGAACAAACTTCCAGCAGAGGTGGTTAATAAATCCACAGTAACTGAATTTAAACATGCCTGGGATAAACATGTATCTATCCTAAGATAACAATAAAAGGATAATAAAAGGGCAGACTAGATGGACCAGGTGGTCTTTTTCTGCCGTCAATCTTCTATGTTTCTATGTTTCAGATCTTGTGGTCTTCAGAGAACTACAAAAGTCACAATCTTTTTACAGATTGTTATAATGGAATATAACAGAATTTTAGGACATAATGCAAAACAGAAGTCTTTAAGAGGCATTCCATTTTGCTCCGTCCTAATACATGTCTATGGGGATAAATAACGGTTCCCTTTGGTTCTGTTATACATGACAGAAAAAATAGACCTGTCAACGGAACACCTATGTGAACCCAGCCGAAGTCTATTTTTTTAATAATGTGATGTGAAAGAAGACTCTTTGGGATCTAAGGTCCCAAGACATCTGACCTCTCAGGCTCTTCTTTGACCTTTCGAAGTGCAAGTGATAAGCTCTCATTCTTTCTTTAAAGGGGTTGTCTCACTTCAGCAAATTTACCATGTAGACCAGGCATGGCCAACCTGCGGCTCTTCGGCAGTTGTAAAACTACAACTCCCATCATGCCCTGCTGTAGGCTGATAGCTGTAGGTAGTCTGGGCAAGCTGGGAGTTGTAGTTTTGCAACAGCTGGAGAGCCTCAGGTTGGCCATCCCTGATGTAGACAAATACAAGGCACTTACTAATGTACTGTGATTGTCCATATTGCCTCCTTTGCTGGCTGGATTCATTTTTCATCACATTATACAATGCTCGTTTCCAGGCGTTATGACCACACTCCAATCCGGCAGCGGTGGTCGCGCTTGCACATTATAGGAATAAGTGCCATATCTTCAATGTCCTGGACCATGAGAGTGCAAATAGGCACATATGCGCATCAGCTACTGTCCCATCCACCACGTATCTGCGCTGCAGCGGTGGCCGAAGCCCCTAAATACGAGCAATGTATAATGTGATGGAAAAATGAATCCAGCCAGCAAAGGAGGCAATATGGACAATCACAATACATTAGTAAGTGCCTTGTATTAAAGAAGAACTCCCGCAAAAAAATTTATTCCATGTGAAATGTACATGATGTGATCTGTAGTGAATGTAATTTTCTTACCAGTGTCTGTATTTCTGAGTTATATCTCCCTGATGTTTCTCATCTATGTCATGTGACCAGCAATCAGACCCACCAACTCACACATCATCTTATGTGTGGACAGGAAGTCTATTTCTCCATGCATTCCTATGGGAGCCTCACTTTCAGTCTCATAGGAATGAATAGAGAAGTAACTGGCTTCCTGTCCTGGGTCAGTTGGAGGTCAGGGAGTTGGTCACATGACCCAGCAACAATAAGAAGAGAGGGGATAACTCAGAATTACAGTCTCTGATGAGAAGATTGCATTCACTACAGATTATATCATGCACCTTTCTAACAGGTCAGAGAATAAAAGTTTTTGCGGGAGTTCTTCTTTAACTTTCTCTCCATGATAAATGATTTTTGCTGATGTAAGACAACCTGTTTAAACAATAGATTATATTCTGCAAAAAGCTTGATTACCCCCAAAAGCTTGATTTGGAAATGAATCCTAAAATAATTGTTCAAAAAATAAATTGTCACTTTAAAAGTTTTTTTTTCTGGAACTTTAAAAAGGTTTTTCAAGATAATAAAATGACGCCATGTGTCACTGGCCACTGCAGAACTGGACTTATTTTATAACAATCACCTTTCCCGAAGGCTAATGGTGTCTGCCGGTTCTCAGATACCCCAGGACAGAAGAGACAAACGTATAACAACTGGACAATCACAAGAATAATATTATAAAACATGTATTAGCAGTGGCCGATACAAATATACAGAAGTAAACTCACTGAATGACATCACAAATGGATAAAAGAGACAGCAGTCAGGCCATAGAGACGATGGTGATGGTATACGGTTGAATGACTGTGACCAGAAAAATATTCCAATAGAGACAGCAGGGCAATACTCTTGACAGTGCTTACATGTGTGTGTATAGAAAATACTCACGATTCATCCTTTTATTGTATCCTTCATATACAAAGAATGGCTTGCTGGCCTACATTTCATACAAAAACATTGAGCTTCTCCTATCCCATTCTGCACAATGTTTTGGGAGTCAAGCCCCCTTACTCATGCATCTTAAAGGGACATAACTATGTTTCTTAAATATACCACTCATACATTATCAATTAAACTTTCTAATATCTGTATACAAAAATTCTATAATATTTTAATAGCTCAGACATTTTCATACGTGGTCATACCTGATATGCTTATTTTTTTAGTGTTTATATATTTTTATAAGTAAAATTGGGAAAGGGGGGTGATTGACAGGGCCAGGAATGATGATGTTTTCACTGCCTGGTCCTGTCAATCCAGGTGCAGATGGTGCGGCAGTTGCAGAGAGAGCAGAGCATCTAGGTGTAACAGTAACGCCCCCTAGAGCAGGGCTGGCCAACCTGCGGCTCTCCAGCTGTTGCAAAACTACAACTCCCAGCATGCCCAGTCTGCCTACAGCTATCATCCTACAGCAGGGCATGGTGGGAGTTGTAGTTTTACAACAGCTGGAGAACCTCAGGTTGGCCAGCCCTGCCCTAGAGGCTCATTTGCATATATTAACCCTTTCTACCCCGGAGGTTTTTTCGGTTCTGCATTTTCGTTTTGCGCTCCCTGCCTTCAAACAGCCATAACTGTTTTATTTTTCTGTTCATATAGCTGTATGAGGGCTTCTTTTTTGCGGGACAAGTTGTACTTTCCAACGCCTCCATTTAATATTGCATATGGTGTAGTGGGAAGCGGGAAAAAAATTCCAAATGGGGTGAAATTGCAAGAAAACCGCTATTCCGCTACAGTTCTACGGGTTTCTTATTTACAGCGTTCGATGTGCATTAAAACTGACCAGTTACTTTCATTCTACTGGTCAGTACGAATCCGGCAATACCTAATATGTATAGTTTTTCCTGCGTTTAGATGGTGATAAAATAATTTGAAAGTTGCCCTTTTTTTTTTTTTTTTTCCTTGTCATATCTTGACCCCTATAACTTTTTGGTATTTATGTGTACAGAGCTGTATCATTTTTTGCGGGGCGGTCTGAAGTTTTTATTGATACCATTCTGGGGTGTGTATGACTTTTTGATCACTTTTTATTTAATTTTTTTTAGAAAAAAAAGCAACAAAAAACGGCGAATCGCCATTTGGACGCTTTTTTCCGCCACACAATTCGCCGTATTGGAATTTTTTTCTTATATTTTAAAAGTATGGGCGTTTTCGGTCACGGTGATACCCATGATGTCTATATTTATTGTTATTTAGGTATTTATTTTTTACTTATACGGAAAGGGGGATGATTTGAACTTTTATATCTTTTTTATTTTTTATATATTTTTTAACTTTTTTTAAATTTTTTTGTGATTATTTTAAAGCTCAACTATGAGCTCATATATTGTGTTTTGTTTTGTTTTCTTTATGAGCAATCATGGATTTACTAGATGCAGTTAAATCCATGAATTGCTCATTTCTTATCCTGGCCTGCCATCTAGTGGCCAGAATAAGAATTGCAGTTTGAAAACTGTAATCCTCACCAGCGAGGATTACAGTTTTCATATGGTGTACAGACACCCCGATTGGCCAATCGGGGCGTCTGTACACCACCCGGAAGCGTAGGCTTCCGGGTTCAGACGCATCCTGATGCCGTGATCACGTGTGATCACGGCATCAGAAGGCCCAGGAAGTCGCCGCAGATGGAGGTAAGAAGCGGCAAGTCTCTGCAGTTAGAAACAGCAGAGACTTGCCGGCCATGACGCCCGCCGCACCCATGAGCGGGCGTCATGTCCCCGCACCGCCCGAGCGCCGTACATGTACAGCGCCGGTCGGGAAGAGGTTAAAATATCATTTTTCTCAGCAATGCTGGCACATATGAACACGGGACCAACACAGATGTCTTCAGCTACCAAGTGCACATGTAACAGGTCAGCCAGTGTCATAGGCACAAATCTGCTGACAGATGACCTTTAATAAAATAATAATAATAAATATTATAAATAAATAATATAAATAAATAATGAATTATGTCTTATCTTTTTGTGGGACCAAATGTTTTATTTTTTAACGGACTGAAAAATGTATGGTAACTAATATCATTTCGCCATCCATTCTCCTGTAGCCTCACTCAAAAAAAAAGTGGCCTTGATCAAAGATTCTGAAATTTTCATGGTACTTCATGATGGGAACAACTTTAAGACAGCAAGTTCACCTTGAATGAAATGAGATATCCAAATTCAAGACAAAGAACGAGTCCCTAGGAGCCAGACCCAAGGAATAGTTTGCCTAGTCTAGAAGAAAAATGCAGTAATAAATTAATAGAATGGAAACCGGCTCAGAACTGAAGTAAACACAATCTTCTATTTTAATATTAAACTCCATTTTTCAAAGTTTGGACTGGAGAACATCAGAGCAGAGAGGCCTTGTATGTCATCATCACGATAGAGATTTTTTAAGGAGAAAACTCGGAGGATTTTCAGCAGCAGATAAACTTCCAAGGCTGTGATCAAATGCCTGTGACTGAGACATGGAAGAGCTGCTGCTTCTTGAAGGGCACATACAGTGAAAAACTGCATAATTTTATTTTTTTTTTATCTGTAATTTATTTACAGGGACTGGAGAGGAATTCGGGATTGATGAGACGGGGAAATCTGTGCTTAGCATGCAAGGATGGTTAAGCGAAAACAACATATGCTTTGATTTAAACGTAACGATAAAAAATCTTTTTTTCAGAAGTTTAGACATCACTGAAATGATTTCACTGGAGAAATTAGTGCAATGACTTGTAAGAATAAATGTAGAGAATACGGCGGCGTATGGCGGAGTTTTTCTACACATGAGCGACTTGTGTAAATCCTGACAGGTGTCAAACTGTGATTGAACAATATCTCCAGACAGATTTGCACATTGGAGGAGCAGCATTGTAGAACATTTTAATAAGACAATGCAAAAACAGACCTTAAAGGCACAGGATTCGGATATCTTATTCTACGACTGCAGCTGAGCAAAACCATCCTGAGACTGCGGGGAAGACAAATAATAGGTTCAAGCATTTGCTTTCCATTACACAGCAGGAGACAAGTAAAACTGCAGCGGGTTAGTCCATAATGTACGCATCATCTATACAGTGCACCCCTTCCAGATGTTGCTTACTATTGCCTATTCGTCACACTGAACAGAATCTGATCTTTAAAGGGCATCAGTGAGTACATTTGTACCTGTGACACTGGCTGACCTGTTACATGTGCACTTGGTAGCTGAAGACATCTGTGTTGGTCCCATGTTCTTATGTGTCCGCATTACTGAGAAAAGTGATGTTTTAATATATGCAAATGAGCCTCTAGGAGCAACAGGGGCGTTGTCATTACACCTAGAGGGTTCATTGTCTCTACAACTGTCGAGCTCGCTCCACTTTGATTGGCAGGGCCAGGCACGATGATGTTTTCACTGCCTGGCCCTGTCAAAGTGCAGCGGGGGCCCCTAGAGGATCATTTGCATATATTAAAACATAATTTTTCTCAGCAATGCGGACATATATGAACATGGGACCAACACAGATGTCTTCAGCTGCCAAGTGCACATGTAACAGGTCAGCCAGTTTCATAGGTACAAAACTGCTGACAGATGCCCTTTAAAGGGAATGAACTGCTGTTTAAATAACTTTTTATGTTTAACATATTTTTAAAATAATTTTTGATGATATTTTTAATTTTCCATTTCAGTTCTTATATTTAAATTAAAACCAAAAATACTGCAGTTTTCGCACTGGTCACTATGTCTAATAATTGGTGCCACTTCTTGGTCTGTACAGATCACTTTACTGGAGTTATATACCATTCTACCTCTGCCTGTAATGATATCACCTCTGTGTACAGATAAGACAGGATCCACCATTCACTCTAGGTGATATCACACCCTATCTATTATTTCCTTGTACAATGTCCTCTGCACAGGTCAGAGCATGCCTAGAAAACTGTCCCATAGAGGTCAATGAGCTCCCCTCCTGTCCATTGTGTCTATGGCCCATGTGGCTGATTTTGGTGACATTTCGTTTAAAGGCTATGGACACCTTTGGATGGAATAATTTCCTTTTATTCCATTGGCATTATTACTGGATGACAACACATTTTCATTTTTTTTAAATTAAGAAACATTTGTCTTCTGCAGTCTGCATGTATTCTCTTATATTGCAGGCTCCTCAGTGCCATTCATTGTGAAATCCATCAGATGAATTCTCGGAGGGTTCAGTCCGTAGTTACTTTCTCTCCTTTTGAGTTAAATTTATTTTATTAGGTTGTAAATATGTCAGCTTTGATGCATTCAGGAGAGCAAAGAGGGGCTACAGGCTGAGCTTCAGAGAGCCTGGGGGATGGATTTCACACTAAAATACACACCTGTTGCAAATATATTTTTTTAATCGAATAATGCAACCAATTTTATAAAAATTACCCCAACAGTCTCCATAGCTTTTAAATAAACCTGAGTAAACACACCAGTTCTCAAATAATTACTGCAATTATTTTAAAGGGGGTTTTCTAGGAGTACAATACTGATGGCCTAACCTCAGGACAGGTTAGCAATATCTGATGGCAGGGGACTGACTCCAGGCACCCTTGCCAATTAGCTCTTTGAAGCGACCGCAGCGCTTTGGTTAGCAATCTCCTCACAGCTCTGGTAGGTATTCCAGCCCAGGCCTACTCCCTTGAATGGGACTGAGCTGCTTATAGGCTATGTGACTACACATGACATCACCGGCCTAAGAAGAGCCCGCGGTGCTCACTGAAGCACCAAGGCGTCTTCAAAAAGCTGATCAGCGGGGGTGCCTGGAGTCAGACCCCCACTGGATTTGTAAGCAGAAAATCCTCATGAAAGACCTATGAAAAACGTGATAAAATCCACACATGAATCTGCACTGTTTATCGCTTTTCTGTGTGGCTTTCTTTTTTTATTTTAACACCCCCATTGAAGTCTATGGGGAAAAGCACTGTACGCAAGGTGCGGAATCGCACAAACCACCGACATTTTGCGGATGTTATAATCCACACGGCAAGTCAAATTCCATTCATAGAAAATATGCAATGCGTTGGAAAATCACATTCACTTCGCTTGTACTGTATTATGCTGTGATTTGTCTGCACAAATATTCCCGCAAAAAAACAAAACAAAAGTAACATGTGCACTAAGGGTGGGTTCACATCAGCGTTATGCTTTCCGTTTGTGTTTTCCGTTAAAACATGGTTATAACGGAAACCATAAGACGGAAGTCAAAACGGAAGCCTTTAGAGGCATTCCGTTTTGATCCGTCATAATAGAAGCCTATATGAATCATCCGCTTGGTTCCCGTTATGCAAGACGGAAAACAAAGTCCTGTCGACAGGACTTTTCTCCGTTCTACATAACGGAACTCAGACGGATCCGTTATGATTCTCATAGGCTTCTATTATGACGGATCAAAACAGAATGCCTCTAAAGGCTTCCGTTTTGACTTCCGTCTTATGGTTTCCGTTATAACCATGTTATAACGGAAAACACAAACGGAAAGCATAACGCTGATGTGAACCCACCCTAATTCTTAAGGGGACTCTCATGAGTATCAACATTATCAAACTAAGCACAAAGCCTGATAGGGCTGAATAAATCAACACCTGTTTCACCTGAATCCGTTGCTCTACATGCAAATGAGCAGTTAACTGCATCGAGAGTGGGCCCAACCCAATTTGTGCACATTTATGCCCCTTTCACACGAGCGGGAGACTCGCATGTCTCCCGCAACGCATCTACAGGGCTGGACTCGGCACGGACAGGGATCGCAGAGCATTATATGCGATCCCTGTCAGTGCCGAGTCCAGCCCTGTAGATGCGTTGCGGGAGACATGCGAGTCTCCCGCTCGTGTGAAAGGGGCATTACTCTCCCTGTCAGCAACCTGCTGCCCCCTTCTTGATTGCTAACCCTACAGAGGATTGTGCCTGGTTTAACAGTGAGTTTCCAGGCGGCAGACTCCATTTAATTTTACATCAAAGCCTTTAATTAAAGACTGGACAAATATGGGATTAGTGAGAAAACCGCAAGATAGAAATCACTGCTAGCAATGCTTGAAAAATAAATTGATTTAAATTAGCTGTGTCAAATAGTAGAGTTGAAAAAAAATATTAAATTATAACCTTCACTATGATGAATATGCAATAATATTGGATTCCGAATCCTTTTAAATTTGTCCCGTGTGCACACCGTACTGTTTCTGTGGATGCTTAGCAATTAGGGATGAGCGAACTTGTGTTTTCAAGTTCTGCGTACAAGGTTCGGGTTATCTAAGAATTCCGTTATGGATTCCGCTATCACGGACTATTAGGGGCGGAATCCAAGGAATTCTTAGATAACCTGAACCTTGTATGTCGAACTGGAAAACACAAGTTCGCTAATCCCTGTTAGCAATCACTAAAGGGGACCATACTCAATGTGCTCATCTTCATATACAGTCAGCATTAATGAGAAATGCTGGCAGCACTGTTCAAAGAAAAGATGGCACCAGCGCCCAGCATTTGGAGGGAAAAATAGACTATGTACACCAATTTTGTTTTTATGATCACATTTTACTCATTTTGGGATAAAAAAAATTTTTCTTTTTTTTTTTTTTTATTAAAAATATTCCCTTATATCTAAATAACTAAAAGGTCAGAAACACTTATTTAAGACACATTCTTGTCAGTAAGATAAGAATTGAGCTAAAATGAGTGTTTAGGAGGTCAGAGATAAGAAGCCATCAGTTCAGCTGCCTGACGGAACAGAGTGAACGCAGACAGCATTAATCTCAAGGCTGTACAGAGAAAAGGGCTCAGATTTTTTAATAAAGACCAATTGATAAAATGATTTTTAGCTCAAAATGAGTACAGTGCAACAATATAATTGCCCCAAAAGGTATACATAACCTTTAAAAGTGTCGTACAGAAACTCCACTGAAATACCACAAACGACCTGTTGACAGGCATGACAATGTTTTTGCAAAAAATCAGCCATGTTTTTCTAGACAATCTGCCCCCCCGTCTTTTTTTTTTTTTTTTTTAATTAAAACCATTATGGAGGACAAGATGTCCTTGTGGAGTTTAAGGCTACTTTCACACTAGCGTTTTAAAATTCCGGTATTGAGTTCCGTCATAGGGGCTCAATACCGGAATAAAACGCTGCAGTTTTGTCCCCATTCATTGTCAATGTGGACAAAACTGAACTGAAGACAACGGAGCGCTCCTGAAAGCATTCCGTACCGTCTTCAGACCGGAGAACAAACCGCAGTATGCTGCGGTTTGCTCTCCGGTCCAGGCATCCGCACCAAGACGGATCCGGAATGACCCCCAATGCAAGTCAATGGGGGCGGATCCGTCTGGTGTGACCACAATGGTAACCGGATCCGCCCTCCATTGACTTTCAATGGAGTTCATGACGGATGCGGCTACACATACAGACATTGTCATACACACACATATATACATACAAATACACATACATACTTACATGCTCCCCGGCAGGTCTTCAGAGCGGCGTAGGGACAGGTCGGCTTGCACAGATGATGATTCCACCAGGCGCCCAGCAGAGGGCGCTGTGGGGAATCGTCACCTGTGCGAGCCGTCCGGCTCCTCCGGGGCTCCGAAGACCTGCCGGGAGCATGTAAGTATGTATGTGTATATGTGTGTGTACTGTGTGACATGTGTGGGGCCGGAGCAGTTCCAGCTCCACACATGTCGCTGCGGCAGTCCTGATCCGGCAGCACCCTTCACCTGCTGGATCAGGCCTGCCGCTAATGTGAAAGTAGCCTAAGGGGGACTGTTGTATCAGGCAATTATCAGAAATTAACCAGGAGTTTCTTATAACTGCCTAGTCGTCAGTGGAGATGAGGGCTACATTTATACGCAGCAATCAGCTCCACTGTATGAGGGGCAAGCGATCACTACAGTGATTGTTTGATCCCATAGAAAATCATTGTTCCTGGGCAGAAGATCCCTCTTTAAACAGGTCGTGCTGCTGCACAGAAAATTCACTGGGTGAGCGCTGGCACCTTTCACACAGACCAATTACCTGGAATGAGCAGTTCTACAATTGGACTGGTTATCCATCTGTGTAAAAGGAGCTTTAGGCCAATTTCGTTCCTCAGTGCATGAAATATGCTCTGTGTGAAAGAGGTATTTCCCGGACTGAACGCTGCTCCTGTGACACAAACTCATGGAATTATAACGATTTGTGTGTGTTGTTGCCAGACCCCAGCTGTACTGAATTGTACTCACATAATGCCGTAAATTATTATAATGCCGTTTGTGTGACAGGAGCAGTGGTCAGTCCAGGAAATACCTGTCACATGAAGCGTATTTCACGGACCAAATATGTGAAATTGTCCTGTCTTGTAGAAATCCTGCAGAGAACACAGGTGTTAATCATTTGTTGATCTTCTCCATTTCAAACCCCAATAGCTTATTGTCGCCATCTGTATAAAGCCTCATTCACAGGTCCCTAATTCTTGTCCATGTTGCGAACAAAAATAGGACTTTTCTCTAGATAAGGGGAAAAAAAGGCACATGCTCACAACCAGGATCCACGGTTTGCGTGAGGCCTTATAGCTGTAAATCCTGGCTGTCATATGGATACAGTGACTGGAACAGAGTGGCGCTGTTCACAACGCAAATGTGACCCCAGCCTTCCCTGTACAGAACAGGAAATCATGCCCTACCATTAAAACTAGTGGCTACTGTGTAAATTGAAGAGTTATATACAGTTTTTTAAAACATAGATCATGACATGGAAAAAAATTTAAACTCTAAAGTAACAAAAAACACAATTGAAACAATAGGTCATTTTATGCTGACACATTCGCTTTAAAAATTAATTTTAGTTGTGCTTTGTTCTATAAACAATTTTTTTTTTTTACATTTTTCAGGGTATAAAAAGTGAAAACAAAAAAAAGAGTTTCGTAACTTTAAATTTATACTACTGTTTGCTTAGACACATCTCTGTAGTTAACCTGATTAAAGCATTGTTTTTCTATTCCGATCCGAGGCTCCATTCCCAAGTTATGACACTATTTTCTAATACGTAAATTAAGCGCTCGGTGCAATGAGGGCATCACTGTTGCTCTCAAAGCACCAAGGTTCTGTTCCTTTCTGTGGCCAGCCCCTCCCTTACTGCTTTGGCCAGGCCCTATCAAAGCAACAAAAGGAGGGGATGCCCCCAGAAATAAGCAGAGCAACAGTGACGTCCTAGTTGCACCAAACTCTAATTTGCATACTAGGAAGACATAACTTGGGATTGGAGCCTCGAATGAACAAAAGACAACCAGCGCTTTAATCAGAACTACAATAGTTGAATAGGGAAGTCACTGGTGACTGACTTGCTTTAAGTGTCCCTGTATGTCATTAACCCTTTATTAGACCAGTGATACAAGTGATCTGCATACTGTTAAATGCTGAAAACGTACAAAAAGCATAATGAATCTCCACAAAAAATAAAATAAAATCAGTCTTGGATGCTGCTTATGTCCTATTCTCAGATCATTCTATCAGTCCTGAATTAGTGCTACACAGTGTCCATGAATGCAGCTTGATTACCACAGACGTGCAAGGCCGGGTTAACATCGGTGGCATGCTGATCTGGCATGAATGGCGGATGTTGGCCGGACCAAAACCGCTGAATGCAGCAGTATTTGTCTGTCCAAATCCCGGCACTAAGGTATGTCGGAAAAGCGGCCAGATCCCATTAAAGTCAATGGGGATCCGGCGGTACACAGTCGTATCTGGCAATGTTGGATAAGGCGAGCTCCAATAGCGTAATCCTCAGATGGATCAGGCAACCGGATTCCAAGCGGTACTGTGAACGCTGCCTAAACTTTCACGGATTCATCACATAATTGATAGTGTCACATTAGTAATTAAACACCAAGGTTAAAACAAACATTTATTTGTACAAAATTAGAATCTGAATGGATGTCAGAGACATCACTTCTCCTGTACTTCCGGATCTGAACAGATAAGCACATTCCTTGTGAAGACGATAAAAAAAGTCATAAATAAGTCCAGCAAAGTCAATCGCTTTCACTTCTTTGCGTATGTGATCTTCATAGCATGAGACGGTGTAATCTTAAATCCTTGAAGTGCATCTCGTGCCGACCCGGCCTGGGTCTCGTTTTCAAACTCTACAAAGGCAATATCATGCCTCCCAGGAACCAGGCGGACTTCTTTGAAGCCAGGAAACCTGGAGAAAACATAAAAGGGAAAGGACTGAGAATACAGAACAGATACATTCTTTCCAAAGAGTTTCGTAACTTTAAATCAATAGGTTTGTTTATCAGTTATCATACACAATACAGAAAATATATCCTAGGCCTCATGCACAAGACCATATTTTTCATCTGTGTGCTATGCGCATTTTTTGCAGCCAGCACAATGACCCATTCGATACTATGAATGCATCCATATTTTTTGTGATCGGTGTGGCCATTCTGTAAAATTACACATGTCCCATCCCAGATCATATTGCATGATGAGAATAGCACTTTCTATTGATGAGAATGAGAAAAATACAGAACGCACATGGAAAGTATCTGTATTTTGCGGAATAAAAATTGAGACATGGCTGTGTGCGTGAGGCTTGTGTTGAACTTTTAGATAAAAAAAAAACAAAAAATATCAAAAAATACATTTTCCTGTTTCGTAGCGATACATATTTTCAGGTTGAAAGTACATAGGACAAATATACATGATATACAGCTGTCCACCAAAATCAGAGCAAGTCTAAATAACTAAATTACTAATTGTATGATTCCAAAAATAGCAGAACCAGAGAAAAATATAAGAATTGAGAGGATGAGGTGAAAGCCCAACGGAACTAGACCAATGTCCAGAAATGTAAAAAAAAAAAGTTAATAGGCAACACTCCAAAATGGATAGAAACAAGTGAAGAATTTATTCACTGACATGGACACACATTTCTGCGGAGGCGTCCACATTGGTGAATAAAAGCTTCACTTGTTTTTATTTATTTTCGAGTGTGCTGCCTATTTACATATATAAATATATATTTTTTAATCTTTAAAATAACTACTGTATTTTTCGCTCCCTATAAGACGCACTTTTAGGTTTTACAGGAGGACAATAAGAAAAAATATATATTTTTCATCAGACCTCAGCTCACAGCCCCAATCAGACCCCCAATGTTAATAAGACCTCATAAGAGCCCCAATGCTACCTCTATCAGCCCCCAATGCTGCCTCTATCAGCCCCCAACCGCAGAGAATATAAAATAAGTAAACCACTTACCTCTCCTGCTCCTGGACGCCGCGCTCTGCTCCCTCCTGCTGTCGGCTGTGCTGTGAAGAGGTCACAGAGCGCCCTCACGCTGTGCACAGCCCTGCACAGCCGAGCGGAGGACCAGGAAGCAGTAAGTACAGATCCTTCATCGCTTCCTGGTCCTCCGATGCTAATGAGCGCTTCTATAATAGAAGCGCTTATTAGCATTCGTCCCATAAGACCCATAGACATTTTTACCCCACTTTTGGGGGAAAAAAAAATGTGTCTTACAGGGCGAACAATACGGTAATTACTAATTATTTATGTAGGTAAACATGGTAACTATTCCACTGCACCCAATAATGTATTCTTCATCAATAAAAAAGTGCAATGTTTCTGTAATGATACCCAGAAATTAGGGGCATATGTATTAAAACTGGCGTTTTAGACGCCGGTCTTAATAAGGTCCTACAGTGGCAGTGGATCCGCTTCAGTTATGTAGTGGCACAGGCCTCTACATAACTTTATCTAGCCGTCTCACATTTAGACCATTTTCTAGTGTAGAAGTGTAGAAAATCGTAAATGAGATGGGCCTGCCCTCTTTCCCGCCAACTTTTTTTTTTTTTTTTTTAGACCTGGAGTGAGCATGGAAAAGTCAAAAGGACATTTGTTCCACACTCTGCGCCAGGAATACACCTCATTTAGGCGTATTTCTGTTTAATAAATTTCCCCCTTAGTCTTTATTGAATGCCAGCATACATGATATCAAAAACATAAAAAAGCAGGATTCCGGCCATGAAGCACATGAACCAAAGAAGAAGGACCCCCCTTCCTGCATAAAAATGTCAGTGCCATTGTGTCACCATGAAATATATAGAAACAGTGATCAATGCAGTAGCGCTGCGGCACGGCCCGGCACAGTACACAAGGACGTTATACAGCGTCTGTGCTTTATATCACAGCTCAGCTCCATTCACTTCAATGTGGTTGAGCTACGTCTAGGGCAAGTGACTGATGAATGTGACATAACATGGCCTAGACAAAGCTACTGTGAGTGCTGGTGCCTTCTCAAACAGCTGATTGACAGGATCCCAGGTGTTCGACCCCCTACCTATCAGATACTGATAATCAGTATAAAAGTCTCAGAAAACCCTTTCAATGGTGAATACATCTTTAAAAAAAAAAAAAAAAACACAACAAAATATGTAACTCAGATCTGACATATGAACTGTGTAATACTTACTGATTAAACAACATTGAAAGCATCATCTCATTGGTTTCTTCAGGTAGGTTATTCAAGAAAAGGATGTAATTTGGTGGATTATCAGGCACCTAGTTACAGTTAAGGGAAAGGAAAAAGAAAATCAAAGTAAGTAAATCACAAGTATATTAGTTATAATGTATTCAGCATGGGAACAAGCTTTAAAGAGGAAACATTTTATGACATGCCAAAATAAGAGCTTCCTAAATTTGGTCAAAATTTGGCAACTGATGAAATATAGAAGCGACATAGAGATGAGCGAACGTGCTCGAAACGAGCACTGTACCTGAGGAGGACGGAAGCGGCTGCCTGCGCCCATGCGAGCGCAGGGGAGCCGAGCGGTACAGTGCTCGTTTCGAGCACGTTCGCTCATCTCTAGACATAACCTAACAAGAGAAAACATCAGTAATAAAGTGTGACACTTTCACCATAGAAAGGCAGGAGTTTTAGCATTGGAAAGTTGTGAATGAGATTAATGCACATGAATGTATACATTGCTTTGTAAAACCTCAATATAAAGTATCGATTAAAAGGTTGGTCTTCAAGTGGGTTTTACCCTGGAAACTGCCACCTCCTTTTCTTTGGTCTGACTTCGGCTGATCAGAAATTCATGGCATAAGTAGTCATATTGTCAATCCATGGAGGTAATGCACCAAAAGTCTCCATGAGAAAATTATTTGAACCCCTTAAATGACCAGACCTGAAAAGTCCGTAATAACCAGCAAAAATGTTACAAAATACATTTTTTTTTTACATTTTTGCCACTCTGCATTTCAGCAATCAAAGCTTTTTTTTGCAGTGAAGTGGCCGTCTAAGGTCTTGTTTTATGTTAGAGAAATATTATTTGGCAGTACATATAAACTGTGTAATTTATATCATTTTTTTGTTGTGGAAAATATAGAAAAAAAAACAAAAGCTATTTTTGGCATTGGTTTTTCAATTTATTTTTTACACTGTTCATGTTTCACATCAAATAACCTGATTAATTATTTCGGTTATTACGGTTGTGTGAATACCAAATGCGTATTTTTTTTAATTTGTATTTAATGTGTGCACAATAAAATGTATTTTACAATAATGGTTCGGAGGTAGTAGTTGGAACCAAAACAGAGTTCGGTTTCTAGTTTTAAAGTGGTTTTCCACATTAAAAATCAACTACTGAAGTTATTCAACGAAGTCACGCACGACTTTGTGAATAACTAACTTCGGCTCATCGGAGCCCATAGATTCTTATACTGTACGGAGACGGATCTCCAACAGAATTATTCTGAAGCTTTGAACAAAGCGAATGCGGATTAAACATCCGAAGCTCTAGTGTTCTCAGCGCAGTCATTAACCCCTCCTCAACAACAGACATGCCAAAAGACATTGCTGGAGACTGAAGACAGCGGATGCTCGTTAAGGGGTTAAAATCATAAGTTTTCACATACATTCAGAAGTAAAGGTACATTTACATGATAGTATGTGTTCTGTGGTCCACAATTTGCGGATCTGAAAAACACCGAAACCGGCCGCGTGCACACGTCCAGCCCTACGATGCAGACAAGAATAGGACATGCTCTATCTTTTTTTGCGAGGCCGCGGAACGGAATTACTGATGCGGCCAGTACATGGGGTGCTGTCTGCATCTTTTGCGGCCCCATTGAAATGAATGGGTCCGCATCTGTTCTGCAAAATTGCGGAATGGATCCGGACCCATAAATATGCTCAGGTGAATGTACCTAAAGGCAACACTTTAACTACAAATTGGACTGAAAAAAAAAACCTAAAATACAGAAAAACTGATTAATGTACAATAAATTCAAGTTGCTCATCAGTTTACCAGTTGGTTCTGGGCTCCTCCAGGGGGTGCGTTTTCTGTTTCTGGAGTCTAAAAAGAAAAATTATCACAATTAATGAGGAAACCGAAGAACACACTGGGGGGGGGGGGGGTGTCATTTACTAAAAACTGCCGCCTTGTTGCATCTTCTATTGTACACCAGACTGGAGTAGATTTCTGGTAATGCACAGAGGTCCTGCCTCCTCTCGCCCACTTTTTGGAAAAGTGGTGGGGGTGTCTGAATAGCTAAAACTGGCAACGAGCTATAATATAGTAATGAGGTAATAAATTATCTCAACTGTGTAAGCGTCGTATGCAAAGGAGCAATCAGATATCTTCAGAGGAAACCAAGTAATTCTTTAATTTAATGAAAAAAGCAAAAGACACTCTGCACCACACCAGCACCTATGAGTGTGAAGATGGCGGCTAAAGACCTCTGTACACACATTTATCCAGCATTCACAGGTGGTATGATTCAGGTAGGTCTAGAGAACATCACCCTCATTACCTGCGTTGGCTTCTTGTTTGCCGCATTAGCTGCTTGTTCTTGAGGTTTGTTCTTTTTCTTGTCTTTCTTCTTCTCCTTGTCGCCAAAGGTTCCTCGCATTTTGGCTACCAGATCAGAATCAGTCTTTGCATACTGAATGCGCTGCAGGAGAAAACACATCACTATTACAGGAGAACGCATCAATATGCAGTATTTCATTTCTTCAAATTCAAAGTCAGACAGAATATGTTAAAGGGGTTGTGTCACTTCAGCAAATGGCATTCATCATGTAGAGAAAGTGAATACAAGGCACTTACTAATGTATTGTGATTGTCCATATTGCTTCCTTTGCTGGATGGATTCATTTTTCCATCACATTATACACTGCTTGTTTCCAGGGGTAACGACCACCCTGTAATCCAGCAGTGGTGGTCGTGCTTGCACACTATAGGAAAAAGTGCTGTCTTTTCTGGTGATCAGGACCGCTGGAGTGCACACAGGTCAGCGCTTTTTTCTATAGTGTGCAAGCACGGCCACCGCAGGTAGATTTCAGAGTGGTCGTAACCACGGAAACAAGCAGTGTATAATGCGACAGAAAAAAAATGAATACGAGATTGGCGGGGGTCCGACTCCCAGCACTCCCGCCAATCAGCTGTTTGAGGAATCCGTGATGCTCACCAGAGCTCTGGTGAATGCCGCGGCCTCCATTGCAGCTTACAAAGCACAGCACCATCCCGTTGGTTGGTGTTGCAGCTCAGCTACACTCACTTCAATGGGACTGAGCTGCGTCTTGGCCATGTGACAGATGAACGCAATGTCACATGGCCAAGTGCTCATGGAGTGCCACAACCAACATAAACTGCTGATCGGTGAGGTGCCGGAAGTCAGAGCCCTGCCAATCTAATATTGAAGACCTATCCTGAGGATAAACCATCAATATAACAGTACGAAAATCCAGGAAAACCCCTTTAACAAAACAATCCTCTTGTAGTAGGAAGGTGGCAATTATTTATGCTTCTTTCCTTTTCAATCTGCTCCCCTGCTGAGAAATCCATATTCACCTGGTCCCCGTCGCTTGGTTCCACCATCCAAGCCTCAGCACTGACGTGTCCCCAAGTGACATATCACTGCTGGGTCACATGCCACTGTGGGACAGGTCACCATTGAGGCCAGTCATTGGCTGCAGCAGCACATGTGACCCCAGTCATGTGGAAGTTGACAGAGACCGGAAATGTAGTATGTGATTACTGTATTAAATGATTTATGTCATTACTGTTATTTTATGGGCCTCACTATTAAAGGACACTATAGTTAAAGGGGTTGTCCCAAAATGAAAACAGATCACCCATCCTCAGGATAGGTGATAAATGTATGATTGGTTGGGGCCGCTTTTGGAGCAGCAGCTGGGCATACAACCTGCTACTGCCAAAGACACCCAAGTGCTGTACTAGGAATCTACTCAGAAGGAGGTGCACTCGTTCCACCACAGCTCTTCTTTTGGGACAACCCCCTTAGGATGGTCATAGACACCAGATAACTACTGCCCTTCCTGACTTCCCCATGAAGCCTCATTCACACGTCAGTGTTTGATCAGTGATTTCCAGCAGTGACTGAGCCAAAACCAGAACTGGAGCCTCCACAGACATAAGGTATAAGGGAAATATCTGCTCCTGTTCTGTGTTTAGAGCCGCTCCTGGTTTTGTCTCAAAATCACTGATGTGTGAATGAGGCATGAACACGCACATATGGCTTGGCGAGATGTACATGTTATTCCACTAGGGCAGAGAGGGTTAAGTGGCTTCAGACTCCTTCCAGATTGACTGTAGCTATCAGGCTCTACACTGACAGGGCCAGAGATCCATGAGACATTTATGGCATATAGAAAGGCATGATGCAGTGAACGCTTCACACGTGAGAGGTTCAACTACTGAGACCTGCGTCAATTCAGGGAAGAAGAAGAGGAGGAGTCACACGTGTAAGCATTCTCCATAGAGGATACAGGACCAACCGAGGCGCAAAAAGTCTTTTCGGCATCCTTCTTCGTCAGGACCCTTTACACTACTCAAAGCAGCAGAAGATTGTTGTGGAGGAGGCAGTCACTAGGAGAAGCGACCACTTTTGCCATCTCTCGTCTCCATACAGAATCATTGTTTGCCGGCAGCAGAGGCTGTTTAGATGGCACAATCTGCTGACGCCAAATGATGATTTAGGTGACCTGACAAATGTTCATATTACCTGATGCACAGGCATCGGGTTATTGCCAGCACCTTTTCACTGGGAGATTATTGCTGTTCTATAGCAATCCCCGAGAGCTGACAAGACTTGTAGTGAATATCCAATTCCATGGTCAGTTCAGGAGGAACATACCGGATTTATCAGACCACTCTCAGACTCTCTTTTCCAGACTGTGCTGAAATCTTCTGGTGTCTGTGTCTAAGGGCTCATGTACACAGCGGGTCCGCAATACACGAGCACAGGCTTTTTGGACTGAATCTTGCGATGAATGGGTCTGCATCAAACGTCCGGTGCCCCTGCATTGCGGACAGCTATTTGCGATCCGCAGCACGGGGTGCACATGTTCGTGTGCAGGAGCCTTAATAGTCCAAATGGCAGTAGCTGTCAGTGTAGGAAAGAAGGGGACCTCATCTCTGTCAGAATAGAAGGTCCTGGCACGTGCAGTCATGTGGCGGCGGCAGCATCATTTCTGGTTTCCGCTCACTGACCCACAGACTTGTGGGTGAACTTCAGTGAGTAAATAGCGGACATATCTGTAGACACAGCACTCTACCTCCACAGTGAGAGCTGCCGGGACCTTCCAGCCACGCACCCTGCAGTACAATGTCCTCCTCTACTCAGGATGAAGAGCCCGTCACTATACACACAGTGCAGTCTCTCCATCCAGTCTATACATACAGCATATACTGAGTGGAGATGATAGGGAGAATGAGGGTATACAGTATATTAGGTTTGTCACAATACCACAATTTGACTTTCGATACCAGGTATCACGATACTCAATACTTTACCAACATAATGGGCAACATGGGGTTAATGCACAAGATACATGATGGGGTTACTATTAATGTGAGGTAAAAGGTTTTATTAATTTGGACCTCCATGTGCCTCATAGTAACGTATCTCATCATGTACCTCACATTAACCCCATGTTGCCTATTATGTGAGGGGGTACTTGATGGGGGTCACTTACTACTAAGTGTCTTCCAAGATTTGAGGTAATCAGTATATGATCTCCTGCGTGGCCTTCTCTTCATCTCACCAAGCACAGTGCCCTATGTTAGATAGCAGCTGTGCATTGCATCGCGCTCGGCCCCATTCACATGAATGGGGCTGAGCCGCTCCTACGCCACATGACTGATAAATGTGTCGTCACTAGCCTAGGAAAAGCTGAGCGAAGGCCGCAGCGCTCACAGGAGCACCGATGCCTTCTCAAACAGCTGATTGGTGGGGGTACAGAGTGTCAGACCCCAACAATCAGTATAAAAATCTTAGGCAGATGGAGGTAATAAAGTAATAACACCATGTGCTCCCCCCCCATTGACAATAAGTGACCCCATCATTCATCTCATATAACAGTTGGCAACATTGGGGTTAATGAGTCACATTAACCCCAAGGTTCCTCTACACTCGAGCGTCAGATCCAAGTTCAGAAGTCGTTTCGCACCAGACTTCGTTTTAATACTGTACAGAGATCCGTCACCGAAGTCCAGCGAGACGAAACTCACCGGAGCCCATACATTTGGATGCTGTATGGAGACGGATCTCCACACAGCATTCAAAGGAAGTTTTTAGTGAAGCGACTTTGGATTTATATATGAAGCTCGCTTTGCTCATCACTACTGACAACGTCAGTATCGAAAAGCAGCAGACATCAAAGTATCAATACTTCGATACCCAGTGCAAACCTACAGAGTGGAGATGATGGGGAGAATGAGGGTATACGATACACATACAGTATATACTGAGTAGAGGTGACAAAGGGACATATTGTAGGTATACCCTCATCTCCCCATCACCTCCGCTCTGTATATTCTGTATACCACCACTGACCCCACTGTACTGGACCTGGCTAGGCATACAGTACTAGGCTTCTGACTAGTGGGCTGTGTGGCTGTAAATGAGGGCACTATGGTTGCCAATATACATAAAGCATTGTGGCTGAAGAAGCCATGGGGCACAGTCGCCGTCATACTGATGTGGTATTAGAATATAGACAGTAAATACTTTTTGCCCTATTTTTTCCTTCTGATCAGTGGTGTGTCTTATGGTCCGAAAAATACAGTATTTGGGTAACCAAAGAAACAGTATGTGCCATTTAATATAGTTATCATATAAAACAGGGATGGCCAACCTGTAAAACTACAACTCCCACCATGCCCTGCTGTAGGCGGATAGCTGTAGGCAGTCTGGGCATGCTGGGAGTTGTAGTTTTGCAACAGCTGGAGGGCCGCAGGTTGGCCATCCCTGATATAAAACAAGGAAAAAGCTATGAATGTGAAGCAGACTCTAGTGTATGACAGGAAGACACGCCACATACCATAGGCTTATCGTAAAAAGGAAACCCCTGCAACTGCCGCAAAGCATTGGTGGCCGAAGCCAGCTCCTTGAAAATGACAAAGGCTTGTCCCCTCATCTTTATGGTCTTTAGAGCCACAACATCCATGACATGGCCGAACTGTGAGAACAGCGCGTACAGAGATCGCTTCAGTTCTGTGAGGAAAGCAGAATAAGCACGTTATGTTCAGGTTTCTTATAGCCCTCGGAAACGACAGAGACACATTACATAAAGGGGTTCTGCACTTCTCCAAATTGATGGCACATGGGATATGTACAGGAAAAGCCTTCTGTAGATGATCCTGTAAAGATAGGAGCCTTCCTGGCATGCAAAGGGTTAAACACGTGTCCTATCAATGGCAGGAAGCGAAGAGACATTTATACACTATGGGGGTCATTTATTAAGCTGAAATATGCCTATATTAGGTGTATTTCAGGCGCAGATTTCATCTCAACGGATAGTTGGGCCGCAATCTGCGACTTCTCCCCGCTTACGCCAGGTCTAAAATCATGTGCATGGCGTGGGCGGGAAAGGGCCGGCAGGTCCATCTCATTTACCATTTTCTACGCCTGAAAAAGGTCTAAATCTAAGACAGCTAGGAAGCTCATTCACACGTCAGCGTTTGGTCAGTGATTTTCATCAGTGATTGTGAACCAAAACCAGGATTGGAGCCTCCACAGACATAAGGTATAAGGGAAAGATCTGCTGCTGTTCTGTGTTTAGAGCCGCATCTGGTTATGGCCTGACCATCACTGATGGAAATCACTGACCAATCACTGACGTGTGAATTTGGCCTTACATTTAGAACTGGCGGAGGATCCGCCGAAGTTGTGAAGACGCCTGTGCCTCTTCATAACTTTGGTGGAACCACCGCCAGCGTAGGGGCTTATTAAGACTGGTGTCTAAAATCGCCGGTCTTAACAAACGTCCCCCTGTGATTTCCGTGAAATCAGGCAGATCTATATTGATCCCCTCAAGGAAATGACTTCTCATTCTCATGTACACGATCACATGCTGAAGAGGGCGTCTTACCTTCCTTCTTAATTTTATCGTTCAAGTTGTTGATGTAAACCGTGTGATTTGGCCGGATGTCCATTGTGCTGATGGTCTGTAATACTGGCAGCAAAGAAATTCAAGATTAGAACGTAAAACGCAGGAAGCCACGAAAGTAGAAGCACTAAATATTTTTTTTTAATCTTATTCTACAGTATAGTTCACTGCATACAGCAGACAGAGGTAATGTCGCCGGGACAGAGCTATGAATTTGCATGCTGAGGGCTCATTCAGATGAGCGTAAGGGATCCGAGCCTGTATTGCAGACTTGAATGGGTCTGCAATCCGCAAGATACAGCAAAAGATAGGACACGTATTAAAGGGGTTCTGTAGTTCTTTAAAACTGATGATGTATCCTCTGGATAGATTATCAGCATCTGATCGGCGGCGATCCGACACCCGGGACCCCCGCCGATCAGCTGTTTGAGAAGGCAGCGGCAATGCAGGAGCGCCGCGGCCTTCTCTGTGTTTACTGCAGGCCCAGTGACATCACGACTAGTATCACTGGCCTGGGCGGGGCTAAGCTCCATTCAAGTGAACAGAGCTTAGCCCCGCCCAGGCCAGTGATACTAGTCGTGACGTCACTGGGCCAGCGGTAAACACAGAGAAGGCCGCGGCGCTCCTGCAGCACTGCTGCCTTCTCAAACAGCTGATCGGCAGGGGTCCCAGGTGTCGGACCGCCACCGATCAGATGCTGATGATCTATCCAGAGGATAGATCATCAGTTTTAGAGAACTGCAGAACCTCTTTAACTTTTGCGCGGAAGCTCACGGAAACACTTTGAAGAGCTTCCGAGGACTTTCAGGTCCGTGTTTCCACATCTCAAAAGATAGGACATGTTCTATCCTTTGGGCGTCACAGACCCACTTTAGTCAAAGGGTCCATACACTATCTGCAGTGAGCAACACGGACACAGAGCCCTTACGCTTGTCTGAATGAGCCCTAATGGTACGATCACATACGCAGCAGTGGATCTGGCAGCCTGCAGGATTTCACTTGATCCGGCACTGCCAGATTCTGCAGTTCACGATCGTGTCACCATTGACTAGAACGCGGACCGGTGGTGATCCTGCTTCTTGTTGGCACAAATGTTGGGTTTTGGGCAGAACAAAAACCGTTGCAATGATTTTTTTTTGTCTGGCTGCCTGCTGCGATTTGTGCCGGATCAGGCATGCCACAGACAGGTACTCTTACTGAGCAAACAAACTGGCTGTGCCTCCACGACACCTTACTTAAAGGGTTTGTCCAAGTTATATTTATGGATTACCTATCCTAGGGATAGGTCATCAATATCGGATCGGTGGGGGTCAGCTGTTTGAAGAGATGGTGCGCACTGTGCCAGCGCTGTCTCCTCTTCATTCTTTACCTGCTGGCCGTAACATCTGCATCGGTGAGCAGGCGTAATTACACCCAAGCCGTCCCATTCATTTCAATGGGATGGATCGTTCCACTTGTATAAACGGCTGATCAGCGGAGGTGTCGGGTGTCGGACCCCCGCCTACCTGATATTGATGACCTATACTGAGGATAGGTCATCAATAAATATAACTTGGGACAACCCCTTTAAATGACCGATGTAGCAATCGATTGTCTGGAGGAAAGAGTTCCTTCCTGACAATCGCCTGCTCTTCAGTGAGGGAGACCTCAGCTATTACAGTGCAGCAATCTCCTCCACGGAATGGGGAAGAGCGATCGCTAAAGTGATTGCTTGTCCCCACACAGAATCATTGTTTATTCAGATTAGACGGCACAATCTGCTGCCCACAAGCGATGTTTTAGGTGTCCGGACAAACAAGATCTTTGCTTGTTTATCGGATCATCAGCGGCACCTTTACGCCGGCAGAACATCGCTAACAAGCGCCCCATGGGAACGATAGCGAAAAAACAATAATTGAATTGTTTTTGCCTCAAATGGCTATGTCAGTAGAAAAACAAAAAGTTATTGCTGTCTGAATGCGAAAACACAAATATTTTTTAAAAAAATTCTGCAGCTTAAAGAGGAGCCGTCACCTCTCCTGACATGGTTCTTCTAGTAACTACTTGCATTCATCATGTAATAATTCTGGAGCATCTGTTCTTAAGACTATGTCAGGCCATTCTTCTATTATTCCTACTAGAAGTTACAAATGAATTACCAGCAGTTTGCAATTGTTGGTCAATTTGGGTGTTACCAGTAGGGGCGGTGTGCCCCTGCATAGTCTAACACCGGCAGAACTGACTGGCTAGTGTCAGACTGTGCAGAGACATCCCCACCTCCCACTGATAACACTTTCAATGTAAACTGATAGTAATTTATTCATAACTTCTAGCAGGAATAATAAAGGAATGGGACAGCATAGTTTCATAAATACAGATGATCCAGAATTGTTATTACATGAGGAATGGAAGTAGTTACTAAACAGACGTGTCAGGGGAGGAGACCGCTCCTCTGTAAACCCTATTGACAGGATTAAGAAAGTGCCTGATCAGTGGGGGTCAGCCGATCACAGGAATGGGGGTCCTGTGTTACACTATGAATAGAGTGGTGGTCCAGCACATCTGCTGCTGCTATAGTCACCTCTATGGGACTGTCCAAGATGACAGATTACATGAGGCTGCTATCTCTGATAGTCCCAAAAAAACATGAATGAAGCCGCACCGGATGCGCCCAACGGCTGCTCTATTGAAATGGAAAGGAACACGGCAACAACGCTTTTGTGATCAGCAGAGGTCCAGGTGGTTGGACCCCCACCCCTGTGTATAAGTGTTATTCATGGTGATGCCCCTTTAATGCCTGTTTGTATCACTCCACAGCTGCTAATCCATATCCCAGGACAAATGAGTGGCAACACCTGCGGCCATTTTTGATGCCACCCAGCTTTCTCTGAAATGGATAAAACTTGGCAGAGGAAGGACCTAAAGATAATGGGGATTTAGTGGCAAATGTTCTTCAATAAGGACATTTACAAAGCAAAAACCCTTCAAATAAAGGTAAAACACTGATGTGTGAAGCACAACCAGGAGTAACCTGCATCCCCCAGTCCTAACATACCCGTCCGCCTCCTCCCAGTACTTCCCCCCCAGACACATCTAATACCCCATGTAAGCAACCTTCCTGCCGCCACCACACGGGTTGCTTAGAGGGGGAAACCCGCAGGCACCAAAACCTCACGTTTTACTGACAAGCACCAATACGGACTAATAGCGGCACAGGCAGACTATGTAGCCGGCCCGCAGAAAATATAACACCCGACCAGCATACCATTCATAAAAGAGAGCAAACACATTTCATTCCTTACCGTGCGGACGCTGCCAGGCACTTTACGGCAACGTGCTGACGTCACGCAGCTTCACTTCACTCCCAGCAGCTTCACGTTGGTCATGTGACTTGCTACACGTGGTAGTAAACTAAGCGGATCACGTGACCAAAGCGACGTCGGCCATGCTTTTGGTGGTAAAGGAGAATTATCAGTGCGCTGAGTCAGCCGACTCGGTGCAGACGTTATCTGTGTACGTAGCTCCCCTGTTAGGAGCATACAGCTTGCTGGGAGTTGTAGTTTTCAAGCTGGAGAGATGCGGGTTGCATAATTTATTGCTTAGTAGCCCGTTTATGACACAGGCTGTTCACGTTTTATATAATGTTATGTGTATGTTTTCAACACTGGACACATGAAGAGTATTGTAACAGGTTGTGCTAAGGTTTATGTTTGATAAATATGGGAAGATCGTAACCTGTACTTTATTATTTTTTTTTTTAATTTGTAGTCATTCCCTCACATATAGTAAACAGAGACATAAAAACATGATTTTTTTTTTTTTTAAATCTTTACTGTGTAAAACGGAAGAAAATGAAAAATAAAAGTAGACATATTTGGTGTTGTCGTGTCGGTAACAACCTACTCTATAAAAATAGCACATGATCAGGTGAACGCTGTAAAAAACAAAAATTGTGTCAGAACAGCAATTTTTTTGTTACCTTTCCTCACATAAAAGCGTAGTGTAGAGGAATCCAAAACGGGGTCACTTTTTGGGAGTTTCTACTCTAGGGGTACATCAGTGGGGCTTTAAATGTCACATGGCAACTTAAAATTATCCCAGTGAAATCTGCTTTCCAAAATCCATACGGCGCTCCTTTCCTTCTGCTCCCTGATGTGTGCCTATACAGCAGTTTATGACAACATACTGTAAACTGCAGAATCAGGGAAATAAACGTGTTTTCTTTGGCTATTAACCCTTCAGGGGCGGATTGGCCATAGACCTTACAGGTAAATTTCCCGGTGGGCCGATGCCCAGGGGCTGCCTGAGTCCTTATCACGTCCGGCCAGTGGAACTTTTGTGGATGTAATTTGTGCTGCTGGCAGTATTTGGTGATGGACTGTGGTATTTGGATCTGTTGGGTGGTATAATGTGCCACAATATGGTATTGTGGGCCCTGCTTTCCATCAATTAGGACCCGACTAAAAAACGGGGCCACTTTAGTATTTTTTTCCAGGGCCACTTTAAGTTCCCAGCCCGCCCCTGTAACCCTTGATGTGTTACAGGATTAAAATGGACAATCTTTTAATTCTTGTGGAACACCTAAAGGGTTAAACAAGTTAAAATCAAATTGTAAAATCAGTTTTGAATAACTGTAGGGGTGTAGTTTCTAAAATGGGGTCATTTTTTGGGTGGTTTCAACTAAGTAAGCCCCACAAAGTGACTTCAGAACTGAACTGGTCCTTAAAGGGGTTCTCCGGGAATTAAGAAAATGAAAATACTTAAAGGGGTTGTCCCACGAAAAATATTCTACAGTTTTCAAACCAGCACCTGGATCGGAATACTTTTGTAATTGCATGTCATTAAAAATTTTGTATAGCTACTGAGTTATTCAGTAACATGTATCTGTATAGGACCACTTAATTTATTTCTTTGACCTATTCACTGAGCAGGCCGCACATGCTCAGTTTCAACTTTTAACTGCCTCCTGATCTGTGATAGGCAGAGCTGAGACACGCCTCCTTAGCTGCAGCAGAAAAGACACTCCCCTTGAGCTGTCAGCTTGATATAAATCTAGGAGAGCAATGAATGAGGAGATCTCTGGATCCATGTGAGGTACAGGGCTGGTTCTAGCTTTGTTAGAAAGAGGTTGTCATGTCCTATATAATGTCTGATTTTCATTTTTTACATTATTCGTGGGATAACCCCTTTAAATATTACATTATTATAAATATATTCCCAAATAGCTTTCATTAGTTATAATGTCTCGTTTTATCTGGGGAGCAATGATTAGGAGAAACAAAATGGCCGCTGTCCTATAAGTATTCTCAAAACCTGTCCTAATCACACAGGAGGACAAGTTACTTCACAACACTGAGGTAAAGAGCTGCCTCATCCTCCTCTCTGCTCTGTGGGAATGGAAATGATGAGGAGACATGAAGTACAGAGAGGGTGGGGAGGGTGGGGATAATAAGCAACTTGTATGCAGTCTCCATTACCACAGTCTGTCCTGTCCGTCCTCTCTGTACTTCATGTCTCTTATAAACTAAATTCCCCAAAGATTCAGCTAAAGTTCTTATCATCTGTATTCAGGATCATAATCCCTGACAAGCAGAGCGGACGATTAGGCAGCTTTTTACCTCAGTGTTGTGAAGTAACTTGTCCTCCTGTGTGATTAGGACTGTTTTTGTGTGTACTAATAGGACGGCGGCCATTTTGTTTTCCCTGATGATTGCTCCCCCCGGCAAAATGAGCCATAATAAATAATGAAAGATATTTGGAAATATATTTATTATAAAGTAATATTTAAGTATTTTCATTTTCTTAATTCCCGGAGAACCCCTTTAAAAAAGTGGATTTCGGAAATTTTCTTCTAAATTTTTAAGCCTTCTAACACTCTAAAAAATAAAATTACATTTACAAAATGATGAAAACATAAAATCTAAACATAAATCTTTGGGATTTTTTTTAATAAAGGTGAATTATATCGACTCAAATTTTCCACCATCATGAAGTACAATGTATCGCGAGAAAACAGTCTCAGAATGGTTTGGATAAGTAAAAGCGTTCCAAAGTTATCACTACATAAAGTGACACATCAAATTTCCAAACAACGGCCTGGTGCATAAAGAGCAGCTGTCCCCTCTCCTGACATTCCTGTTTTTATAGCTTCACCCACTCCCCATGTAATAACAATTCTGGAGCATCTATTCTTATGGTTCTATGTTATTATTTCTAATAGAAGTTATGAATGAATTACTAGCAGTCTGCACTAAGGGTACAGAGGGGAGGTAACAAGTTGGGGGTGTGTACCTGCACAGTCTGAAAATGGCAGCACTGATTGGATACAGTGAGTCTGTGCAGGTACACCCCCCAACTTGTTACCTCCCCTCTGTTCCCTTACTGAAGGCTAATAGCAATTCATTCATAATTTCTAGTAGAAATAATAAAGGAATGACACAACATGGGGCCAAAAGAGTAGACGCTCCAGAATTGTTATTACATGGGGAATGCATGAAGCTATTAAAACAGGCATGTCAGGAGAGGGGACAGGTGAAAAATGGATTAAGGGGGTTAAAAAATTAAATGAATTTGGGCCAGTGATCTCACACGGTCAATATACGGAGGGTGATGCCCTGCATCAGATACAGTTGAGATGAGCCTGGCCTAAATTCATTGTGGTCAATCGGGGTGTCTGCACTGGATCTGAAAGCTGTAAACCTCGCTGATGAGGTTTACAGCTTTCAATCTACAATTCCTATTTTGGCCACCAGATGGCAGGCCTGGATAAGAAATGAGCAAAAGGGACTTAAAATTGAGTTTTAAAAATCCCTGATTGCTCAAAATTAAAAATGAAAAAAGTATATATATGGTCATATATGACCTTTAAAATAATCACAAAAAATTAAAAAAAGTTAAAAAATATATAAAAAAATAAAAAATATAAACGTTTAAATCACCTCCCTTTCCGTATAATTAAAAAATAAATACCTAAATAACAATAAATATAAACATCATGGGTATCACCGCGACTGAAAACGCCTGTACTTTTAACATATAAAAAAAAAATTCGATACGAGGAATTGCGTGACGGAAAAAAGGGTCAAAATGGCCGATGTGCCATTTTTCACTACTTCTCTTACTCAAAAAAATGTAATAAAATGTGATCAAAAAGTCACACACACTCCAAAATGGTATCAATAAAAACTATGGATTGTCCCGTAAAAAATGAGCCCCTAAACAGCTCAGTGGATGTAACTAAAAAAAAGTTATGGGGGTCGAAATATGACGAAGTAAAAAAAAAAAATTTTTTTTCAAAGTTGAAATTTATTTTTCCACTATTTAAACATAACAAACCTACACATATGGGGTATCGTTGTAATCATACTGACCCAGAGAACGAAGGGCATGAAGGCAAACGGAACGCCATGGGAACAAAACCCATAAAACAGTGGAGGAATTGTGTTTTTTTTTCCAATTCCCCCCTATTTGGATTTTTTTTACTGCTTCCCACAACATTTTATGCCATAATTAATGGGGGCATTAGAAAGTACAACTTGTCCTGCAAAAAATAAGCCCTCATACAGCTATGTGAACAAAAATATAAAAAAGTTAGGGCTCACAGAAAATAGGGAAGAAAAATGAAAATGCAAAACCTCACAAAAAAAACCTCTGGTACTGAAAGGGTTGAAACACAGGTATCGGCTGTGTGCGTTCCACATTTTGCAGATCAGCACATCCCACCCTTTGTTACAAATGCCTACTCCTGTCAGCAAATAAGATAAGAATAGGACATGTTTTATTTTTTTGTAATGAACGAGTCTGCATCCGATCCACAAAAAAATGCAGACCGAAAATACAGATGTGTGAATGTCCCCTGATGATTGCTGCTTGCACCTCGTCATAAATTAAGTGCATCCTCTAGTGGCACAGGGGAAAGCAAGACCGGCGTAGAAAACCATTTTTTGTAGGGGTAGATTTATCAAACTGGTGTAAAGTAGAACTGGTGTAAACTAGTTGCCCATAGCAACCAATCAGATTCCACCTTTTATTTTTCATAGCTCCTTTGGAAAATGAAAGTTGGAATCTGATTGGTTTCTTTGGGCAACTAAGCCAGTTCTACTTTACACCAGTTTGATAAAACTCCCCCATACTATATGTATCTATCTACAGATTTTTTCGAGGCTGGTATGTTTGAAAAGTCATAGGACTGTGCCCCTGGGATAGCATTTTTAATGGTGAATATGTTTTTAGTAAACTTTATTAAAAGCGACTCTCCCGTTCAAGAAAAAAAAAAAAAACATGAACTGGGGAATGAGCACTTAGGGTCCATTCACATGTCCACAAAATGGGTCCGCATCCGTTCTGCAATTTTGCAGAATGGGTGCGGACTTATTCATTTTCAATGGGTCCGCAAAGGATGCAGACAGCATACCGTGTGCTGTCCGAATCTGCACTTAACTGGTGTCCTCCTTTTCATATTCCTCTTCTGTCATCCAAGATGGCCACACTGCTTCTCAGACTACCTACTGTGCATTTGGTAGTCCACTGCACTTCCTGCTACCTTCAGATTGGCCAGCCCTGCTCACATGGGCAGGGCTGGCCAATCCAAGGGCAGGGCTTGACAAGCAGGAAGTGTCTTAGACTACTATGGCATAAGGTAGTTTGAGAAACGGTGCAGCCATCTTAGGCTACTTTCACACTAGTGTTTCTATTTTCCGGTATTGAGATCCGTCATAGGGTCTTCTGTTCTCATATTGGAAAGCAAACCGCAGCATGTTGCGGTTTTCTTTCCGTCCTGGGATGCGGAACAAAATGGATCCTTCATGACCCACAATGCAAGTCAATGGGGACAGACACGTTTTCTTTGACACAATCTGCCACAATAGAAAACAGATCCGTCTGTTAAAGATAATACAACCAGAACCGTTCATAATGGATGCAGACGGTTGTATTATCAGTAACGGAAGCTTTTTAGTTGAACCCTGCCGGATCCAGAAAAACGCTAGTGTGAAAGTAGCCTTAGGCTACTTTCACACTAGCGTTTTTAAATTCCGGTACTGAGTTCCGTCATAGGGGCTCAATACTGGAAAAAAAACGCTTCAGTTTTGTCCCCATTCATTGTCAATGGGGACAAAACTGAACTGAAGACAACGGAATGCTCCTGAAAGCATTCCGTTCCGTCTTCAGACCGGAGAACAAACCGCAGCATGCTGCGGTTTTCTCTCCGGTCCAGGCATCCGCACCAAGCCGGATCCGGAATGACCCCCAATGCAAGTCAATGGGGACGGATCCGTTTGGTGTGACACACCAGTAATCCGGATCTGTCCTCCATTGACTTGCAATGGGGGGTCATTCCGGATCCGGCTACACAGAAATACATACATACATACAGACATACATACATACTCACATACTCCAGCCCGGGACGCCGGCAGCACGTCTTCACGCGCCTCCTGCGCGCAGCTATGACATTTCCCCACTGCGCCCAGATGACAGAAGAGGCGTCCCGGGCTGGAGTATGTAAGTATGTATGTGTTTGTGTGTGTATGTCTGTATGTATTGCTGTCTCAATGTCTGTCAACATGTGTGGGGCCGGAGCGCTGCTCCGGCTCCACACATGTATCAGCGTTAGCATGGATCCGTTGGCACCCTTTAGGTGCCGGATCCGTGCTAACGCTAGTGTGAAAGAGGCCTTAGATGACAGAAGAGGAGCCCTGGGAGTCAGTGGATCTGCAGCTGAAAAGATGAAAAGTAGGACACCATGTAAGTGTCCCATTTCCCCGGAGTGATATTTTTTCTTGAACTGGAGGGTCGCTGTAATATACATTCCTAATATATGTGTAGGGAGCACATTTCATCCCAGGGTTCACAAAACTTTTCCACTTTCCATAACCGGTTAATTATGACTCCCACAGCGTTCTAGATTAATATCTTCTTTTCTAATAAGCATGATTGACTTGGAATCAGTTCCCACCTCCCTAACGTACCACAAATTCTGTTTCTTTTCTGTTGCTCAGTGTTTTATCCTATGAGAGACTTGACAAAAAAAAGCTTTGTTATTAAAATGAGTAATTAATATAGTTAAATGAGCTGGAATTAATTAAGTTGCAACTACTTGACATTTCTGGAGAATTAGTTAGAGCCGCCATAAATGTAATATAATACCTTTTTTTATCTCCATGCTTTATGAACCGTCCATGAATTGAGCAGAGGTTTAGAGCTAGGATTATCGGCAGAGTGTTAAATGGCAATTCACGTCTGCCACTGCTGATGATCAGATATGTTTTTAAGACATCTTTTAATTAAGGGTATTATAGGTGGATATGAATAGCTGAATCAGATGCAGATTTCACCGTCCTGCGGCCCACGCCGCTGCTAAACATTCAAAGCATGCGTCTAAACAAACTGTTATTGGCAAGAAAGATGAAGCGATATAGTCAATGTAGCTTTCATTTCATTTGACTGTCTGTAGTATGTGCCAAGGTACTTAGTTTTATGTTAAGGTTTTGCTAAGCAAACTATTGATTGCTTTGAAAAATTAATGCATTATGCAAGTTATATATGCAATTATAATTTTTTACTTCATCTGTCAAAAGACATTTATGTGGAGGGGTTTCTTTCGATCAGGAGTCGTGATGTCCTTCCAAGTATATAACGTACAGAGCTGTATTATGTTCTTCTTTCTGTAGAGAACATAGCCGCTAACAAATTGGGGGGTAAGAGACCCCGGCTCTTTTGATTAAGAGACCGGCTCAGTTCATAAAGTAAACCTATCAAATGTACCGTATGACAAAAGGCCACTCTTTTCGAATAAACGTGGACTATAGAATGGGTGCACTAAACTATACGCTTATATGTATAAAAAACAAACGTCTACAAATCTACATGAAATGACGAGAATAATAGTATTAGCCCAAAAGAAAACTTTACAAAATCATAAACGGGTGGTCTCACAGAGACATTCTCAATTTAAAGGGTTTCTGTCACCACAATTTTCGCTATTAAACAGGCTGACATTATACATGTGCTAATGTCACCTGAAGTTAACTCTGCATTTCTTTTTTTAAAGTATGCTCCTATTTTTGTGCAATTATAACTTTTATTATATGCAAATTAGCCTCTAGGAGCAGGGGGTGGGGGCGCTGCACCTGCTCCTAGAGGCTCCGTTCGCCCACCTCATTCCACTCCCTTCTACTCTTGATTGACAGGGCCAGCGTTGGTCTCCTCCTGCCAGCCCTGTCCTGCGTCTAAATCTCGCACCTGCACCGTCCCGTTCAGTATTCGCCGCAAATGTAGTGAGTGAAGGATGCTCGCCGGCTGCCTCACTGCGCTTGCGCCGTTCCGTTGAGATTTCCCCAGCAGACAGGGCCAGCAGGAGGAGACCAATACTGGCCTGGCCCTGTCAATCAAGTGTAGAAGGGCGTGGAATGAGGTGTGCGAACGGAGCCTCTAGGAGCAGGTTCAATGCCCCCCCCCTAAAGGCTAACTTGCATATAATAAAAGTTATAATTGCACAAAATCGAGGGAAAATCTTAAAGAAGTGCAGAGTTAAATTCAGGTGACATTTGCACATGTATAATGTCTGCCTGTTTAATAGCGAAAATTGTGGTAACAGCGGTCTCCTTCGCTAGTGAGCAGGTGCGGACGGATGGAGATCAATGATGCATATAGACTGGGAGATAATTTTATGCCAGGCGTTTTCAATTTTCTCTTTGAAGTAGGTGGCCAGATCTTCAGCACAGAGGTCAGTGATGAGCGCCTGCACTTTAGGACTGAGGACAGAGTAAGAAGTGTCAAAGAGTCTTTCTGGATTATTGGGTAATGAAGAGATGAGAGAGTTGAAGTAGGTCCGTTTGGTGAGGTGGAGGGCAGAGAGTCATATGGTCTTAGTATAAAATTTTAATGGAGGAAATCATCTTTTGTATGATATTTTCTCTATAGACGATCAGGACTCCTGGAGTATCACTGAATAAAGGAAGTTTGAAGTGTGTGCAGGGTTGCTCTCTTCTGTCTTAGGATGTTCTAAGTCTAGGGGGCGCTACTTTATCCAGGGTGCCTCTTACAGTATCACGGTAATGATTTGCAGCCAGATCAGGACAAGGAAAGGAACAAATTGGACAATGATGACTGTAAAGAGTCCATAACTGCAGTACTGCTTTCACAGAAGCCAGTGGGAGCAGTTCTGCATTTACCAGCTCCGTCCATTAAACAATAAATTGAGAAGTGTAGTTCCAGCACCTATTTTCTACTAGCACTAGAGCTGCAGTATAAAAACTGACTGCATCCTTAAAGGGAATGTCCAGAATTTAGATATTGATGGGCTATCCTCAGGATAGGCCATCAATATCTGATTGCTTGGGTAGGGGGGAGGCTTCGGTTAGGGTTAGGGTTTAGAATCAGCTGTTTAGAAAGGCAGTGCCAGAAACACAAAGCTTTGTTTATTGTCCAGTGGACAGAGCTGGAAAGTGCAGTGCTTCTGCCATTCACTTCAGTGAGGTGACACCGCAGTAACCAGCTGTGTCCACTATACAATGGAGTTGTGTTGTTACAGTGCTGACTTCTGGCACCGGAGTTTCAGGCTAACAGCTGATCAGCATCAGTGCCTTGTGTTGGACCCCTAAGGATCTCATATTGATGGCCTATCCTAAGGATAGCCATCAATATCAAAATCCTGGTCAACTCCTTTAATGTGTAACTGTCATATTCTTTTTTATTTTCTAGTTTATTAGAGCAAGGCTTGTATACCTGAGTTAGTCTGTCAATTATTGCCAAAAGATCTATAATTACCTTATAATAATAGCTTTCATTGATGTCCCCTGGTCCCTTAAAAGAACGTTGCTATGGCTCATCTAAGAAGACAGAAAGACAGAGGGGCGGTCCTTCACACTGCAGGCCTGCATTAGGCTTCAGAGTGTGGAGGCGTGTCTCTCAGTAATCCAGTCTGATTGGCTGGCAGGGAGCTGCTGGCTACAGTAAGTGTGTATGTGAAGTGAGGGAAGCAGTTTTGGCCTCAGGGAACTGGCAGAGGAGCCATCTTAAGAAGATCATCATATTGTAGAGGTTAAAACAGCCGTAACTAATGGAAAAACTCAAGGAAAACAGTTGTATGTGAAGGATCTAAAGATTGCTTTATGCATAATGCTGCACCAGCAGTAACATATGCTAAAATTATTTTTTTGATGAAAACATGACAGTTAATACATCGTTACTTCATACTAACTATAGAGGCCCTTTACTTCAGAATGGGTCACGGTGAGTCTTTTTGTCTGTAACCCCCATCTTCCATAGCAAAGTCCATCATGATTTCTTCAGCTAAGCAAACTTATACTTCAGTGCTTATACTTGTGCATTTACCCTTTAAATATTTAAAGATCTGGCCATTTATTCCCTAACCCTTTCCTTTTAGTTGATAGAATTGTTTATTTGCTCCTTCGAATGGTGTTATTTTTGGACAATTGCAAGTAAATGCATTTTTGGCACCAAGCCTTGCAGAATATTGAGTTAGTGAACTGGTTTTAGCGTTCAAGGCGATTCATCAGCATCTGGATGGGAAGAAGCACTTTGGCAGCAAATGGAAAAACATTAAAAGTGTAGTTCATCTGCAAGGAACTGTTCTATCAGACCAGGGAAATAAATATTAGGCTTTATGGCAGAATCATCTCGCAGTTTATTATTTATTTTTCACTGTTCCTCGCCAAGTATTTATTTGGGTTTTAAGTTTAATATTGTAATTACCTAGTTTGAAGCATTTTACACAGCTCACTTAGATGAATTTTCGTCTATACATTATCCGCTGAAATTTAATGGAAAAACATTTGGTAGGCAACAAGAAATGACATGAGTAAATGACTTCCTAAATGGTTTGAGGCTCGGCTGCCTCCCTTTCATACAGATATGCCTACTGTGAATCATTGCATATGTGAAATAATTTGAAAATATTAATCATCTGTGCACTATTTCAATCTTTTGTAAGCCAGGCATTTTGTACCTGATGGCTTCTCATTTTCTTATAATGGAAAAAAAAGAATTATAACAATGATTAGGAACGTTTTCTTAAGACTGAATATATTTTTATAACGCTCGACCTGCAGACGGTAATATGCTAGAAAGTTTCGGTGGTGGTTTTTTGTTTGGATCTGAAGCAATATGTACATGTATCAATACAACATCAATTTCATTTTTGTTTCACATTTAAAAGCAATATTTTTTAGGATTGCATTTTACTCATTTTGGGCAAAAAAAAAAAACAAAAACATTTTTTCAATTTGTCTTTATTAAAAATGTTCAGCCATTTTTAAGCTACAAGGTTTAAAAAATCAGTCTGCAGAGTATCGCTTTTCAATCCCATTGGCGGACTGCTAATGTGAAGCCTTATCTCTGATCTCCTGACCTCATAAACATTCGTTTTAGGCTACTTTCACACCAGCGTTTTTGCAGGATCCGTCATGGATCTGCAAAAACGCTTCCAAGACTGATCAGTTTTGACCTAATGCATTCTGAATGGAAAAGGATCTGTTCAGAATTAGAGTTGAGCGAACGTGCTCGGATCCCCTGCACTCGCATGGCCGCAGGCATCTGGATCCGTCCTCACCTGACTGTAAGTCAAAGGGGGCGGATCCGTTTGGTATGACACACGAGTGTGTCATACCAAACGGATCCGTCCCCGCTGACTTGCAGTCGGGTGAGGAAGACGGATTCGGATGGCTGCGCAGCAGAGCGCAGGGTATCCGAGCATTACAGTGCTCGTTACGAGCATGTTCGCTCAACTCTATTCAAAATGCATCATTATTGCTTCAGTTCAGTCAGCATTCCACTTTGGGGGTGGACACTAAAACTCTGCTTGCTGTGTTTTGGTGTCCGCATGACCAAGCGAAGCTAAACGGATCCGTTTTCTCAGACACAATAGAAAACGGATCCATCCCATTGACTTTCAATGGAGTTCATGACGGATCCGTCTTGGCTATTTAAAAGATAATACAACTGGATCCATTCATAATGGATGCAGTTGTTTTATCATGACAGAACCGTTTTTTGCTGATACATGACAGATCCAGTAATAACGCTGGTGTGAAAGTAGCCTAAGCCATATTCGTATCAGCTTAAGAGTTTAGCCTTAATGAGTGTTTCTGATGTCAGGAGATCGGAGATAATGCTTCACATGAGCTGCCAGCTGAAAGGACTGAGAAAGGACTGATTTTTAAAAAATCTTTTTATCTCAAAAATGGATGAACATTTTTAATAAAGACTAACTGAAAAAAATGATTTTTAGCCAAAATGAGTAAAATGCAACCATAAAAAATGCCCCCAAGGTGTCCATAGCCTTTAACAATAAATGAACAAAAGAGTCTGGAAATAATGTAGTCCATTATACTTTTTTAGATTAAAAATTTGGGTAATTTTTTAGGTCAACAAGTTTAAAGGAGTTTTCAAACTCAGCAAAAATTGTTGGCAGCAGGGTCAGACTGGTCTTAAAAACATAAACATAATAAAAACATAAAAAATAATACATAAGTAATGCCTCCACTGACCCCCCACCACTGACATTTCACCATTACCTGGGTCCCCTCTGCTCTCTTGTTCCAGCTCCAGTTTTGATATGCCTTGAAATTCCAATCATTGGTCACTTCTGCAGTGAATGACTAGCTGGGAGGACATTTCAAGGCGTTTCCTGTGCATCGAGATGGAAGCTGGAAGTAGAGAGCACTGGTGACCCAGGCAGTGCCAGGAGATCGATGGAAGTGAATATCACTTCTTTTAAGCCACTATAATCCCCACTACCTTCAATTATGTTTGGATGAAAAATCATTGATTTATTAGGAGCTTTTATCAAGGTCTCTAAAAATCCAGATAATATGTCAGAAATGTCAGCTTTAAGCACTTTATCTCAAAGGGACATGTCGCTCTCCATATAGTGCCTTGTAACCAAGAAGAAAACAGATTTATGCAACATTGGATTGGCTGCAGGTGGATTCCTAGGTCACTGTCCTCAGAATGGTTATGGAATAGCAGCGGTAGGGCTGATGGAGCAGGAGTCAGGAATGGAGTCAAGAGTCAAAGCCAGGAAACAACAGGTAGACAATCCACATAACAAGTCAGGAGTGTAATCAGGCACAAGGCAGAGGTCAAGATAAAATTCAGGAGTCAAGTGCAATAAACTAATCTCTATAGGCAACTGTCTGAATGTATGTTATTCAATTAAAACGTAACATTTATTAAGGATAATTAGAAAAATAAAGATCTACAAAATCAATGATAAGTTCCCTTAAAGTAGATACGGACTATAAAACAACAAGACAACAGCCGTGTACGATGACACCTTCAATCCACCAAAGACACTATATCACCAGTTGAAAGATAAACAACATCAGCATTCTTGGATGGTAGAACAGAAGAAAGACCAAAAGGAATTAACCCGATAGTCCTACCACTTCCCAGTAGGTGAGGTCGATAATCCTTGGATTGGTCTTGTATTCAGGTTGAGGTAGTCCGGTATGGGTAGATACGGGAATAGTGGTTAAAATAAACCTATAACTATCCCTAAAATGCCCTAAACGGGGGTGCTAGAATGGCCCTGATAAAGCCTAACCGTGGAGCGCGCACTCTGATAAGGGCGACCCCATTCGGAACCTGTCCCTCCAATAGGAGACCCTGGATTGCCCTATAATAATATCCCTACATGCACGTTTCGCAATACCAAACTGCTCATCAGGGGAAATGGGCTCAACAACAGGGTAAAAGGCGACCCGATAAAATACATATATGGGCAGCTAGAATTAATGAAAAGCATCCAGGGGTGACGCTGGAGACACTAATAGATAGAGTGGTGTCCCCTTAGGCTGGCTCAGGTTGGAACTGATGGTGTCCAAACTGTAGCTGAAGTCAGCTCAGGCTGGGACTGATGGTGTCCAAACCAGAGCTGGGGCTCCCAGGGGGCTAGTGGGCAGATACTGTCAGCAACCGCTTACCTACTCCACAGGCCTTAAGAAGCCCAGCCGTCGGAGTGCTTTTCCCGCGTAGCTGACGTCACGTGACGTCCCTCGCCCGAGATCTCGCGAGGTTACGAGCGCAAACCGCAGCATGTTGCTAGGAGACCGGGACGCGTCTCCTAGCTTCAAGAGAACAACATCCCAATTGCGGGAGCTGTAGTAAGTAAAATGTACTGACATTTATGGCAATATTAACAATTTGTTATAAGATTTTAAGCAAAGTGGCAAACAATCTGCAGACTATGACAATCCCTCCAGAGTACAAGAACATGCTCATGAGGGATTAAGCTGCAGTTGATGTAGTGAAATGGTAAACACCGGTATGGAGCACCAAAATTGTAGGGTGCAGTGAAACTAATATAGGAGTACTGGGCAAGATCGATTGGGGAACCACATATTTTATGAGGATTGTCTAAGACTTTAGATAAAGCAACCGTAATTTAGTTGATCATTCAAACCCGTAGGGGTGGTTGTTTTCAATAGGAAAATCCATCTTGCCTCTCTCTGCAAGATGGTACGGTCCCAGTTTCCACCCCTACTTGGTGGCTTGACAAGCTCTATACCAACAAACCTCAGACACCTAACATCACCATTATGCTCCTCATATACGTGGTGAGATACAGCCGTATCTTTCTGATTCTCGACATCACATAGATGTTCCCCTATGCGTCTACGGAGTTCACGCTTTGTCTTGCCAATGTATTCCATATTGCATTTACATGTTACTTTATAAACCACTCCCCGGGTACGACAATTGATAAAATCCTTAATTTCAAAAGTACGCCCCAGGTTAGAGCTATGGAAAGTTCTTGTCTGTTCTAGGGCTTTACAGGCCAAACAGCCACTACATCTAAAACACCCCCTGAGGTTCTGAGTCAACCAGGTGCCTTTAGGTAATATCGGGACATAGTGGCTGTGTACCAGAAGGTCCCTCAGACTGCTTCCTTTCCTGAAGGTAATTTGGGGGTAATCCTCAATCACTGCCTTAATGTCCGGGTCCATTAAGAGAATCGGCCAGTGTCTCTCAAGGGCCGATCTGGCTTGTGCCGAGGCCCCATCAAAGGTAGTGATGAACCGGATTTTGGGATCACCTATCTCTTTCTTTTTAGGTACTAGAAGCTCCGTCCGATCCCTCCCTTTAGCTTTTTGAAAGGCAGATCTAAGAATATGATTGGGGTAACCCCTAGACCTAAACCTATCCCTCAAATCATTAGCTTCTTTTAAAAATTGATGTTCGTCAGAACAGTTACGACGCAAGCGCAGGTACTGTCCCAAGGGGATCCCCCTCTTAAGGGGTAGTGGGTGGCTGCTCTGCCAGTGGAGGACGGAATTAGTGGCCGTTGGTTTACGAAAGATGGTACTACCAAGTTCACCTGTGGAAGTTTTATAGATACACACATCCAAAAAGGGTAGGGTTTGGTCATCACATTCATAGGTAAACTTTAGGCCAATGGTATTCCTGTTCAAACCACTGACAAAGGTCGCAAAAGCAAATTTTGTATCATTCCAAATCAGGAAAATATCGTCAATGTACCTAGCCCATAATAACACGGGCTCGGTATCCACTGACGATTCCTCACAAATACAGTGGCAAGACAAAGTGTGAACTCCGTAGACGCATAGGGGAACATCTATGTGATGTCGAGAATCAGAGAGATACGGCTGTATCTCGCCACGTATATGAGGAGCATAATGGTGATGTTAGGTGTCTGAGGTTTGTTGGTATAGAGTTTGTCAAGCCACCAAGTAGGGGTGGAAACTGGGAGAGGCAAGATGGATTTTGCAGAGAGAGGCAAGATGGATTTTCCTATTGAAAACAACCACCCCTACGGGTTTGAATGATCAACTAAATTACGGTTGCTTTATCTAAAGTCTTAGACAATCCTCATAAAATATGTGGTTCCCCAATCGATCTTGCCCAGTACTCCTATTTAGTTTCACTGCACCCTACAATTTTGGTGCTCCATACCGGTGTTTACCATTTCACTACATCAACTGCAGCTTAATCCCTCATGAGCATGTTCTTGTACTCTGGAGGGATTGTCATAGTCTGCAGATTGTTTGCCACTTTGCTTAAAATCTTATAACAAATTGTTAATATTGCCATAAATGTCAGTACATTTTACTTACTACAGCTCCCGCAATTGGGATGTTGTTCTCTTGAAGCTAGGAGACGCGTCCCGGTCTCCTAGCAACATGCTGCGGTTTGCGCTCGTAGCCTCGCGAGATCTCGGGCGAGGGACGTCACGTGACGTCAGCTACGCGGGAAAAGCACTCCGACGGCTGGGCTTCTTAAGGCCTGTGGAGTAGGTAAGCGGTTGCTGACAGTATCTGCCCACTAGCCCCCTGGGAGCCCCCAGCTCTGGTTTGGACACCATCAGTCCCAGCCTGAGCCGACTTCAGCTACAGTTTGGACACCATCAGTTCCAACCTGAGCCAGCCTAAGGGGACACCACTCTATCTATTAGTGTCTCCAGCGTCACCCCTGGACGCTTTTCATTAATTCTGGCTGCCCATATATGTATTTTATCGGGTCGTCTTTTACCCTGTTGTTGAGCCCATTTCCCCTGATGAGCAGTTTGGTATTGCGAAACGTGCATGTAGGGATATTATTATAGGGCAATCCAGGGTCTCCTATTGGAGGGACAGGTTCCGGATGGGGTCGCCCTTATCAGAGTGCGTGCTCCATGGCTAGGCTTTATCAGGGCTATTCTAGCACCCCCGTTTAGGGCATTTTAGGGATAGTTATAGGTTTATTTTGACCACTATTCCCGTATCTACCCATACCGGACTACCTCAACCTGAATACAAGACCAATCCAAGGATTATCGACCTCACCTACTGGGAAGTGGTAGGACTATCGGGTTAATTCCTTTTGGTCTTTCTGTGCCGCCGTGCACTAAACATCTGTTCTACCATCCAAGAATGCTGATGTTGTTTATCTTTCAACTGGTGATATAGTGTTTTTGGTGGATTGAAGGTGTCATCGTACACGGCTGTTGTCTTGTTGTTTTATAGTCCGTATCTACTTTAAGGGAACTTATCATTGATTTTGTAGATCTTTATTTTTCTAATTATCCTTAATAAATGTTACGTTTTAATTGAATAACATACATTCAGACAGTTGCCTATAGAGATTAGTTTAATTTACCTCGGTAACAAGTATAGTGCACCTACATTGGTGACATTTTGAGCATTTCAGTCAAGTGCAATAGCAGAACCACACAAACAAGAGCTAGGTCACTGTTCTCAGAATGGTTATGGAATAGCAGCAGTAGGGCTGATGGAGCAGGAGTCAGGAACTGAACCAATGATCATGACCAGAAGATCAACCAGAATGCAAGAGACCAAAGATACAGGAGCATAGTCAGGAATAGAGTCAAGAGTCAAAGCCAGGAAACAGCAGGTAGACAATCCACAAGTCAGGAGCGTAATCATGAACAAGGCAGAGGTCAAGATCTAATTCAGGAGTCACATGTAATAGCAGAACCACACGAACAAGACCTAGGTCATGATGAACCTTAATCAACAGGTGAAGCATGACAGGACACTACTGTGCATCCAGAGGAGCAGAGCTGTGGTGAGGAACAGGGGGCAAATCAGGGGTGGAGCAAGTAAAGGAATTCAGCAGTGGCTACAGCCAGGTAAAGAGCGCTGCCATTGTTAGAACACATGACAGGTTCTTTTTAATACACAACCATGATGTTTCCTTTTACAGCCCTGAGTGATTTTCTTTAATTTATACTCACAAATATTGACAGTGAGAAGTATGTGATTTGCCCCTACCTTCCCCGCTTACTGTGTTAGGCTACATTCACACGGCCATATCCATTTAGGGGTCTGCAAAATGTGGACCTGCAAAATGTAGATACCGACCATGTGAAGTTTTCATGGGCCTATTCTTGTTCGAAAAACGGACAAGAATAGAACATGTTAATTTGTGGACAGAATTCGCATAACATCCATGTGATGTCCGCATTTTTTGCGGCCCCATAGAATTAATGGTTTGTGTGTGATCCGCAAAAAATGTGGATCAACACAGACTAAATATAAAGTTGTGTGAATGAGGTTATTTCTGTTCACTTATATGGGAGATATGGAAACAGTGTAGGTTAGAGAGGGGCAGGGGTCAGCATGTTCTAGAAAGAGGTGCAGGTCCCAGCGGTGGGACTCACATGTCTCAGGCATTTATGGCATATCCTGTGGATATGGGAATACCCCTTTAACTCATGGTCATGGTTTCAGAGGTGACAGATGAAGCTCACATTACTTTTTGAGTGACTCCTTGAGTAGTAAATTACTTATCTGTAACAAGTATATCACTGCCATTCCATTCTGAAAGACATAATAGGATAATTGAATGATGTGAAGACAATCTTTGTAATCAAATTCATTTTCTTTTCATAAAAGAAACTATTCATATACTTGTCAGACACTGAATATTCAAAAGATACTGTAAGTATAACCTATTAATCTCAAGATATATTTGATTACTTCTTATGTATACTGTGTGTAATACATATAGCTCTTGTGCCATGAAAGAGGACCTGCCACCACACAACGCAGTGCAATCTGCAGGCAGCATGTTATAGAGCAGAAAGAGCTGAGCAGGTTCATATAAATGTTTGTGCGTAAAGATTCTATAAAACCTATAGGGGATCATTTATTAAGCTGAAATACGCCTATATTTCAGGCGCAGATTGTGGTGCAAAAGTTAGTTGAGCCGCAATCTGCGACTTCTCCCCACTCACGCAAGGTCTAAAAAAATGGGCAGGAAGGGGCGTAGAAAAAGGTCTAAATGTAAGACAACTAGGAAGTTGTCTTACATTTAGAACTGGCGGAGGATCTGCTGAAGTTAAAAAGAGGCCGGTGCCTCTTCATAACTTCGGCAAAACCAACACCAGTTTAGGAGTTTTTTTAAGACCGGCGTCTAAAATGCCAGTCTTAATAAATGTGCCCCGTAATTTATACATTTAAATCTCTGTTTTTTTTTTAACGTCAGTTTTACACCGGGCCGTCTTATCAGCGATTGATAGCAATCTCTGTGTTATGTTGGATTTATGCTGCACAATTGTTGCCTGAGCCGAAAACTGAAATGCCCCCCCCATGACTATTTCTTAACCTAACCCCTCTGCCACAATGAAAGCGCTCATTGCCCATGGCCCTTCTGTTCCCCCCTCTTGCCCCTTCCTGGTGCTGCCTGAGGCAATCGCCTCACCTGGCCTCATTGGTGGTGCACCCCTGAATTAACGTTACTACGAATGCTGTTTCCCGATAATCTGCCTGTGTAAAGATGCCACAGATCACCTGATGCGAACTAGCGAAACAATTGTTCATCAGGTGAAATCATTGTTTACGCAGGCACCTAAATCATAATTTCTGGGCTGCAGATCGTGCTGTGTGAACCGTGATCTGCTGCCCAGAAACACTGAATCTGTATGAGGAATGGTGATGGCAGGATGAGGCAGAGGCGAAGTCAGAAAGGCAATGGGTCAGGGCAGGCGGCACAGGTACAGGTCAGGCAATCCGGGTCAGCAACAAGAAGGTCAAAGCAAGCAGGCAGGCAGGGATGAAGCAGGTAGCAGAACCCAGGACACTAGCACAAGTCAGCAACACAGGTATTCAGGCAGGAACAATGGTAACCAAACAGGATACAAGGACCTTGACACTGAGGCATCTGGGAAGAGGGCTGTGCCCCCTATATATGAGCAGGAGGGCCAGGGTTGGTGAATGAGGTCACATGATCCAACCCACATGATCCAACATGCACCGGCCCAGAGGGAGTGATGTTGTAGCCATAGCTGAATGGAAACTCAGGAGTGGATCACAGAGCAACAGCACTTACACAGAAAGAGCCCAGGACTGCAGAGGTGAACAGGAAACACAGGCAGCAGATCACCGCTGAACACGGTGCCCAGGACCGCGGCGGTAAGCAGGGGAACATCGGTGCACAGCAGACGCTGTTACATACAGTAGAGGCGATCGCTGCGTGATGAGCTGACAAGCAGGCAAATATTGGAAGAATCGGTTCCTTCCCTATAATTGCCTCTTGTCAACACATGTAAATGCGTCCTAACAGAGATAGGTATCAGTCACTAATAGCTGTATACAGGGGCCAACGTTAGTTCAGAAAAAGCAGAGATATAAATATATAAATTACAAGTTTTACTAAATCTGTTCCCACAAAAATATATATCAATCTGCTCAGCTCAAGCTGTATAACATGGAGATAGCTCTGCATTTTGTAGTGACAGGTAAAGTGTACTGTCCATATGGTAACTAAGAATCGCAGTGGGCCTATAAGCGCTGCTCAGTTTATATAGAGGGACACATCTCAAAATTGCTGTCCATAAAGGAGTGGAGTTTGGGTGCAAAAAGAGCAATGATGATGTCCTCGTAGCACCAAAGATCTAATCTGAAAAGTATCATAATGCGGAAACAGTGCGGTGGATAAAAAAAAGAAAAGAAAAAATGGTGTTTTAATCAGGTGAACAACAGCTATGTGTCTGTAGAAACAGTTGGATAGGGAGGTCACTGGTGACCCTTTAATTTGTCCATGTGCTGAGAGTGTGCAGACTGTTGAACACATGGATGGCACATGGAAGTAAAAAATGATGGAATCAGTCCAAAGAAGAAGAATTGCAAAGAGTTGGATAAGGACTTTAAAGCTAATGATTCCGTTTTACACATATGTCTTTTTTTTTTTTGGGGGGGGGGGACATGGAAACCCACAGCCTGCATTATTTTTGTCCATATTATGACCCAGACTCATTCAAAGGTATGGGTTGCAGGAAAAAAAAGGCGGCACACATACACACCTCATGAAAAGATGCATGTCTATTTTTTGGTAGGGGTAAGGCAGAAAGGCCATCTGAATCAGGCCTTAACCCTTTGGATTATTTTATGCTAATAAGCCTCTAGAGGCTTCGTTTGCCCACCTTTAGAAATGCCTCCTTCATCTTGATTGACAGGCAGCTTTCTTCTCCTCCTGCCAGCCCTGTTCTCAGTCTAAATCGAATGCCTGCGCCGTGCCGTTCATTATTCAGCACAGGCGCAGTGAATGAAGTATGCTGGCAGGCTCCCCACTTTCTCACTGCGCCTGCGTCGAATAATGAACGCACGGCGCAGGCGCGCGATGTAGACCGAGAATAGGGCCGGCAGGAGGAGAAGAAAACTGCCTGGCCCTGTCAATCAAGACGAAGGGGGCGTTTCTAAAGATGGGCAAATGGAGCCATTAGGAGCAGGGGCAATGCCCCCCTGCTCCTAGAGGCTTATTAGCATAAAATAAAAGTTAAAATTATATAAAAACAGCGTCACTAATAAATAAAATATATACATATTTAGAATCAGGTGACATTAGCACATCTCTAATGTCAGCCTCATTCATACCCAAAAAACTGCTGGCAGAAACCCTTTAATGTTGCCCTGGAAAAAATACTAAAAGTATCCCCGTTTTGTAGTCGGGTCCAAATTGATGGAAGGCAGGGCCAGCAATACCATATTGTGGCACACCCCAACAGAGGCAAATACCACAGTCCATCACAAAATACAGCCAGCAGCACAAAATACATCCCCAAAAACTTCCACTGGCCGGCCCCCTGAGCATCAGCCCACTGGGTAATTTCTCTGTGAGGTATATGGCCAATCCGCCCCTGATCGTGCCCCTCCTGGTAATTGCTTGCTAGCCACTGGAGGAGACCCCTGCTATTACATGCAGCGATCTCCTTCACAGCATGGGGAGGAATGATCGCTATGCCGGCGGCTGAATCATGCTTAAAAATCAGAACTGACCGATGAATGAGTGCTTCCTCATTCACCGGGCAATCGGCGGCAGTATTACACTGCAAGATGATCGCTAACGAGTGTTCGTGCGAACACTCGGTAGCGATTATCTGCCGAAATATTCGCCAGTGTAATACAGCTTTAAGAACAAAGCCAAAGCTACAACTTAGCTCACCAAACCCCTATGGGTATCATGTTTGCAGGGCTAGACCTGAGACAAAACATCTTACCGGTAACAAGGAGACTAATCCAGCATCTAATGTGGTGCTCCAATAAAATCCAGAAGATATTGTATAGAAAAGATAAACATCCAAGTAGTGAAACCATACACAGATTGGCTTGTCACGTGTTTCAGATAAAATCCTTAACGGGTTTGTCCACCTTTTATTCATCAAATGGCATTTATCATGTAGACAAAGTTCATACAAGCCACTTACTAATGTATTGTGATTGTCTATATAGCTTCCTTTGCTGGCTTGCATATTTTTTTCCAAAGTATTATGCACTGCTCATATCCAGGGGTTACGACCACCCTGCAATGTAGCAGCGACGGCCGTGCTTTGCACGCTATAGGAAAAAAACTGGTGGCCAGGACCGTGGGAGCTCACATGGTTACTCATGCGCAGTAGCTGCCAGTCACCTGGTATCTGCACTGCTGGGGTGGTCATGAACCCTGGATCAAGCAGTGTATAATGTGATGGAGAAATGAATCCAGCCAGTAAAAGAGGCAATATGGACAATCACAATACATTAGTAAGTGCCTTATATTAACTTTCTCTACATGATAAAGGCCATTTGCTGAAGTGAGACGACCCCTTTAAGTGATAGGCCATTACTAGCTGATCAGCAGGCATCCTTGCTGATCAGCTGTTCATAACTCTGTAGAAGACTTAGCTCATCACCAAAGCTCTACACCCATTGAAGTTAGTGGGAGCAGTGCTGCAGCGATGAGCTCAGTCCGCTACAAAGTTGTTGGAGCCGTTTACTTCCAGTGCTGTAGCTAATGCCAAACAGCTGATCGGCGCGGATGCGGTGTGTCGGACCTCCACCGATCAGCTACTCATAGCCGATCCTATAAAAGCTGGACAACTCCTTTATAGGGGCTGTCTGACTTCGGATTTATCATGTAGATAAATAAGACAAATACAAGGTACTTACTAATATATTGTTATTATCCATATTCCTTTGCGGGCTGGATTCATTTTCCCATCACATTATACACTGCTCGTTTCCATGGTTACGACCATCCTGCAGTCCAGCAGCGGAGGTCGTGCTTGCACATAAGCACTAGCCTATGTTCACTCCTTTGGTCCTGGCCACCAGAAAGGCCGTCGCTTCTAGTGCAAGCACGACCACAGCTGCTGGATTGCAGGTCATAATGATGGAAACGAGCAGTTTATAATGTGAATGTATAATGAAAAACGAATCCAGCCAGCAAAGGAGGCAATATGGACAATCACAATACATTAGTAAGTGCCTTGTATTAACTTCCTCTACATGATAAGTGCCACTTGCTGGAGTGAGACAACCCCTTTAATCATAACCCCAATAACCTCACCCCTAGTAAAGCACTGAAGAACATGGTACCCAAGCAATATCTTATTTTATGGCGAAGGATAATTTCTCATATGAATAAAAATGGTGATTTTCCTCCAAAAAGCATCATTTCCATTTTATATTAATGAATTAAAGACAGAAAATGAATGCCACAATGGGTGACTACATAAAAATAATCTTTGTCCTTTGGCCCACTCTAAATAATAGCCTATTGAATTTATTAACGTTGTTCTCTAACTATGGATTTAATGGACTTTTTAATAAAACAGCTAGAAATGACCTTTGCTGCTGCTCTTCACTGTAATGAATGGTCTCTTTTACAAGTAAGAAAGTCCTCCTATCCCCGGCCTATTGAAAAGTACAAGACGCACTTTGCATTTAAATCTAACAATTTGTTATAACATATTGTACGATAAAACATGATGAGGCCAAAGTTGCAGGTAAAATGCTATTTTCATAACTATTTAATATTGAGGAGAAGGGCAGAATGTTATTGAGAGAGGAACAAAAAGAGGAGAAAAAGGCAAATACTAATAGCGAGCGGAGAAGGGTTTTATGAGATGCTTTTAGCAGGGTTTTCACCAAGGAAATAACACCGCATTAATCACATGAATCACACAGAAATGTATCGGGCTGCGAAGCCGCCACTGTGTAACGACGGATAAAACTAGTTTCTGCTTAAATGTAAGATACCGATGTTTTTTTTTCCCTCAGACATTTGCCATCAAGAGCGATTCAGGACATCACCATGGCATGGTCCTGCCAAAATTAGCCAACATTAATCTAATGTGTATGGCCAGCGTAAAGGAATTATACCATGAAATAAAAATAATTTGCGCTTATACACACCATTACCGTATTTTTCACCCTATAAGACGCACCTAGGTTTTAGAGGAGAACAATAGCAAAAAATATTTTTCATTAGACCTCTGGTCAGACCACCAATCAGAACCCCAATGTTAATCAGAACTCAGCTCACAGTCCCTATCAGACCCCCAATGTTAATAAGACCCCATTAAGACCTCCGATCAGACTCCAATGTGAATGACCCCCAATCAGACATCAGATAAGAGCCCCATTCTTCTCATCAGCCCCCATATGCCTCTCATCAGCCCCCATTGCCTCCTTTAAGACCCCATATGCCTCTTATGAGCCCCCATGCCACTTAGCAGGACCCATATGAGACCCCATGACTTTTAGCAGCCCCCATGCCTCTTGGCAGCCCCCATGCCACAGAGAACTTAAAATAAAAAAAAACACTTCTCCTACTCTGGACATAGCCGCTCCTCACTTACAGCACTATCCTCTTCATCCTGCTGTCGGCTGTGCTGTGACCTGACGCACACAGTGTGAGGTTACAGAGCGCTCTCACGCTGTGCGCAGCCACTGCACAGCCGACAGCCGAGGACCAGGAAGCGGTGAGTACAGAGCCTTCACTGCTTCCCAGCCCTCCAGTACTAATGAACGCTTCCATATGAGCGCTCGTTAGTATTCGCCCCATAAGACGCAGGGACGTTTTCCCCCCACTTTTGGGGGAAAAAGATGCTTCTTATGGGGCAAAAAATACGGTATATATTAACTATATCAATGCAAAAAACACTGCCGATTTTCACTCTTTTTAGCTTCTTTACTCACATATCTGGAGGACTTGTCTTTTCATTTTCTGTGGGAGGACAGCAGCTTGTCCCATGTGACCATCAGGCACTAGCATCTCCCAGGAGTGCATTGTAGTCAACTATTGTTAATCCTTTCCTTACCTGCATGGAAAAATAGTCCCTCACACACAGCCCCAATTCCACTAATAAGTAGCACTATGGTTTACAATACAATGCCCCTCTACCCCCACACTAGTATTTCAATCAAAGGAGAAACAGCAGGGGGTGCTATCAGAGAGGAAAATGTAATGCACAAGGAAAAATCTAACAATATTTTTTAAATGCTCACTTCATTGCATTGTAAAACTTTTCATGGATAAAAGAGACTGTAGCGTTAACATTCTAGTCAAAAATCTGGGGGCTCAGGATGAATGATTATATACACTACTCACAAAAGGTTAGGGATATTTGGCTTTCGGGTGAAATTTATGGAAAACATAAAAAGTTCACTCTACACTGATATTATATCATGAAAGTAGGGCATTTAAGTAAAAGCATGCAATGGTGATTTCCTCATCTTAAAGGGTTTCTACAGTTTTTTAAAGCTGATGATCTATCCTCTGGATAGATCATCAGCATCTGATCGGCGGGGATCAGCTGTTTGAGAAGGCAGCCGCACTCCAGGAGCGCCGCGGCCTTCTCTGTGTGTTACTCAGGCCCAGTGACGTCACGACTAGTATCACTGGCCTGGGCGGGGCTATGCTCTGTTCACATGAATGGAGCTTAGCCCCGCCCAGGCCAGTGATACTAGTCGTGATGTCACTGGGCCCGCGGTAAACACAGAGAAGGCCGCAGCGCTCCTGGAGCGCCGCTGCCTTCTCAAACAGCTGATCGGCGAGGGCCCCTGGTGTCGGACCCCCGCCGATCAGATGCTGATGATCTATCCAGAGGATAGATCATCAGTTTTTAAAAACTGTAGAAACCCTTTAAAAAATTTATTAAAACAAAAGCCAACAACAGTGTTGGGTATAACCCCACAAAAATGTCAATGTCTCAGGAACTTGTCATGTGGTCTTGAACATAAATTATAGCTTGACATGCTGTTCACAAGTCGACTTATTGTCTGCTGAGGCATCCCACTCTTCTTGAAGGGCGGCCCTCAGGTCATTGAGGTTCTGGGGTACCGAGTTACAAGCCTCTACACGCCGACGATAGGTTTTCAATGGGATTCAGGTCTGGAGAAAGTGCAGGCCACTCTATTTGAGGTCCCCCCATCTCCAGCAGCGGTCCCCTAATGATGCAACCTCGATGGAATTAGGCCTGTGTTCGTGCAGAGGCACAATGACTGGATTAATGATGTTATTCAAGTAGTATGGACACTGTACCCTTCACACAGTGTAGGGCAGTTCTGTATTGACTAGGCACACCTGCCCACAATGTAACACCACCACCACCAAAGGCTCGTCCGGTGACAACAATGGCTGATGCATAGCGCTCTCTTTGACGTCTTCAACATAGTTGGTGGCCATCATTTCCGCTCAGCATGAATCGGCTTTCATCAGTGAACGCCACTGAGGCCCAGTGGTCCCTCATTCAGCATATATGCTCCCTGGCCCATGCAAGACAATGACGCTTGTGGTTAGGTACCCTTGCAGGTTGTCTGGTTCGCAGACCACTCTGATGTAAACGGTTTTAAATGGTCTGATGTGACACTTGGGTGCCTCTCACCTACCTTCAATGTGCCTGGAGTTGTGTGGCATTCATCATCCAGTTCCGCAGGGCATTGTTCACACTGAAGCGGTCATCAGTGTGGGATGTGGCCAAAGAAAGTCCACTTCTATGACTTTCTGGGACTATTCCAGTCTCTCAAACAACTGTTGTGAATTTTGCAGTTAAGCTCCTTGTTAGAGAACAGCAAGTTGTGCAAAAAATACTGAAATATTGACCAGTTGGACATGGGCATTCAAAAGTTTAGAGAAGGTCACATTACGTTCACCTGTAAAGGTTAGAGGGCATTTTAGGTTCATCCTGAAACTTCACCCAGAAGCCAAATATCCCTAACATTTTGTGAGTAATGTAGGTCCTGTGCTGCTGTGCTTGGAATTGTTGGAGGACAGTGACTATAAATGATTAGATGAATCCAAAATATGAAAAAAAAACCTTGTGATTCTCTGTCTCTATAACTGGGGCTAGAAATATTTGCTAATATTTATTAATGACACATTTAGTACTACTGCAGGGGGGTAATAGAACACAGCAGGGAATGATAGAGCAATGCAAACGGTGATATCCGTGCCAAAATTTGGTGTGGATTTTTCCTGTTTTGGATTTTGAACATATACTCTGTGGAAAATCTGAAATGGACTAGCCACAAAATCAGACTAGGCAGAAGGTGAGCCAGATTTTTGACAGCGGCTTACAATGTCACACATTGCTGGCACACATTAACATACGCTACTAGAAAATGAAACCTGGAAAACTTAAAGGGGTATTCCCATCTCACAAATGTGGTTTGTATAGTCAGATATAGCCATACTAATATTATTACTAATAGAATGTATTTATATAAAATGTACCATTTAGAAGATTTGCCTATTTGTATATCCATTGTCCCACACACATCAGTCAGGCCGTTGCCCCTAGTTACGGCCACCGTGGCCATGTAGTAGTGGTAGCCGGCTTCCTCCTTTTCAAACCGCTCTGAGGTAACTGCTGTTTTGTGAACGCACATTACATGAGCATGCGGAGACACATCTTAGGGTTGTAGCATTTTTGTCTGCGCTTCCAAAACGCAGAGAAACTGATCCACTTCCAAGATCAATTAATCTCTATGGAGCAGGATCCGTTTATAAAGTCTGCGTTTTGGACGGATCCTGACCATTGCATTTACGACTGGTAGCGTCCAAAATGCAGATGTGAAAGTACCCATAAACGTGTCTCCGCATGCTGATTCAATGTGTGTTCACAATACAGCAGTTACCTCAGATCGGGTTTGAAAAGAAGCAAACTGACCTCCACTACTACATGGCCGAGGTGGCCGTAACTAGGGGCAACAGCCTGACTGATGTGTGTGGGACAATGTCTATACAAATAGGAAAATCTTCTAAACGGTACATTTTATATAAATACATTCTATTAGTAATAATATTGGTATGGCTATATCTAACTATACAAACTACATTTGTGAGATGGGAATACCCCTTTGAAGGGGCTCTGTACTTTTTGATGATCTATCCTTTGCTGTTTCCCGCAGGCCCAGTGACGTCACGACTGCTATCACTGGCCTGGGCACGGCTCAGCCACATTAAAGTGAACAGGGATCCCTGCCGATCAGATGCTGATGATCCATCCAAACGATAGATCATCAGTAATCAAAAGGTGTAGAACCCACTTAAAGGGGCTGTCCTTTTTATTTATATTGATGAGCTATCCTCAGAGACCACAGCACTCATACGAGCGCTGCCTTCCCTTCATTGTTTACCTGCTCGGTATTGCAACTGCAGCGGTGAGCAGGTGTGATTACAGCTCAGTCGTCCCATTCACTTCAGTGGGATGGCTCCTTCCTATTCACTACGGTTGCCCCATATCAGACATTAGCACCATATCGCTAGGATATGCCATCAATGTCAGACAGTGTGAGTCCCTCCTCTGTAACCCACTCCTATTTCCAGAACATGGCCCCCGAAGAGAAGGAGAGCACGCTGCACATGCGCAGCCACTCTCCATTAATCTCTATGGGAGTTCCGAGGGAGCTAGTGTGGCACTTTTCATTTCGCAGCCCCATTCTGGAGAAAGGAGTAGGTCCCAGAAGTAGGATCCACACCTCTTTGATATTCATGACATATCTTAGCAATATGCCATCAATGTCTGAGATATGCCAACGCCTTTAATTAGTTGAGACTGACAAAGTATAATCTGCTAGTGGTGCTTGGTCAATGGTCACACAACCAAGGTGGTGTCCTCTTTATTTTGCTTTTGCAGCAGGGCATATGTTGAGCCAGGGTCACATTATTACTGGGTGGCATCTCCCCTTGCTGTGATACAGGCTGCCACTCTGGCATGGTAATGGTCATATCCTCCTGTGGTATGTCATTCCAAGCTCTTTCAACTTGGACCCACATTTTGGCCAAGGTGGTTGTTGGCTGCTGTGCATGGAAGATCCATCATCTCATTCAGTTTCAGATATTCTGATGGAGGAGAAATATGGAGATTGAGCTGGCCAAGGAAGCTGCTGGAGACCCTGAGGAGCACATTGTGTAGCACAGGCAATGTTTAGATGGGCATTATCTTGTTGGAACGCTATAGGGCACATTTATTATGACTGGCAGTTTAGATGCCAGTCTTAACAAGGCCCTGTGTCGGTGGTGGATCCGCCGAAGTTATGTAGAACCGCCAGCCTCTACCTTACTTCGGCGGATCCGCAGCTGCTTCTAAATATAAGACAACTTCCTTGCTGTCTTACATTCAGACCACTTTCTACGCCTAAAACAGGCATGGTAAATGAAACAGGCCTACTGGCCCGCCCCCTTTCCCACCCACTTTTTTTAGACCTGGCGTGAGCGTGGAAAAGTCACAGATTGTGATACAAAGGACCTTTAGAATAAATTCCATTATGGAACAGATCTGATGATTGGGGCCTAAAAAAAAGTTGTTAAAAATATAACAATTCAAATCACCCTCTTTTCCGTAAAATGAAAATACATAAACAATAACAAAGATAAATATCATAGGCATTGCTGCGTCTGAACACCCAAACTGTTAAAATATTTATCCCATGCTGTGAATGGTGTAACGGGAAAAAACAAAATGGCGTACTTGCAATTTTTTTCATTGCTTCACTTAACCAAATAACTGAATAAAAAGTCATCTAAAAGCCATACACACCCCAAATTGGTTTCAATGGAAAGTACAGATTGCCCTGCAAAAAATAAGCCGTCACACAGCTCTGTAACAATAAAAAGGTTATGGGATCAGAATACGGCGATTCAAATAAAAAAATTTTTTTTTTAAAAGAAAAACTATATAAACGTGGTATCATTGTAATCATACTGACATGGAAAATGAAGTTAACAGGTTAGTATTACCACATAGGGAAGGACATAAAAATGAAACCCTTTTGTAATTTTTTTCCAGTTCCCTACTACATTGAATGCAGTATTAAAAATAAGCTCTCATACGGCTATGTGAATGGAAAAATAGCAAAGTCTGGGCTCAGGAAAGGCCAGGAGTAAAAAATGAAAACGCAAAAACAGAAAATCGCCCAGTAATGAAGTAGTCCCTGTGACAAATTGATCAAACAAAAAAAAAATATATGGATCAGTTAGGCTGCTGTCACATCTCCGTTTTGGAGATCCAGCTACTTGATCCAGCACAAATGCTGGCTGTATGGCGGACAGAAATCCGTTGCATGCTGGGATTTTTTTTTCAGTCTAAAATTACGGATCACAGACAGAAATGGCTAAAACGGATGCCAACTGTGCATAAAGGATGCTTAAAGGGGTATTCTGGTTACCAAAAAAATATAACTTATGTTTTAGACCAATTTATTATTAATAATTACCTAATATGATGTAATTTTCACATATTTACTAATGTTTACTAGTTATAAGTAGTTTTCTTCCTCTGCTGCCCACTGTGTTTCCTCATAAGTTACCATGGCATCGACCTGTAGTTCTGAATCTTTGTCAGGTCGAGCATGCTCAGTGTGCTGCTATCAGTTCTCTAGCTAAATGTCTTGTGAAACAAAGGGGGTGTCAGTGTGCTGGTGATTGGTCAGTAGAAGGGGTGTATCTGGGATGGAATATCAGGCAACCAATCAATAAACATGAACACTCACAGCAGGAAAGCTAGGGATTGTGGGGATTGTAGTTTTGTGAGGGAAGATCAGGAGCCATGATACTCTCAGTGTGTTGCAGGCTCACACAGGAGGTAGACAAATGGATTCCAAGGTAAATTGAAACTCTGGTTATATGTATAGGTATGGGTTTTGGCTGGGTTACAGCTTGCAGCCTTAATGCAGTTTTTCAAAAATTAAGTTGCTTTACCAGAATACCTCTTTAAAATACTGGATCTGTTTTTTTCTTTAGTTTTCTGTTCTTCTGACGGATCAGAAGAATGGTGATGTGAACCTGACAATAAAAGGGATTATCCAATTCTAAAAATGCCTCCCCCACCAATGCCTGGGCCCCTCCTATAGATCATACTTGCCCTGCTCTTCAGCACCCATGTCACTTCGGATCCCTGCACGGTCGCTGTTGCATCTCCCCATTGTGCATGATGGTAGGGAGACTGATCACAGTCACAGCCTGTTATTGGACTTGCAGTAGCAGCCGTGCAGAAATCCAGAGTGACGCGGATCCCGGGCATTGTGGGAGGCATTTTTAGAATTGGAAAACCCTTTAATTGCTAAATTTGGGGCGCCACCCTAGCCACACCTCCTAGGAACGCCCAAACCCAACTAAGACCACCTACTTAGGGTCAATTTAATCATTCGCAAAACTAGTCTGCTTCCGTTCCCATTCATCTTCAATGGGACCACAAAAGATGTGGACAGCATACAGTGTGCCGTCCGCATCCGCACTTCCGGTACACGGCCACACAAAAAATTAGAACATGTCCTATTCTTATCCACATCCACGGACAGGCATTTCTATTATAGTGCCGACCATGTGCAATCCGCAAAATGTACAACACACATGGCCAGTGTCTGTGTTTTGCGGACGTGTGAATGGACCCTTAGGCTTCATTCACACGACCCTATGTGTTTTGCGGTCCGCAAATTGCGGATCCGCAAAAAAAACGGATGATGTTCCGTATGGCATCCGTGTTTCCGTTTTTTTTGCGGATCCATTGTAACAATGCCTATCCTTGTCAGCAAAACGGACAAGAATAGGACATGTTCTATCTTTTTTGCGGAACGGGAAATACGGACATACGGAAACGGAATGCAACTTCTTTTTTTTGGAGTACCTTCCGTTTTTTTGCGGACCCATTGAAATGAATGGTTCCGCATACGGTCCGCAAAAAAAACAGAACGGACACGGAAACAAAATACGGTCGTGTGAATGAAGCCTTATGGGCAGTTTTTTAGCCTAACCTATTTTCAACCTGGGACAAGGGGCAGTCCTTGCAAATTCGGGACACTTGGACACTATGTCATTACACTTATTCACATGAGTCCTCTGTGTCATTTTTGGCGGCATTTGAATACGAAAAACGATAGGAAAAAATATTTTTATTTACAAAAATAAGCAAAACTCAAAATCAAACCACTGGTGTCAAATAACGTCCCCACAACTAAACCCTTGGTTGGTATATTTGTTGGGAAAGGGGGTGGACATAGGTGTGCGCCATATTGGGAGAGTGCAGGTTTCATTCAGACCCGGGGCTGTTTTTAGAAATAGGAAGGTGAAACCAAATGGAGACAATGAAGCAAGGTGGAGTTGTTGCCAATAGCAACCAAATTCCAGCTCTTATTTTTTCAAAGACTTTTTAAAAATGAAAGCAACAATGTGATTGGTTGCTAAGGGCAACTACACTACTATTGCTTTGCACCAGTTTTGGTAAATCCTCACAGTAGTTCTATAAATAATTTCCCTCGCAGTAAAGCCTCTGGACTTTCTTTTTCCCCACAGTCACAATATTCCACCGGAATAGCGGGAACAATATTGAGGTGACCCATACACGCGACCATGAAGCGTGCTGTATACATTTGTCTACACATTCTCCCAATGAACCACAACAGCCTCACACCTAAGCCGTGACAACAAGCTTCTCCAGCACATGACCGGCTTATCGCTATGAACACCGACTGAATGCTGGAACTTGTGGTCCAGACGTTCATCGACTATTCCAGTTTATTCAAGAAGGAAAACTACAAGTCCCAGGAAGCATTGCGGCTCGTTGAGTGGTGTCACGTGATGAATCGCCCCAGCTCCTTGTAGGGGGACGTCACTAGAGTGAGGTGTTGGGGGCGGAGCCTTCGCCCCTCTGCTGCTGTTCCACGCTCTTCCCTTTCCTCGTAGCCCGGCGAGCCCCTGATTGACAGCCGCTTTGCCCAAATTTAGACTGTGAGTCTTTGGTGCGGCAGCTGGGGTTTGTTTATGGCTGCAGCCTGTGAAAACAAGACCATGTGGTAACAGTCAAGCATGCAGAGAGTGCAACAGGGGTCCAGACAGTGCTGCAGGGGAGAGCTGTGCCCATGTGCCCATCAGTGCCAGGCTGATAAGTAGTTTTGTGTGCTTGTTCTTTCCCTGCTAGATGCCCAGTCACCCTGACTCACTTGTAGGCGGCTCCTCAGTCCTGTCCTGAACTTTGCTGAAGATTTGGGTGCTCATCAGTGAGCCCAGCACGTCACAGGCATGAAACATGGCGTCTGTCAAGGTGGCAGTGCGAGTGCGTCCGATGAACCGCAGGTAAGAAGTCATGGGAATGGTTACGGTTTACTATATGTGACCTGAACGTGTAATATATTTATATACTGTATATATTGTTCTACTCTCCGTATGTATGGCACTGGAGGAATTTACATTAATGCTGTTAATTAATTGCAAGTGACCAGTTATCTCGTTAGCGGGACAGTCCCGCCGCCTGCTCGCGTCTCATTGGGATGGGAACAATTTTTAAGTTGTTTCCCTCTTGGCAAACTAAGGCTCTGTTCACATCTCTGGCAGGCTGTTCTGACAGGCGTTAACCGGATCGGGCACTGCCGGATTCAACAGATCACCGCCGGATCCCTATTGACTATAATGGCCATAAATGCCAGGTTTTAGCCGTCAAATACCGCTGCATACAGAGTTTTTATTGGTCTGACAGCCGGAACTTATGGCGGATCAGCTCTACCAGAGATGTGAACATAGCCTAAGGACTTATTCAGAGCAGAGATGAAAAACCTGTCAGTGTCTTCTGTCTTGAATCGGTTTTGTCTCCCACCTTGTTCCATTTTTTTCCCCCGTAGTAGCGTATACATATAGCGCTATAATGTTCTTCTTTTGCACTTAGGCTACTTTCACACTGGCGTTTTCAATTCCCTTATTGAGATCTGTCATAATATCTCAATAGCGGATGAAAACACCTCCGTTTTGTCCCCATTCATTGTCAATGGGGACAAAACTGAACGACACGGAGTGCACCAAAATGCATTCCGTTCTGTCTGGTTGCGTCCCCAACGCAAGCAGCGTTTTTCTGTCCGTGATGTGGTGCGGAGCGCCCTGACACACAATGTAAGTCAATAGGAACGGATCCGTTTCCTCAGACACAATGGAAAAGGTATCCGTCCCCCATTGACTTTCAATGGACTTCCTAATGGATCCGTCATGGCTATATAAGACATAATACAACTGGATCCGTTCATGACGGAAGGATGTGAGTGTATTATTGTGATGGAAGTGTTTTTGCAGATTTATGACGGATCCGCAAAAAACACTAATGTGAAAGTAGCCTAATCTATATACAAAGGATAAAGAACATAAGATCAACACTTCATCTGGAGTCCTGACTACATCCAGAATGCAGGTACTTACCTCACCGATTGAGTTATCATCATCTGACAGCGACACATCAGCTGGGTTGGCCCTTTTCGGCTAAAGTGATCAGAGTCTCTATTAGGTCCCTACGTGAGGCGTCCACCCGTAGGATGAGCTTCTGACCTCTTTCCTGAAGGGTTTCAGCCTTAGGGCTCATTCAGACGGCCGTATGAATGAGTCTGCATCCGTTCCATTCATTTCAATTGGGCCGCAAAAGATGCGGACAGCACGCAGTATGGTTCCATTCCGCGGAAAAGATAGAGCTTGTCCTAAGAATAAGCATTTTCTATTATGGTTGTGGCCATGTGTGGGACGCAAATTGTGGAATGCATGCGGCCGGTATCCGTGTTTTGCGAATCTGCAAAGCACTACTGCTGACTGTATGGGCCCTTATAAAAACTTCTTTCCCTAGTGGAACGTAGCCAGCGCATGCGCTCCATATTTGCCACTGTGTACGTGTTGTTCATCTGCTATCACCTTGGAGCGGCCAGTTCTCAGGTCCGCAGTGAGACTCACTACAAAAGTCTGGATGGAGGCCTGGCCTAAAGATGAGGAAAGGCCTCATGCACACGAATGTATTTTCTTCCATGTTTTTTTTTTTTTTTTTTGCGGACTGTATACGAACCATTCATTTCAATAGGTGCACAAAAAAAATGGAAGTTACTCCGTGAGCATTCCGTTTCCGTATGTCCGTATTTTCATTCCGCAAAAAAATAGAACATGTCCTATTATTGTCCTCATTACACACAAGTATAGGACTGTTCTATTAGGGGCCAGCTGTTCTGTTCCGCAAAATACGGAATGCACACAGACGTCATCCGTATTTTTTGCGGACGGCAAAATACCTACGGTCGTGTGCATGAGCCCTAACCAAAATCGCTTCCAACACTAATCAGTAATTGCAATGCTATTTCAAAGAAACTTGTTAGACCTCTTAGGCATAGTAGAGCCTGGCGCTCATCGGTAGGTATGTCACAGTTGGTACAGACACCTAAGCACGAGGAGACCGGAATGTGTCGTATGCACGTGAGCGAAGAACAAACAACAGCTGCCAGGATGTCCGCAGCCGAGGAGGTGAATAGAAGTGTAGACAGTCCCTGCCAGAAGAAGAGGAGGGAGATTGCTTCATCCACTAATTATTACATATGTAATTACATAGTAAATAAAACATCTGGACAGGTTACTGGGCATAAAGGGTTAATGCTGCGTGCGCCCACTTTACCCCTTCTGCCTGCTGACTGAAGCTTTTGTGCAGTGTGAAGAGTAGCGGGATAGGCAGAATTCCCTCCAGCGCATGCGTCCATCACATCTCAATGAAGTGTTTTCATCAGTGGGAGTCAGAGCTCTGGTAGTCAGCTCCAGTTTTTTTTTTTTGAAAGCTTTACGTATTTGATGTATTTTTATACCAGCATTTTTGCTAATTTTTTTTTTTGTAAAATGGTAAAATCATTTGGGAATGATAAAACGCAGCAGGAGTCAAGTATTTGTCATGGAGTTTTTTTTTTCTTCATTTGCAATATGTTTTTTGGGTCTGTGGCATTTTTTAAAAATCGCAGCATGCTCTGGCAGTTTTTGCCGCTTGCCACTTTTCTAAAACAGAGGGTCGGGCGAGGGGTTGTGGCCTTAGTGACCCAACAGATTAACCAACATCTATGCCAAAAAATTGGCACACCTAGCTTCTACCTAGTGTACATTTCAATTTCTGGCACAAAGACCTCTTGAGATGTGCCAACATTTTTAACAGTAATGTGTGCTAATAAATTTGGGACACCTTAAGACAGTGTAATTTTTTTTTATTAAGACAGCATTTTTTTTTTTATAAAACATCAGTTTTAATTAGAGATGAGCGAACGTGCTCGTAACGAGCACTGTAGCGCTCGGCTCCCTGCCCCTGGCGGCATCCGGATCCGTCGGGTGAGGAGGACGCAGGGGAGCCGAGCGCTACAGTGCTCGTTACGAGCACATTCGCTCATCTCTAGTCTTAATAAATGACCCCACTTTATCTATATGAATACGGTGGTCCCTAAGATCAGAACTTAGGGACCTTATTAAAGCAGTATTTCAGCCAATCTTCTACTGCTGTTATTCCAACAGCGTCTGTCTTCCCCGCGCTCCACTTCCTACTCCTGTTCTTGACACAGCAGGAAATGACTAGGCACTCTGCTCAGCCAATCACAGCCTGAGGCAGGTTATCTGTGCAGCCAGTGATTGGCTGAGCGGCATTATCTGCCATTTCCTGGCGAGTCAAGAACAGGAGTGACCTAGGCATCTGCGGAGCAGCAGGGGATCGGCGAGGTCAGATAGGCCGTTTTATTTATTTTTTAACCATTTGTAGATCATGGGGCAGCATTTTAAAGTGATCTAATAGCCCTTTAAGACACACAGTTTGTTTCAAATGTTCAGCATGTCTGGTAATGAAGCATTATTTTTTACTTCTGAACTAAGAACCCCTTTAACCTGTAGTGATCTGAGATTCCTTGTACCGAGCCTGTGTGGTCATATGACTTAACAACGTCCCTTTGTTCTCATATAATCACACAGTTTGGATTTGTAGCTTGAAATATCTTCATTGTGCAGTTTAAAGGAACTAAAGCCTGTGGGAGCAGTACCAGGATATAGCACCTGTTGTTCTACCTGAGCGACTCATTGCAAAGATTGTTCTCGTTTTTGTAATCTTATAACAAAGAAAAAATGAAGAAGAAATAACCAAGCCATTAAAGCGTCAGTGCAACTGGCAGTGGACATAGGGATAGGTATAATATTGTTGGTTTTGGAAGCCACCTAGATAAATCCAGGAGCCTATTTCACTTTGCTTTGGTAGCCAGGGTCTCAAACATGTCATAAATACCAATAGAAAACATTATAAAAAGTTAAAAGTTTAAGGCATAAATATAAATTCAGATTTAAAGGGGTTATCCGAGACTAACAAGTGACCCCTCCCCCCATATGCCTGGCCCCTTACACTGGCTCCCCGCTCCCTGCGCCACTCCTGGTCCCCGCACTGCCGCAGCTGCTTCTCCCTTTGAGCGGATGAAAACATCCAATGTTGGGGGGAGCAGCCAATGACAGGCAGGTGGTGGGGTCGAGCCATCATCTGCGATGCTAGGGAGGCTCGTCCCCCTCACCACCTGCCATTGGCTGCTCCCCCCGACACCGGGTGTTCTCATCCGCGCACGGGGAGAAGCAGCTGCGGTGGTGCGGGAGGCCAGGTAAGTAGAATCAGTGTGAGGGGCCCGGCATATGAGAGGGCATGTGTTAGTTTTGGAATAACCCCTTTAAGTCAGAGGTATCTATCATACAGCAGATCCAGCAGAGCATTGAAATAGCAGTAGAAGAACCAGAGCATAAGATGGAAAATTATAGCCTGATCTTGCTGAGCCTGATCATCTTGTATTCTTTGAGAATATTTGCTAGTATTGACACTGCATCCGCTATTTGGCGTCCATTCTTTGTGTGAAGTTACTGACCGAGACGGATACTGACTCCTTACTAATGTGTCTGCTCCAAAAATTTGTCAAAAAGTGGCACCCATTGACGCATCTAGGGTTTCCACACCTTTTTCCAATTTGCTTAATGAGGGTGGGGGGCTTAGAAGGAAAGTGTGGAGCTTTGTGCGCCAAAATTGCTCCACAATTCTGGCATAAAAATCCATTTCAAAGTAAGCCAACCACTAGTTGCTGTAGAGTCAGAGAAAAGTGTCCATTCCTGCCCCACATTTATCATCCAGTGTAAGTTTCTGTCATAAATCTGGTGCCGGGCTGGACAACTGGTCTAAGCTTATACCATCTATATTATAAGTAAAACGCAGGTGTAGTCGTAGTTCTTCGGGGTTTCTATTGCTCCTGTAGACTGATATATTTAATACGTTTTAAGATATTTCACTGATTTCTCTTGAGGAAGCTCTTAGTTGTGTTGCTCATTTGTTTTGGTTCATTGCCTTTCTATTTCTCAAAGCTTGTAATTTATTTTGCTGCCACAGTCAAGATGAGCAAGTAAGTTTAAGGCAGCCATGTGTATCTAAGCCTTGAGGTGACCTATACTAGGGCATGCAGGTGGAGCGCTGTACCTTGCATTAGTTTAGCTGTATGCAAAGACACCAAAGTCTATGATGAATAGTGATGTTAAGGTGTGGAATGCTGCTAGTTATGCTGAGAGTTATCCAAATTATGTTGAAGAAAGTGTTGGTTTAGTACATCCTATACCTGTCTGAATATTTCATTTTAGATTTTGTAGTACATTTCAAGTTCTAGACTTCACAAATGGATGCAAACCTGGGAAATAATAAACTTCATATTTCGAAGTCATATTATACCTTTGCTGATGGTTATTAGAACATTTTGGCTTCAGCCACTTTGGGCTTTGCAGATACTGCAACGTAGTCCCCTGTATTTGACCATGACCTTAGTTGTGTTGCAGTACTGTGTACAGCAATTGTCAAGAAGAAAATGTCAAAGAAGCCATTGTTCTCTTCGTTCTAGGGATTGTTGAGGCCCAGTTCATATTGTCGGAGTACCCTTTAATAAGTGTAGCTAGAATTTTTCTCATAAGTCAGTAGTGTGTGTGAAGAAAATAAACTTTGTAGTATATCTAATTAAAGAAAAATATCAATCTTTCCCACTATACCTTGCTATTGCACTGTTTGTAACTGTTCAGAGACTCCGCACTCACTGAAAAGCAAGTTCAAGCGTAAAAGTGGTTTCATTCTGGTGCGTTCAATTCAGTTTTGTTCCCATTGACAATGAATGGGGACAAAACTGAAGCGTTTTCCTCCAGTATTGAGATCCTATGACCGATCCCAGTACTGGAAGGGAAAACACTGATATAAACAGGGGGCTGGGAGTCGGTAAGCCAGAAGCCCCGGACTCCGACTCCTCAATTTCCCCTGACTCCGACTCCCGACTCATGACTCCGTTCATACATGGAGCATTTTTAAGTGCCCCCATCAGACCTTCAGATCAGCAGGAATGTGGCCCCCATCCAGGACCTCAGATCAGCAGAATGTGCCCCCATCACACCTTCAGATCAGCAGATGTGCCTCCCATCCAGACCTCAGATCAACAGGAATGTGCCCCCATCAGGACCTCAGATTCAACCAGAATGTGCCCCCTCAGACTCAGTCACAGATGGCCCCATCAGACCTCAGATCAGGAATTGTGCCCCCATCAGACCTCAGATCAGCATGTGCCCCCATCAGACTCAATCAGAATGCCCCCATCAGACCTCAGATCAGCAGAATGTGCCCCCATCAGACCTCAGATCAGCAGAATGTTGCCCCCATCAGACCTCAGATCAGCAGAAGAAGTGCCCCATCAGACCTCAGATCAAGCAGAATGTGCCCCCATCAGACCTCAGATCAGCAGAATGTGCCCCATCAGACCTCAGATATCAACAGAATGTGCCCCCATCAGAGACCTCAGATCAATCAGAGAACGTGCCCCCATCAGACCTCAGATCAGCAGAACGTTCCCCCATCAGACCTCATATCGGCTTAATCTGCCCCATCAGACCTCAGATCAGCTGAATGTGCCCCCATCAGACCTCAGATCATCAGAAGAATGTGCCCCCATCAGACCTCAGATCGGCTTAATGTGCCCCCATCAGACTCCATAATGGAAGCGCTCACTTGTATTCGCCTGATTGTACTAAGGCCATCCCTGCTGGCCCCCCCAGAGGTATTGGGCCCGGAGCATCGCCTCCCCTGCCCCCCCCCCCAGTAGCTACGCCTCTGGGCCTGATGTATGAAAACTGTCTAGGTCTAAGACTTTTTTTTGTTGCCCATAGCAACCAATCAGAGCTCCCCTTTCATTTCTCCAGAGCACTATATGAAATGAAAGGGGAGCTCTGATTGGTTGCTATGGGCAACAAAGAAACTTCTACACCTAGACAGTTTTCATACATAAGGCTCTAGGTGTTTTACATCAGCAGATAGAAGCCATGAGAGCAGCTAACCTCTCCAAACATGAGCTCAGAGGAAACATAAAGCAGAGAGAACATGCACTGGACATAAAGGGCAGTACACAGTCATCTCAACTAAAAGCCTAAATCCTTAGATCAGGAATAGAACAGACATTTATAGGACATTTCATCATTTTCACAAATTCTTATAAAAATATATTCAGCACTTATTGCACTGAACTAAATGTACTAATTCATTATATATTTTAGGAGTCGGTCCATTTTATACCGACTCCGACTCCACCGAAATGGTGACCGACTCCACGACTCCGACTCCACAGCCCTGGATATAAAAGTAGTCTTAGACTTACACCAGTGCTTAATTTAGAGCAGTACTCCTGAGTTTGGGAGAACATCCTACTGTAGCTGAGTAATGGAGCCTACAGCGGGTGGAAACAATTCTCATCTAGGATTGCCAACTAGATTTTTTTTTTTTTCTGGACAACTTATCCCAAAATCACGGACGGCCAACATTTGGAAAAATGGAAATGGAAACCATAATGAATGATAAAGATTATAGGGAATACACTATACTGATTAGAGCTCATTATCAGCATTTACTGCGAGCTGAGAAATCATGATAATTACCACCAATATAATCTAGTCAAGTACCACCAGCCTCAAAAAAATCACGGGCACATCAATTTTTTTCACGGACAGAGGAAAAAAGTTGCCTATTTTTATGGACTGTCCAGAAATTTCTAGACGGTTGGCAACCCTGTTCTCATTTTGTTTTTACTGCCCGTCTGAGATATATACAGTGTGTATAAAAATCTCCTCAGTGTGTACCTCCAGCAGAAGACTCTGATAGATTCCCCTCTATGGTCATACGTCAGAGCCAATAAGGTCCCATTTTACAAAACACAAACAAACACTTTTTTAGTGGATGCATCCTTTTAGGAAAGTGCAGCAGACTACGCTTTAAAAAAACTGTTGCTGCATAGTGGGCTGTCAACTTCCAATTCTGACATTCTTTCGACATCTTCGGCTTGTATTCCAGAAGAAGTGCAAAAAATGATATATGGACGGAGCCTATCGATGAGATCAGAAATACTAGAAATATTATATAAATCCCAGATCAGTATGGTTCAGCTTGAAATTACTGCCCTGATCTCTATTGTGCGAGATTATAGGTATGAGAAAATCAAAGATGCCACCAGGCACCGACGGCAGCCATAGTGACTGCTCATAAAACTGATGTCTTTATGTTTCAATCCAATCTCTTCTATCAACCAAAACATCTTTTTAAGGCTATGTTCACATCACGTTTTAGCTCTCCACTGAGTGGGGGGAATGTTTGAATTCTGAAACCAATATTCAAATGTATCTCTCAGCAGCTCCATTCATTTCAGTGTGACAAATGGAGTCTAAAAGTAGACGCTATTTGTCCTCACAAGCAGGTTAAGAGAGGTGTAAAATTTAATCTGATTGCCTCATTTATATGAATGGATCTGCTGAGGGATACTGTTTTTGGGATATTCCAACATATCCCCTCAGCAGAGAGCCAAAATATGATGTGAAGGCTTGATGTGTTGACTTTTGTCAGAGGAACAGAAAATGGATCTGTTAACTGGTTTGCATAATGGATTCCACAGCTTCCATATCTAAAAAACAAAAAGAAAACTCTTTTCCGTCATTGTATTAATGTGAATTGTGAGATTTGGGAAAAAAATAGACGAAATATGACTTAGGTAAGTAAAGGTTTACTAAAGTATGATAAAAAAAAATTCATAAAGTAAAGCACACAGAGTAAAGTAACAGTCACCAACGCCGTGAACAAATGAGTGAGCTCCCGATCGATCAGTTCCCAACATGGCACCTGGCCGAGGCCCATAAAATAGCCATACGATACAAAGAGAGGTGATGGTAGCAAGACACATCTTAGGGGTTGTTCACATATAAGTTATTTGATCAGTTATTTCCATCGGTTACTGTGAGCCAAAACCAGAAGTGGACACTACACAGAGATCAGGTATAATGAAAAGATTTGCACCTGTTCAGTGTTTTTGACCCGCACGTGGTTTTGTCTCACAATCACTGATGGAAATAACTGATCAAATAACTGAAGTGTGAACAACCCCTTACCCTGATGATGTCTTCAGTGTAACTAAGCTCTTTGTTACATAGCTAGATGTTTTCTATCCTCCTGGCCCCTCCTAAAGGTCTTCAGCGTGTAGTAAGCATGTAAATTTACTTTAGGAACGTGGGCAGGTACCAGACACCACCAACCAACTACATTAGAGGGAATTAAAGGGGAATACTACTAAATACCTTGCTATACAGTCATGTATTTGTTCTTTATGGCAGAGAGAAAAGTCCTATAGACTTTCTTTGACCACAAATAGTGGAAACTAATGGTTTGGAATTACTGACCATAACTCATGCTCAATGCAACATTTTACAAAAATCGGGATTAAAACATACATGTTTTTTCATTTTTTGTGTTCCTTTGATGGAACAGAATAATCGTAAAGTCAATGCAGATAAAGAAAGCTCTAATGAGCTGCATAAAAATGCTTCTCTTGAGGGCACCTATGTTGCTATAGTCCTATTCTGTAAATAGACCTCATTATGGGGCTCATCAGGGCTTTATTTTGTGATACTGGGGACCTTTTTTTTCTTTATATCACAACAAATTCTGTCTTTATGTCTTAAACCACCATGAAAGCTACTTAAAGGGGTTCTACGGGAACTAAGAAAATGAAAATACTTAAAGAGGCTCTGTCACTAGGTTTTAACCTATGTATTTAAATACATAGGTTAAAACCCCTTGACTTCTACAGTTAGAACATACCTTTATTGCAGAGTACAGCGCAGCGGTTGTGCTGAAAAAAGACCTTTAATCTTTATGTTAATGAGCCTTCGGAGCACCGGGGGGCGGGCTCTTTCTTCCTGAGCACCGCTTCTTCACCGCCCCCCGGGTCCCGAGGCTCTCTCCGATGCCGACGTCCACGCCCCTCTGAAAATTGATTGACAGCTGAAATCCCGCCGGCGCATGCGCAGAAGCGCTTGCAGTGCCGAACACCGCAAGCGCTTCCATCCTTGTGCGCACGCGCCGTCACTTTCCGGGTTCAGCGAAGTGACGGCGCGTGCGCACAAGGATGGAAGCGCTTGCGGTGTTCGGCACTGCAAGCGCTTCTGCGCATGCGCCGGCGGGATTTCAGCGCTAGGCCAAACGGCCTAGCGCTGTCAATCAATTTTCAGAGGGGCGAAACATTACTTCATTATAAATATATTCCCAAATACCTTTCAGTAGTTATATTGGCTCGTTTAGTCTGGGGAGCAATCATTAGGAGAAATAAAATGGCCGCCGTCCTATTAGTACACACAAAACCTGTCCTAATCACACAGCAGGACAAGTTACTTCACAACACTGAGGTAAAGAGCTGCCTCATCCTCCTCTCTGCTCTTGTCAGGAATCATGATCCTGAATAATGCTGATCAGATCTTTAGCTGAATCTGTGTAGGAATGGAGTTCATGAGCAGATGAGGCTAATGAGCATTAGCACGGGTATGCAGTCTCCATTACCACAGTCTGTCATGTCCGTCCTCTCTGTACTTCATGTCTCCTCATGAACTCCATTCCCACAAAGATTCAGCGAAATATCATATTAAACTATAGTCAGGATCATAATCCCTGACAAGCAGAGCAGAGAGGAGGATGAGGCAGCTCTTTACCTCAGTGTTGTAAAGTTACTTGTCCTGCTGTGTGATTAGGACAGGTTTTGTGTGTACTAATAGGACGGCGGCCATTTTGTTTCCCCTGATGATTGCTCCCCAGACAAAACAAGACATCATAACTAATGTAAGCTATTTGGGAATATATTTATAATAAAGTAATATTTAAGTATTTTCATTTTCTTCATTCCCCGAGAACCCCTTTAAAGAAGGCATAGCCTAGAACTTGGACCTAGAGGGTTTACAACAGTCCTCTCATTGCCGGTTTGCCGCTTGCTTTCATCTAATATGCTTCGGAGCTGCAGTTCTCTGTAGTTGATGTGTGGTTGCTGTTTACCGGTGTGATCGTTTGCCAGACATGAAAGCTTTCCGCAGTGCTCAGTGCTCTTGCTTTGGAGTGAAGCGCTGCTCTTATCAGCAGTTTTCAGAGGTATCTGGCGGTTGATATAGACGCGGTGACAGCTGCTGCTCCGCACCGAGGAGCTTCGGGGTCCCAAGATCCTCCCATTACGACAAGTCTTGGAAAACAAATAACGCAAAGGGAAAACAGATGCTGTCTATAAAGCAGGACTCGCTCGCTCTTTATTAGAATTCACATTAATTTGACATCAGGAGAGAAAACTGCACAGGATGCAAAACCCAATACCTTCTAATGAATGAGCAGGTGGCTTTAGGCTCAGCTTCGAGGCTGTGTGTGTGAGCCCCATATGAATACATTGTGCTTTTTTTTTGCGTATATTATACTCGTCTTTGATCAGTTTCATATGAACTGCTGATATTGCCTCCTCCATACAAGTGCAGCCGGCTGGTCTGATTATTATAGACATTATTTTGCTCCTTTTTCAAATAATTTTATGTCGTACTATATGCTACCTTGCACAACTAGGCTAAAATTGCTACATTTCACCTTCAGGTCTAATTTTCATTTTATTTTTTTATCTTTTCAAATTATATATTACTTATATATATCCTGCTGAAAGTAGCCATCAGATGTTGGGTACATTGTGGTCATAAAGGGATGGACATGGTCAGCAACAATACTCAGGTAGGCTGTGGCGTTGCAACGATGCTCAATTGGTACCAAGGGGCCCAAACAGTGCCAAGAAAATATTCCCCACACCATGACACCACCACCACCAGCTTGAACCGTTGATACAAGGCAGGATGGATCCCATGCTTTCATGTTGTTGACGCCAAATTCTGAGCCCTACCATCCGAATGTCGCAGCAGAAATCGAGACTCATCAGACCAGGCAACATTTTTCCAATCTTCTACTGTCCAATTTCGATGAGCTTGTGCAAATTGTAGCCTCAGTTTCCTGTTCTTAGCTGAAAGGAGTGGCACCCGGTGTGGTCTTCTGCTGCTGTAGCCCATCTGCCTCAAAGTTCGACGTACTGTGCGTTCAGAGATGCTCTTCTGCCTACCTTGGTTGTAACGGGTGGCAATTTGAGTCACTGTTGCCTTTCTATAGTAGACTGTAGTCATACCTTTAAAGTTGCTATGTCTTTTTCCCTATCCTGCATCCTCCCGAACAAAGGGATCTACATAGTGCTCCATCATACTTAGGCCTCTTTCACACGAACGTTGTGTTTTGAGGTCCGCAAATTGCAGATCCGCAAAAAAAACAGATGTCGTCCGTATGGCATCCGTTTGTTTTGCGGATCCATTATAACAATGCCTATCCTTGTCCGTTTTGCGGAAAAGAATAGGACATGTTCTATTTTTTTTGCGGGGCTACGGAACGGGCATACGGATGCGGACAGCACACAGTATGCTCTCAGTATTTTTTGAGGACCCATAGAAATGAATGGGTCCGCATTTTTCACATGATTGGAGCCACAAAAAATACTGTCGTGTGAAAGAGGCCCTAAAGGGACACTTCCATCAAATTTTTAATCACATTTTAACAGGCTTTATGCAAATATTCCATGTATTTAAAAAAAAGTTATTTTTATTGAAACATTTTCCAACATAAAAAAATAAATAAATAAACATCTGTAAAGTCAAAGGTATCCAAGGAAAACCATGTTATACACAGAAATTATGCATCTTATGATAGATGCCAGGGGGAAAAGAGGAATGGAAGGGAGAGAGAAGAAAAAGAAAGAAAATCCCAGGATAAAACCTCTCAGCTGTATAAAAGGGCGCTACAAACGTAAAGCGGCAAGAGTGCTCTTCAAGGAAGAAGTGAGATGCCAGGAGGTATATTGAAACGGTCAGACCACCTCCGAGAGTTCAGTGCCAGTAAAATGTGTAATAAGAAAGGTTCTCCATTTTCAAAGGAACTTAGTGACTGAACCCTCCTTATGCCTTTCTGCCTCGATTCGATCATACCTCAACAACAGCTTTAGTTGAGACACCACTGCTGGTTCCATGTTTTTTTTTTTTGTTTTAAAAGGTGGATGGTTTCCGGTTAAAATTTTCAGGCCTTAAGTCAGGCCTTATATTCTTATGTTCTGTCTTTATTAATCTTTTTTTTTTTGTTTGGACAGCAGACAATCTGGCTTAACTCTCTGTCAGACCATCACTGTGACCAGAGAGAGCTTCCCTATAGTGACTCAGTTAGAGCATCACACATTACACTAATCAGTGCGATACTCTTCTGTGACTACCTTTATCTAGGCCTATCAGGGGAACAATAAAGCTGTCATACTGTCATCCCAATTCTACACTATTATCATGAGGATTACAAGGAGAACGGAGCAGAGAGAGCTGTTGCTGGAGGACCCCGGCGCAGTGCGCCCTCCATTCATTTTCCTGCTCCGTTCTCGTGGTAGGTGCGGGTCCTACAGGTGGGACCCACACCTATCAGACAATGGAGGCATATCGTAGCAATATGCCCCATTGTATGTGATGGGAAAACCCCTTTAATTTCTGTGTAGGAGAGACTAGCTATTCAATACAGTGCTGTAAAGAGGCACTATGCAGTAACACATATCGTACCTATGGTTATGTACAATGGAGCAATAGGAACTCTGTGCCACTGCAAGAAGTATGCCCTATAAAGTATAGTCTCAGATGATACAGTATAATATCACTTGTTTGATACTTAAGTCTTTAGCAAATTTTCTGCCCTACTCAATATTCTGCACAGATTTTTTTCAGGCCATAATAAAATGCACGTGTGCATTCCCAGATGTGCTTGCTGCATAGGTAACAAGAAGAATATGTTGGTCGGCAGAGATGGCTTTACGCTTTGTAATGGAAGGGTTTTCACGCAGCTGTAAAAGAGCCAGTGTCTTTGAGAGGAGAAAGGAATCAAGAGAACTGTAGTGCTTTACATAGTAAATCCACCACTGCAAGCCCTAGCAGCATCAAAACAAAGTTGCGGCACAGAGGTAGTCTTAATAATGAAAAATAAACTACTTCTGATCTATGATGTCATCACTTGGTACTCATTCAGCACACATGTAGTTATGTCATCACCTAGTACACATTCAGTGCATGTAGTTAAATGCGAAATGTGATGATAACACTGTAGAGAAGCAGGATCAGCAACCTCCAGCACTCCAGCTGTTGCTAAGCTACAGCGCCCAACGTGTTCCATTCACTTCTATAGGAGTCTTGAGAACAGCTGAGCAAGTGTGCATTATGGGAATTGTAGTTTCTCAACAACTGGAGTGCTAGACGTTGCTGAGCCCTGATCTAAGATGCCCAGATGAGTATCCCGGTAAACTGCTCAGCAAAAAAATCCTGATAGAATTACATGAACTGGCATTGTTAAGTAACCTGGAGGTAATTATTAACTGTGACTGCACCATGAAACCACATTAATGAACTCTGCTCATTTATTCAGAAAGCTAGCAATAGTTATTCAATTTTTTTTGTTTGCTATTAAATGGGGAAATGATTGTAAAACTGGTCAAAAAATTATAGAACTAGAATTCTGTATATGGCTCTTCTGCCGATTGTCGTGATCGAAGCAGCACCCCCACTGACCGTATACCTATGACTTATCTTACGGATAGGGGATGAATGTCATGAGACAACCCTTTTAATTGCTATTCTTTGAAAGGGTAAAGTAAGTGACCCCAGCCATAGTTGACCCATATATTTATATTGAGTATAAATTATAACAGTCCTGTATTGTTCTTGAGTTAAAGGGGTTGTCCCATCTCAACATATGGCCTATCACTGTGGTAAATGCCATAAATGTCAGATAGGTGCAAGTCCCACCTCTTGGACCTGCTGCTATCTCCAGAAGGGGATGTCCACAATGAAGGAGAAAACACTGTGCATGTGCGGTATAAATTGCTGTTGGACTTCTGAAAATAGCCAAGCAAATGTTATTCTCAGAACTTCTATAACGTTGAATGGATTGTGGCCGTACATGCACTGCTGCTCTCACTTAACTTCAGGGGCTGTTCTGGAGATAGGAGCATGTTACAGGTGGGCCCCACACCTATATGACATCTATGAGGTTGTCCAAGATCTAAAAAATTTTTTAGCTGTGGCCAGGCATGGGCTGAAAAACATTCTTCTTACCTTGTCGAAGTCTTCTGTTCCCAACGCAGAACCTTCTATCTCAGCAGCCTCTGGTCCCTGCAGAACTGGGAGTGTGACATGCCATCTACATGCACTTTACTCCTGCCGGCCAGTCAGTGTACCCAGTGGTGATGTGCCATTCCTACACATGTCACCACTGAGGCCCTTGGCTGCCGACTGTAAGGTCCATATAGACAGCTTCTGGTCTAGTGGGGACCAAAGGCTCAACGCTGGAGCTGGAAGCCTTCAACAAGGTGAGTAGTGTTAGTTTTGAGTAGTAGTAGTGTTAGTAGTAGTAGTAGTGAGTAGTGTTAGCCCATGGCTTGCCACTGCAAAGTTTTTTTAGATCTCGGACAACTCATTTATGTGGTGAATGTATCTGGTCCATTGATTAGAAGTGTTTATTGTCTTCTTTTGTCCTTTGTATGAAGAAGGGCTGTTGGCGCTTATCAGAGCGATTATACTGCTGCTGTAATAATCGCTCAGATGTTTTATGAGGCTGCTACAGTATGGCGGACTCCCATGGTTTATGTAAACTGTTCTGATTTGACATGAAAATTGATAAGTGTGTCAACGAACAACCTAAATCTAAAGTTCAACTCCATTTCCATATTGTTATTACACTGTTGTTGGAATATGAATCTCCATTGTTTTTAAATGTCATGTGGATTTGTGCCTTTGTTCGCTGTCCCCCTTTATCTAATCTCTAATTACCTCTGTAAAGCACAACATTACTCAGTAGGTAAAAGTTTATTTGCTCTTACATAACAGAGGTAGGCTGGGTTCACATCACCGCTTAGTTTTCCTTTCTTCTGATCAGAAGAACAGAAAACAAACAAAAAAAACCCAAAATGATCCTTTCTTTTAAGCATCCATTCTGCTCATTTTGCATCCATTTTAGCTATTTCCTTCAGAGATCCGTTATTTTAGATGGAAAAAAGGCCTTCCCTAAGTACCGGTCCTTTTTTTTCCTTCTAAAATAAGGGATCTCCGACGGAAATGGCTAAAATGGATGCAAAAGGTGAATAACAGATTCTCAAAATAAAGGATCCTTTAAAAAAAATAAAAAATTCTGTTCTGACAGTTCAGAAGAATGTACTGACGTGAACTCGGCGTTATAGTGTTAACCCCTTTCTACCTCCAATTTTTAGACTTATGCCCTAGGACGTAAAGCTACAATTCTTTCTTTTATGGCCGATTACACTATTCAGCCCTCTGCAATATGGCGAACACAAACATAGGTATTTTATGGCGTTTTTCTGCACTTTTGTGGTATTAGTGGCACTTTATGCACATGCAGGTTTTTGGTGTGTTTTTTTTTTGTTTTTTTTTTTCAGTAAAATCTCCAGATGTTACTGGAAAGTCTATGGGAAATATGAAATGCAGGACACAGAAATATTTTTGATTATTGCCATTTTTTTTCCTAATTGGTGACATTTTTTGTCTCTAGCTTTTTTTTTATTTCTATTTTTTAACATAAATCAGCATGCTGATGCTTTCATTCTTTTTTCACTCTTTCTTTTATTCCAAACAAAAAAATTCCATCCATGCATTTGTTTTTAAAAAAACCCTTCTAAAAAGCCATAAAAACTGCATTTGGTGTAGGAACTAAATACAAGTGTTTTCTATGGCTTTTTTTTAGTTGCAAAAAAAAAACCCAAAAAGCACTAGAGCAAATTTATGGAGCTAGAGGGTCCTTATAGAGATCAGGCTGACTAGGTGTCAGTTGACCTCTCCTTGGTAAATTTCCATTTGCTCAACACTAATATATATATATATTTATAATGTATTTTTTTTTTGTCTTTCAGCTGTATCTCTGGTAACTGCTTACCATAGGGAAATCATTGCGCGTTACAATCACATGTTTTCTGTATGCCTGATTTACTGGTTATGCTACCTCCATGTGTATATAATGTAATTTAAGATTATTAAATGTATTTTCTTTGCTATACTTGTATGAGTTCGCCTTGAGGTTTTGTATGCAAGCGTTTCCAAAGAAAACGATGGTATCGCTCTTAACACGCTCTTTTATGTGTTCTTTAGGGAGAAGGATCTGGAGGCTAAATTTATTATTGAAATGGAAGGCAAGAAAACAACGATTACCAATATAAAGGCAAGTGTGATGCAATGCTTACTGGTGATGAATGGCGCGGTCTTAGCGAGACCCCAGGGTTTCATCTACTGAGAAGTTAATATGCCGTAATATGCCTGCATGCCTTTTTATTATGATTATGTTCAGTCAAGGTGGAATTAATAAGTGCATATAACGGCCTTCAGAATGATAATATAGCTCAGCTATTCTGCGTGCGTTGTTCCTGAGAACAACTGTGGATGCGTGCCGTATGTCCAGACTCATACATATGATATTGGAGCTGGGGATATGTGGTTAAAAGACACATTACATCTAATAGCTACACAGAGACAACCTCCTCCCCCTCCCTATTGGACATTCAGGTTTTTCTATAAAAAGTAATCTATCTCCCGATTTTCTTACAGCCCTGAAAGGCAGATCTTGGCTTTGTAGTGATTTGGGAGCTGGGGATATATCGCTTTACAGATTTGGCTTTCTTGACCGTGCAAAAGTTGGGCTAAAGCCGATCGTTTTAACCCCCGAACTGTTTTGCCGGAGTGGAGCTCCAGCAATGGGAAAAGTAGCTAACTGCAAGGGGGAGGGCTGCTTTAGATGCTGCTAGAAACATGCAACTGATCTTGTTTAAAAGCAGACAATACCAAAATGACAGCAATATGTTCAGGACAGAGAAAGATATCACTGATAGAAATCGGGATGCTGTGAATGCAGCTGAAAATGAAAGTAAAAGCAGGTTTTACTCTCGATTATTCCCGACTTGATTTCTAACAGTGATTTTTCCTCTGTTGCTTGGACTTTAGCTGTCACTTTGTATGAAAGCCTGGACTGTCAGCTTTCATACAAGACCAGTTGCATGTTTCTAGCTGCTATCATTGAGGAGATATCACCAACTTAAACAGGGGCCGACTGCTGGGGCCTGTGCTTATCACAAGAACAGGACCCGATGCTCCCTTGCTTGTGATCAGCAGGGACCCCAGCAGTCAGACCGTTAAAATGAGACAAGCTCTTTAATAGGAAAATCCCTTTAAGGCTGTGTTCATGTGGCTGTCATGGTTTCCATTATTACAGAAACCACATTGGCAGTAATGGGTCAGTCGCACAACGGATACCAATGGTGCCTGATAGAGATCATTCAAGGTCCTCATACACCTCATCTCCACCAGCCGCCTATTAAACTTGCACTTTCCCAAGTGTATTCCACGGACCAAAATAGATTCATAAATCCATTTGATAGTCTATGAAAAGATAAAAATCAGTAATATGTTACGTATTCCTTTCTGCCGTGTTCAGACTGCCGCGTCTCCATGCATTACAGTCCTTATGCACTCAGTTGGCGTTTCCATATAGAAAAATCCCACAAGCACCGGAGCAGCAATATTACACACAGCTGAAGAACAACGTTTCGGGGGACACACTCCGACTGAGTGCACATAGATTGTAGTGCACGGAGATGCGGCTCCGTCGTTTTGATTGGAAAGTTATTCTTCCTGTCAAATCTGATGGAACAGCAATAGAGTCAGTGACGGTAGTGTGATCCCAACCTCATCATCACACAGCTTTCCCTGGTGTAACAGTATAATGTGTTTTTTTTCTGGTCAGGAGATCAAAGATAAGATCTACACATGAGCTGTAAGATGAAGGGATTCAAAGAAAACAGACTGTGACAGCATGCAAACAGACTACTTGTTAACCCTGTATCTCTTTAGTAAAGACTAGTTGAAAAAAATTATCCTTAGCCCAAAATGAGTAAAATGCAATCATAATAAATTGCTCCCAAAGGTGTACATAGCCGTTAAGTATTCTGTTTGTATTCAGTGAATGGAACCAGTTTTGTTCATACTGTATCTAGGGGCTGACAACCTACAGAGGTTACATTGGTCGCATCTAGTGTAAGATGCACATAAAACTGGACTGCTTGACTGAAAATCGGTAAAGATCTCGTTAACGCTGGATAACTTGGAAAGCACCTACATTGTACATTGTTCACACTTGGGAATTGCACCGGGAAACTTATATTTGTTTTGGCATCGAATCTGCATCTGGAAATTCTTTTTTTTTTTTTGTTCCTTCATAGAAGCAGAAAAATGGAATATCAGTTGTGACAAATCCGTCACAGGATGGACACCAGCAGCACCTGCCGGAACCCATTGACTTATAATGGGGTTAATGGGGCCTCAGCAGTCTGGTGCCGTAAACCACTGAGGCCAGTGATTGGCTCCAGTGGTCACGTGCCATATATAGCAACATCATTGCCGCAGCTTGTCAACAAAGCCTGGAGGTGCGGAATGGAGCGGAGCGGCATGAGATTAAAGGGGTCATCCTGGAAATAATATTGATGATCTATCCTCCCGATAGGCCATCAGTATCAGATCAACAGGGGTCTGACACCCATGACCCTCACTGATAAGCTGTTAGGAGAGGCCGGGCTCATTCTAGGCCATGTGACGTCACCATACATTGGTCACATGGCCTAGTTGCAGCTCAGCGCCATTGAAGTGACTGGTGCTGAGCTTCAATACCAAGGCATACCCGCTGTACTATGTACGGCTCCCTGGAGCAGCTGATTTACGGGGATTACAGGATTCTCGGACTCCCCCCACCGATGTGATAATGATGACCTATTCTGTCCTGAGGATAGGTCATCGTTATCATTTCCTGGATTACCCCTTGCTCTCTACTGTGTAGGAGGGTGATACAGTACAGTTCCTGTAAGGACAATACATTATAATAATCCTATCCTTCATTTTCTTCTATTATCATCCTCTCTTCGTCTTTGCGGATCAGAAATACCAGCAGTACATGTGCCGCCAGCGCCTTCACCCCCTCCCTGTAGAATAGCTGGCGCTGCCAGTCTCTTCTCTTTGTCTTAACGGGAGTTTATTTAATTTCTGTATGTATAAATCCTTGCGGCAAAGATGTCTTCCCTATTCCTCGACTTAATTAATCATCTCCTGCCGCTTGGGAGTTTAGGATTTCATGAAATTGCTATTGAAACATTTGCTGAGGGTGATCGGGGAGATTGAGTGTAAATAAGGCGCCACGAATACGCTTTATCCTCCGGCGCGCCCCCCTAATTTTGCATTTGTTTTGTGCAGTTGCCTGATGGGATCACGGGGGACTCCAGTCGAGATCGAACGAAAGTATTCACCTATGACTTCTCCTACTTCTCGGCAGATTGTAAAAACTCCAACTATGTGTCTCAAGAACGGGTAAGGCATCTTCCGAGCTCTGCCATCCATCCTCTTTATTTCTTTCTGGGCATTTCATTTTAATGAAGTCGCGATGTGGAAACCTGCAATAATCTCCCCGCGCCACGCTGCCTTCTATTCACTGATGGCCCTGTTATTTAGTAGCTGCTCGCAGAATGTGCTTATTGTCTGACGGGGAGCTTGGGTTTTACAGGAATTTTTGGCAAGCTGGAGGCTCCGCGTTTATTGTGAAGGCCAGAGAAGAGATAGAGAAATGGAAAGAAATAATATTCGTATTCAGCTTTTCTTCAGGGAAAATTCGGCTTCTTTGTAAATATTTGGCCGAAAGTGATATCATCTCCACGGGTTTATTCTTTAATTTTATATGTTTAATGCTGCACCTGTATCTAGAGAGGATGCCAGGCTCCCCTGTGTTAGAGTAAAGTTAGCAGTAGACCAAGTTCCTGCCTGCTTAAAGGGGTATTCCCATCATATACAATATCGCTAGGATATGCCCCCATTGTCTGATAGGTGCAGGTCCCACCTCTGAGACCTGCACCTACAAGGAGAACGGAGTGGGTAGAGTTGTGGCTGGAGGACCCTGGGGTCCGTCCACCACCAAGCGCTGCTCCCATACAAGTGAATGGGAGCGCTCCACACACGCACAGCCCCTATTCCCATTCATTTCTGTGGGGCAGACGGAAATAGCCGAGCCAGCGCTCAGCTATTTTCGGCGGCCCCATTGAAATGAATGGAGGGCAGCTGCGCATGTGCAGTGTGCCCTCCATTAATTTCCCCGCTCCGTTCTCATAGTAAGTGCGGGTCCCAGAGGTGGGACCCGCACCTATCAGACAATGGGGGCATATCCTAGCGATATGCGCCCATTGTATGTGATGGCAAAACTGGATGTATCCTAAGATCAGGGAAGGACTGGCCATAGACCCTACAGGAAATTTTCCCAGTGGGTCGATGCTCCACAAGGTCACCCTAGCCCTCCTTACTACTGCTGGCCAGTTACAGACTACTGGGGGAACTGTGGGGGTCATTATTAGAGGAAGCCCAGGCAGCATGCTGAAGGTGGGGATGGCTTGGTGATGTGGCCCTTATCTCACCTCCCAAGCCCCCTGCTCCATATCCATAGAGACAATTGGAGGAGGACAGAAGGCAGCAGTTATTGATGACCATCACTGAGGAACAGCTTCTGGAGAGGTATTTTGTGCCCCACTGTGGTATTTGGTTCTGTGGGATGGTATTACTGACCCTGCCAACTTGTATTGGCCCCAATTACTTGTGTTGCCCTGCCTTCTGTCAGTTTGGATCCACCTACAACATTGAGGCCACTTTGAGTTCCCAGTCCACCCCTGTCTAAGATATTTAGACATATTTTTTCGACAAAAATGGACTTCCCACAGTTCTACTAAATCAAACTTAGAACAATGTACATGGGGTCTTACTGCATTAAAGGGGTTCTGCAGTTCTTTAAAACTGATGATCTATCCTCTGCTTAGATCATCAGCCTCTGAACGGCGGCGGTCTGACACCCGGGACCCCCGCCAATCAGCTGTTTGAGAAGGCAGCGGCGCTGCAGGAGCTCCGCGGCCTTCTCTGTGTTTTCCTCAGGCCCAGTGACGTCACAACTAGTATCACTGGCCTGGGCGGGGCTAAGCTCTGTTCACTTGAATGGAGCTTAGCCCTGCCCAGGCCAGTGATACTAGTTGTGACATCACTGGGCCTGAGGAAAACACAGAGAAGGCCGCGGAGCTCCTGCAGCGCCGCTGCCTTCTCAAACAGCTGATCGGCGGGGGTCCCGGGTGTCGGACCGTCGCCGATCAGATGCTGATGATCTATCCAGAAGATAGATCATCAGTTTTAAAGAACTACAGAACCCCTTTAATGCTGGCACCGTGTGCCAGAGAAGAGTCCGGCTTCCAGAGAAGAGTCCAGCTTATTCATGAGCTCCCACTCTCCCATCCATCTGCAGCAGCCTTTCATGGGAAGATAGTTGCTGATAAGCAGCGGCTGGGCAAAAACTCATGAACCAACTGGACTCTTCTCTATCAGCGCCTGACTCTTCTATGCCAGCATTACACTGTGAGCTCTCAGCATGCCTGACCCTTCTTTATACTGCTCTCAGTGATAAAATATATATATAATATATGGTCTTATTCAGGGTATGTTCTCACATGGCATAAACGCTGCCATTATTTTACGTGTTTCAGATTTGCAGCATTTAAGGATGAGATTTTAAGAAGTCTCATCCACAGGCTGTTAACATAAATCTGCAGTGCACCTCGTAAATCTTCAGCATGTCAGTATACACTGCTTGTGCTCAACATGGATTTCACTCTCTGCAGTGCACAAATCCTCTGCAAACAGTACTCTGCAGAAAAGCTGCCCTGTGTGAACGTACCCTTAGTGTCCTGGAGACTGGCTGCTGAATGTAAGTTTTGTAACACTTTTATGAATTGAAGTTTAGGACATTTCACCCTTTTATTTTTTAAATTATCGATGCAGGTTAGATAAATATATAAAAATAGTCGACCATCTTAGGCTACTTTCACATATGTGTTTTTGTCGAATCTGTCATGGATCAGCAAAACGCTTCCGTTACTGATAATACAACTTTCTGCATCCGTTATGAACGGATCCAGTTGTATTATCTCTAAAATAGCCAAGACGGATCCAGCACTAAAACCATTGTAAGTCGGGACGGATCTGTTTTCTTTTGTGTCAGAGAAAACGGATCCGTCACCATTGACTTACATTGTGTGTCATGACAGATCCGTCTTGCTCCGCATCCCAGGACACATTTAAAAACGCTGCCTGTTGCGCTTTTGTGTGCTCATGGGAACGCAATGAAATGGAACGGAAGGTATTCTGGTGCTCTCTGTTCCCTTCAGTTCAGTTTTCTCCCTATTCACAATGAATGAGGACAAACCTGAAGCATTTTCCTACGGTATTGAGATCCTATGGTGGATCTCCGTAGTGGAAAGGGAAAGCGCAAGTGTGAAAGTAGCGTAATGTGTGGGGCTCGCTGACATAAAGGGGTTTTCTAGTAAAATTGATTTTAAAGGGGTTTTCCACAATTTCCAGGATTTTACTACTGATGACCTATCCTCAGGATAGGTCATCAGTATCTGATTGGTCGGACACCCAGGACCCCCGCCGATCAGCTGTTTGAGAAGGTGAGCACCGCTACCTTCTTGCAGCTGACCAAACACAGTGTCGTACATTGTACAGCGGCTGTGCTTGGTATCATGCTCAACCCCATTCACATGGGCTGGGCTGCTCCTAGGCCATGTGACCGATGAATGTGACGTCACTGGCCTAGGAAAAGCTAAGAGAAGGCCTTGGCGCTCACGGGAGTGCCGGTGCCTTCTCAAACAGCTGATCGGCGGGGGTCCCGGGTGTTGGACCCCCACCGATCAGATACCAAAATCTCGGAAAACCCCTTTAAGCAAGTGCCCGCATACTGCGCCCAGAAATAGAAGATTCATACTTGCCTACTCCACACTGCTCCAGTTCCAGTCTACATCCTGTGTTAATGATTGGCTTTAGCGGTGATGTGGACCATGGCCATGCACCATGGAATGTAAACAGTGCGGGAACCAGAAGATGGAGAAAGCGGAGGCCCAGAGCGGTGTGGAGCAGGTAAGTATGAACTTGCTTAACAATCAATATTACCGGAAAACCCTTTTAACTCTAAAAGAGATGTTGAGGGAAGAAGGTTCGCAAAAGTTGGATTTCAACATGCCTAATGCTTTTGTCCATGGGAGATAAGCCACTGTAAGAGGTGTGTGGAAACGGCTTACTACTCTCGCTTTATGGAGAAAACATGCATTCTGAGCCAAGTGTGCATGTGTACGATTGGATGCGGATAGATAGTTCATGCAAGCATAAAAATACTGGTTACTCTACAGCACATCTCCTTGTGTTAAAAGGGTTTTCCAGGAAGGCTTCGCTCGCACGGAGTATAGCATTCTCTTCAAACAGCTGATCGGCGGGAGTTCTGGGTGTCGAACCCCTGCCAATCTGATATTGATGACCTTTCCTGAGGATAAGTCATCAATGGTAAAATCCAGAGAAACCACTTGATTTGTACATAACGAGCATCAATCAACATGCTGTATCGTCATCGACACTTGTTACCGGCCAGAATTTGTGCCCTTAGCAGAAAACCTTAAAGGGATTGTCCAGGATTACAAAATCATACCAATTTTCCTCCAAAAACAAGCTGTAACGTGGAGAGGTGTGGTGCAGTTTTTGGAATGTGAATAATCAACTTCAGAGAGTGTAAAGATGTTCATAAGCAGTAAACTATTATAAAAAATTCTATATTGTATTTTCTAGGTTTTCAGGGATCTTGGCACAGATGTCCTTAAGTCTGCATTTGAGGGCTACAATGCCTGCGTATTTGCCTATGGACAGACTGGTTCTGGAAAGTCCTATACTATGATGGGTAACACGGTATGGATGTTTTATCTCCTTTCTTTATCACTATTCAGAGCTTGGTGCTATCATTTGTGAGTGTAATGCAGAAAGATATTACACTAAATAGATAGAATAGATAGATTAAATCGATAGGGTAGATTAGATAGAATAGATAGAGAGATGGATATGAGAGAGAGGGAGATATGAGAGAGAGGGAGATATGAGAGAGATATGAGAGAGAGGAGATTGAGAGAGGGAGATATGAGAGAGAGAGGGAGATATGAGAGAGAGAGGAGATATGAGGGGAGATATGAGAGAGAGAGGGGAGATATGAGAGAGAGAGGGAGATATGAGAGGAGATATGAGAGGGAGAGAGAGCGAGATATGTGAGAGAGAGAGATATGTGAGAGAGAGATAGATAGATATGAGATAGATAGATAATGGCTCAGTGGTTAGCACTGGGGTTCTAGGTTCGAATCTGACCAAAGACAACATCTGGAGTTTGTATGTTCTCCCTGTGTCTGTGTGGGTTTCCTCCGGGTTCTCTGGTTTCCTCCGGGTTCTCCGGTTTCCTCCACACTCCAAAGACATACTGGATTAGATTGTTAGCCCCATTGGGGACAGAGTGATAATAATGTCTGTAAAGAGCTGCAGAATGTGGCAGCACTATATGAGTGTGTAAAATAAATAAATACATATTGGATAGATATCATAAAAGAACAGAAGAAAAACAGAAGCACTGATTAGTAGAAGACCAGCATACATACTGAGTTATGTACTGAGGCAGCTTCTTGTTGGGGGCACATCATGAATGGTTTATCTGCTGCTCCCTCCCAATATCAGCAGGAACCTCTGAAGTATTGTGCAATCAATATTTGCAAATGGATAAAAGACAGACGTGAGCATTGTATGAGGGGCACATTAGAGCATCATGAGCTTTTCTTACCGAAACATTATGATCCAGAGGGTTTGGATGCTTGTAGAATGTAAAGGGTTAACTCTTATTAAAACAAGCTTCGCCTTTCGAGGCCAATCATATCTGTCATAGCAGTGTTTCCGATGATTGCTGATCTTGCAGTTCCCTAACGTCACATGTAAAGGGGCTTTATAGTAGAACTTCACAAACAAAAAGCGCAGCATGTGTGATTGGGATTAAAGGGAATTCTTCCATCAAACGGCCCATGTGCCACAGATTCTGGTGATTCATTTAGGAGAATGTTGAGGCAACTACAGAAGGGCCCCCACTGGTCCAAAACAAGCAAAGTATTACTATTACTATACTTTGTCATTTTTTTCATCTTGAGGAATATCTATTGTATAAACAAGTAAAATGAATGGATAAATAAGTGTAAAAGAAGGCTCTGTGTGCGCTCCATCAGGTTCCTCTTGCTTTCGGACGGCGTAGTCTGTTGTATTCTTATTTCATGCATAATACATGGAAACCTCCAGATAGATCATCAGTGTCTGATCGGTAGGGTCCGACACCTGGGACCCCTGCTGATCAGCTGTTTGAGAAGGCAGTGGTGCTCCTGTGAGCGCCTCTGCCTTCTCGCAGCTCACCAAGCACAGCGCCGTACATTGAGCTGCTTCTAGGCCACGTGATTGATGAACGTGACGTCATTGGCCTAGGAAAACAGAGAGAAGGCTGCGGTGCCCACAGGAACGACGCTGCCTTTTCAAACAGCTGATCAGAAGGTGTCCTGGCTGTCAGACCCTCACAGATCAAATACTGATGACCTATCCAGAGGAAGAAAATCTTGGAAAACACCTTTAAAGGTCAATGGAACTGATGATCCCTCATAACCACCATCACTCTTCAAATAATGGAAGCCATGACTCCATCTTGAACTTCCTAAGAGAATAATAAACCCCATGAAGGAGGACATGTTACTTCTCCAGAGGTAAATTCACGATTAAATAATTCTGGGTGTTAACATTTTCCTTATACCCCTACACAGTCTGACAGTAGCCAGTAACAGTGTTAGGCTCTGTAAGGACACACCCTGAGTTGGTAACACCCAGTTATACATAGATTTCTGCTAGGAATAACAGAGGAACTGCATTACACATATGGGCAGATTTACTAATCCTGTAGAACAGGCAGTCTAAAGAGGCGCTAAATTTATGACTATGGCACAGGCTGGATCATCATTTTTTTGTCCAACTTTTATATCAACTATTGGTTGACTTACTTTGCAATAGGATTTTGTTCCAAAATTTTGGTGCCAAATGTTACATCTGAAGCCACTCCCCCTTTTTTGCTAAGCCACACCCCCTTTGTGAGCTCAGTGCTGTGGATTTGTCAAGGAATGAGGAGCTCCAAATTATGGCACATTTTATGACAAGATACGAGTGCAATCATGTTTGTATATAAGGGCCAGAGTTCTAAAAATATGGCCATGTGACCGATGAACGTCATTGGCCTAGGCTAAACTGTGAGAAGACCATGGTGCTCACAGGAGTGCTGAGACCTTCTCAAACAGGTGATCTCCAAGGGTCCCAGGTACTGATGAGCGAAGCGAGCTTTGGATCCTAGATCCGAAGTCACTTCACTCGAAACTTCGGTTGAGTGCTGTACGGAGACCCGTCTCCGTACAGCATTAAAATGTATGGCCTCTGACGAGGTGAAGTCAGTTATTCTCAAAATTTTGCGAGACTTCAGTGAATAACTTCGGTATTTGATTTTTAATACTTGCATCCGAACTCTGCTTAGGTTCCGACTGGTACCTCGGAACCGAAGCCAAGTTCAGATCCAAGTTTTAAAATGGTTTTTCAGTTTAAAAATCAAATACTGAAGTTATTCACCAAAGTCTCACAAGACTTTGGGAATAACTGACTTCGCTTCGTCGGAGGCCATACATTTTAATGGTCGCACGGAGACGGATCTCCGTACAGCATTAAACTGAAGTTTTGAGCGAAGTGACTTCGGATCTAGGATCCAAAGCTCGCTTCGCTCATCAGTACCTGGGACCCTTGGAGATCACCTGTTTGAGAAGGTCTCAGCACTCCTGTGAGCACCATGGTGCTTCGCTCCCGGGTGTTGGACCCCCACTGATCAGATACTAATTACCTATCCACAGGATAGGTCATCAGTTAAAAAGTCTTGGAAAACCCCTTTAACCCTGATGGGGTTTTTGATTTAAAAAGAAAAAAAAAAAGTTTATAAAGGCTTTAAAATTAATCTCCACCGATTGCCGCTGCCATGCCGATAATTATCAAAACATACTGTAAGTTCAACTTTCAACTACATATACATAGTAATATCATGTCTTCTAGAAATCTGCTGGTGTCCTCTTAGGTCTCATTTCGTAGCCCCCAGGAGAACCCTTCTTGTTTATTGGAGGTGTAGTGCTTGCACCGTGTACTGTAGGGGAATTTTTTATAATACCAACCAAAACTTACATCTTTTATGTAGTTGTAATTGCTTGATTTGATCCTCTGATTGCCCAGTTAACATGCTTTTCTTAAGTATATAATTTTTTAAAATGATCATCAAGCACTAAAGTAAAAGGTTGAAAAAAATGATGTTATGATCTTGCTTATCCTTTAATTCGTATCCTGCACCCTATAATTAGTATCCGGTTAGTCTGCAGTTAGACACACTATCTGGGTTGACTTGCGTAACCGGAATGACTGCTTTCTTTAGCAAACTCATTATGAAGTTGGAGTTAATATATCATATAAAATTATACAGTATATTGCAAAGGGTTTCTTTTGTATTGCCTTTCCGCTTCAGCAAATAGACAGAGACACCTCTTTATGAGGTCTAATGTTCTACTGCCGCTTTCACGCAGTCAGAACAGGTGCAAATCTTCCTATTATACATTATCTCTGTGTAGGCCACTTCTGGTTTTGGCTCACAATCACTGATGGAAATCACAGATGTGTCCCGATGGGGCTGCCCATTTTTTATCTACAGTAGTTTTATGGAACTTTTAGACCCAATATAATTATTGCCTAATTTAGAGGGCTGCAGTCTATACTACTATAGATCTCGTCAGATGACACTAAAAGGTTTATACCACCTATTAGGTGGCTTACTTAGCGGAAGGATTATGGTGCCGATTTGGTGCATCTTAAGCCACATCCACTTTTCCCTTAGCCCCTTTGTTGAGCACAGTGAAAAAAGTGACTGAAACTAAAATGAAGTTACACATTCCTCTGGAGAGCAGAAATAAAGAGATGATAAACACGCATACAGTGCCTTGAAAAAGTATTCATGCCCTTTGAATTTTTCCACATTTTTTAACGTTACACCCACAAACTTAAATATATTTTATTGGGATTTTATCTGATAGACCAACACCAAACCAAGTATGTGTGAAGTGAAAAGAAAATGACACATGGTTTTCAAAATTTGTAATAAATAAAAATCTGGGAAGTGTGGCGTGCATTTGTATTCAGCCCCTTTGTAGGACCACCTTTCACTTCAATTACAGCTGTAAGTCTTTTGGGATACGTCTCTACCAGCTTAGTAGAACTGGCTTAGTTGCCCATAGCAACCAATCAGATTCCACCTTTCATTCTTCACAGTACCTTTGGAAAATGAAAGGTGGAATCTGATTGGTTGCTATGGGCAACTAAGCCAGTTCTACTTTACACCAGTTTGATAAACCTTCACGATTGTGTCTGGTTTATCAGTGAATTTCCTGGTGACACACTCCCTTCAGCTGGATATGTATGTATCGTCAGTTTGTTGGGGTTAAAAATGGACTATGGAAATTGTCATACTGCCTAATCTTCTGCTTAAAGGGGGGTTCTACAGTTCTGTAAACCTGATGATCTATCCCCTGGATAGATCATCAGCATCTGATCGGCGGTGGTCCGACACCCGGGACCCCCGCCGATCAGCTGTTTGAGAAGGCAGCGGCGCTGCAGGAGTGTGTGCTGCAGGAGTGAGCGCTGCCCAGTGACGTCACGACTAGTTTCACTGGCCTGGGCGGGGCTAAGCTCTGTTCACTTGAATGTAGCTTAGCCCGCCCAGGCCAGTGATACTAGTCGTGACGTCACTGTGCCTGCGGTAAACTCAGAGAAGGCTGCGGCGCTCCTGCAGCGCCGCTGCCTTCTCAAACAGCTGATCGGCGGGGATCCCGGGTGTTGGACCGCCGCCGATCAGATGCTGATGATCTATCCAGGGGATAGATCATCAGTTTTAAAGAACTACAGAACCCCTTTAAAGACTCTTGCACACAGCCAAAGTTTCTGTCCACATTTGTTTTGCATTTTTTGCAGAATCGAATGCGGACCCATTCATTTCAATGGTGTCGCAAAAGATATGAACAACACAGTGTTCTGTCCGTATCCGCTCTTCCATTCTGCAGCCCCTTAAAAAAAGATCCTTACAATTGTAGACGGGATGTCCATTTTGCGGACAAGGATAGGACATTTCTATAGAAGTTTAAAAATCAATGGCGGCATGCCCTCGGCCAATATATTTTGTCCGGATCTGCAATTTGCAGACCGCAAAAAACTTACGGGCGTTTGCGTGAGCCCTGAGGCGAATTGTCCGTATGTCACAGATGGTGGCATTTCAAAGTCACATGACTATCAGTGATATGAGAGTACTTTCTCTCCTGAGGCATATGGAGTCTTATTGGCCATGGAGTTTTCTTCTGGGGAAAAAGGTATGTAGATTAGAAAGCTGTGCCGCTGTTTAGAAGTTAGCTATCCTATCAGTTTGACGTTTTAAACAGGCCTTGAGACGTACCTTAAAGGGGTTTCCCATGATTAATGCAAAAAATAGAAATCAGACCTCATATAGGACATGACAATCTCTTTCTAACAAGGCTAGAACCAGCCCTGTACCTCACATGGAACCAGAGATCTCCCCCATCCATTGATCCATTTGCTCTTCTAGATTTATCTAAAGCTGGTAGCTCGGGGAGCGTGTCCTTTCTGCAGCTGCTCTCTGCTTTTAACTGCCTCACCTTTTTAGAGAATAGATCTGCTGGCAGCGGAAGCATGGAACTGAGCATGTGCGTCCACTTCAGGGAGGTAGACAGAGAAATCAGGAAAACAAACAGCAGATGGCGCTATACAGATGCATAAATTTTTAATTGCATTAATTTGCACAAGTGTTCAGATCCAGGTGTTGGATCTGTAGAAGATTTATCATGGATCCCATCCACAGCAGAAGTCGGTGCCTGAGCCGTTTCATTGTAATGTGTTTCCTCTCCATGACATATCATGTAATATTTGTATCTCACTTCTGCATAACATGGCGCGGCTCCGGCCTCAGCATCATCATTAGTTACTCGATGTTTATGGTCTAGATCACAGAGCCTCACTTACGTGGGAAATGGAACCGACAGATCGGGGGGAAATAAAACGCTGCAGTTGCTCCGAGTATCCACAGTCTGCCCCGCAGGTTCCAGTGTGCCGTCTTCCGCTTGCACAGTCACGCGTCGACTGGATGTAATGAGCATATGTGATTCTATGTAGCACAGGGCACTTAAGCTGGAGACGGTGCTGAGCATCATATTACACCGCCGAGGAATAGTTACCACTCTAATTGAGCCGCTGCTTCTGTGCTAATGTGAAGGCAGAGCCGCACATCTATTGGAGTAGTTCCTTCAGAATAGAAAATTTATCACCAAGTAGAAGCCGATCAGTTATTTTCTGCTGCCAAGTTGTCAAAAAAATACTATTTCCGATAGAACGGTTTCTGGTAGAGTGAGCTGACAACCATTTTTGCTTTATTATACCCCTCTGTGGTTGTCACCTCTTTTTCCTGCCCCGAATGGAAAATCTGACTCGCTATGCCTTACAATTGTAGAGAAAGTATCCTACTACTTGACAAAATTAGGACCCTAGAAGGCTGTTGACAACCTCCTGTGGAAGTACTAACGGCAGATGGTTGTCACCCAGCTTTCCCAGTAACAGAAATAAATGAGAAATGCTTGAACTGAAAATTTCAAAATGAAAAGCTCTTTGTAGTAATTTTTCTTATGCCTTTTTATTCGGTGGTGTTTGTTACTATGTGGTTAGACTTGCCTTACAGTGTGGACCGATGCGGAATACGTGATGTTGATATCCAAAATGCTTCTGCTTGTACAGGGGGACTCCGGTCTAATTCCCAGGATTTGTGAAGGATTGTTCAGTAGAATTGCGGACGCTACCAGGAAGGGTGACGCGTCTTTTCGTACAGAGGTCAGGTAAGTAGCACGCCTGCTGTATTGAGAAAGATACTTGTACAGGACAAGACAGTCTCACGTAATTATACACAGGCCATGGAGCCGTGCCAAAATCCACAATACATTTGCAAATTTTGTGGCGGATTTGCAGTGGATTTCACTCTATGCCTTCCAAATAGTGAAATCTGTAGCGGATATGCGTAGCATAATTGTAAGTATAGTAGTCTTGTCATTTGTTTTAAAGGGTTTGTCCACTTTTCCTACCATCAAATATTCCTTTTTTATGGGCTCATGTAAACGACCGTTACATTCGACCGACACATTCACTTCAATAGGGCCACAAAAAAGTCGCGGAAGGCTCACCCGTGTGCTGTCGGTATCCGTATGTCCATTCCACGGCCCCGCAAAAAAAAAATAGAACATGTCCTATTTAGGGTAGGTCAGTTCTGTAGAGGGCAGGACGTTCTGTTCCGCAAAGTGCCAAATACACATGGCCAGCATCCGTGTTTTGCGGACCGAAAAAACGGCAGCAGCTGTGTGCATGATCCCTAACACCGATGTATAGGATCCTGATTATAGAGGACACCGGTTGTAAACCTCTATTGTAAACGTAAATGGAAAGTTTGAAGAGGTTGGCCCATCATAGACAATGGGGGCATGTCGCTAGGATATACCCTCATGGTCTGATAGGTGCGGGTCCCACCGCTGGGACCCGCCCCTACATGGAGAGCGGAGAGGGGAAAGTTGAGCAGGGTGCACTGTGCATGCGCCGCTGCCCTCCATTCATTTCTATGGGGCTGCTGAAAATAGCCGAGCGCTGGCTTGGCTATTTCCGTTGGCCCCATAGAAATAAATGGGAGCAGGGGCCGCGCATGCACAGTGCACCCTGCTCAACTTTCCCTGCTCCGTTCTCCATGTAGGGGCGGGTCCCAGGCATAGCTCTTCCTGCTCTGTTCTCCTTCTAGGTGCGGGTCCAAGCGGTGGGACCCAAACCCGAACCTATCAGGCAATGGGGTCATATCCTTGCGCTATGCCCCCATTGTCTATGATGGGAATAACCCTTTAATGTGTACCTTTTTTATAGACCTCCTCATGTGTCCAGTTAAAGAGGTTTTTTCAGGATAGGTAATCAATATCAGATCTGTAAGGGACTAACACCTGGCTCCCCCACTGATCAGCTGTTCAGGAGTAGTCCCAGGTCCTTCCGTTGTGTAGTGGACAGCGCTGGTTAGCTCCGTCAATCGGAGGATAGCCTTGTATTGTATCCCTCACAATACAGGCAGTGGTGTCTCTGTTTTAGGTTTATTTGTGTATTTTGTGCCATTTCTTTCAGCTACCTAGAAATTTATAATGAAAGAGTAAGAGACCTGCTAAGAAGAAAGTCATCCAAGACCTTTAATTTACGTGTTCGGGAACACCCCAAAGAAGGTCCTTATGTGGAAGGTAGGCGACCTTGGCTATCAGTATTGTTCATTGTATTATGATCACTATTGTAATAGAAGAGGTTTACCTTGTGAACTTGTCTTAATATACACACTGTTTATTAAAGGGGTTGTGCCAAGTTTAGAAGCTAACTTAAATCAATGACAGTGATGAACTAGACCCCCAAAAAACAAGACGGCCCTGAAAATACCTATAGAGAACCTAAATGAAAAATGGCTATTTTTATTGATTTTTTTATTTAGGTTCCTATGGGTATTTTCAGGGCCGTCTTGTTTTTTGGGGAATAGTTCATATGATACTTACCTTATTATCAGTATTTCCACTCCACTGGCAGTCAGTAAGCACATTTTGGCTCTTTTTAGAAAAGGTGGCAGAGTGACTATGATTTCTAAGTTCCCAGGCATGCGCTGTTGCCATCGGGGTTTACCTGCGGCTTTTAAGCTCTTGTGAAGCTGCATGATTTCATCCTCGTGTGATAACTCTCAGGTCCCAAGGCATGCGTAGTTATTACTAGCATAGGACGGCGACTCTTAAGTTCTTGCGCAGCCATACTGCCCTACTTCATAGACGGGATCTGGGGATCTCAACTTCTAAGTCCCCAGGCATGCACAGTTACTACCTCAACAGGACGGCGACTCCTAAGTTCTTGCACAGTCCTCCTGATCTGATGGAGTGACAGGTTGGGCATGTGCGCTGCCGCCAAATTTATTTTCTATGGGACCTCAGGAAATGGCGATCAGCTATTTCCGGCACTTCTATGGAGAATGATTGGTGCAACATGTAGCTTATCAGGTCAGGGGAACGGACCCCCGTTCACTTCTGTCAGACCTCAAGCGATCAGATACTTCTAAACTTGGCGTAAGCCCTATAATTACCTAAATGACTTAACACTTTGTCCTGGGAGACACTTTGAGGGTAATGTCCTATTGAAGGAAGTCAACGCTTGCCACTTTCGTTCCCAGTCAGTTCTACCATAAACTGTAATAACCACAGTGGGTCAGACCCCTGCCACTCGGCCTTTCATGTTCTCCAACCACTGGCTGGAGAGCTACAGTACTTGTGGCTCTCAGGCTGTTTGCCTCTGTTGATACTGTATTAATGTGCACTAGTAGCACCAGAGGTGTCCTACTGATGACTTATCCTCTCACTGCTTAGCCTACGCCAAAGATGTCATGTTCATCTGTCACGTGGCCGAGGCGCAGGTCAGTGTCATTGAAGTGAATAGGGCTAAGCTGTGATACCAAGCACAGCCACTATACAATGGACGGCCCTTTGCTTGGTGAGCAAGGAGAAGGCCGCTATGCTCAAAAGAGTGCTGGTGCCTTCTCAAACAGCTGGTCGGCGGGGATCCCAGGTGTTAGCCCCCACTGATCAGATACTGATGTCCTATCTAGAGGATGGGTCATCAGTATATAAGTCTCAGAAAACCATTTTAATTCTTAGGGCTCATTCAGGTGGCCGTATGTTGTCCGCAAAAATGCGGATCTGTTTTTTTGCGGATTACATACTGACCCATTCACCTTTCCGGGCCCTTTTTTTCCATTCCATGACTCCGCAAAACAAATGAAACATGTCCTATACTTGTCAGTGAAAATCAGGACATAGCCCCCATTGAAGTCTATGGGTCCGCAAAAAAACGGAATGCTATCCGTTTTTTTGCAGACATGTTGAACTGTCCACAAAAAAACGGATCCGTATTTTTGCGCACATCATACGGCCGTCTGAATGAGCCCTTAATTACCCATGGTTAGTGTATGCACTTATGTGTCTCCATGGTAACAAATTCCAAACATCCTGCAGTCGTTCTTTCTGTTCCCTACTTCTTGATCTTCCATCTAAAGTGGCTTAGGAGTTCAGGCATATATGAAAATATTAAAATACATGTTAATTTGGTTCTGATAAAAGTTGTAATCTACGTTTAGTTTAGGGTTGACGCTTATCTTTATGTTTGCAGATTTGTCCAAGCACTTGGTTCAGAACTACAGTGATGTGGAGGAGCTCATGGACGCTGGGAATATCAATCGTACCACAGCAGCCACAGGGATGAACGATGTGAGCAGTCGATCACACGCCATCTTCACCATCAACTTCACTCAGGTATTGTAGTGTGTGGTTTCCTGGTTGGACTGTGCTCATACCTGTTTAACCAAGTCAACCTGTTTTTGAAGGAAGCTTATTCATATTCAGATCCAGCATTCCTGTTTTTGAAGGAAGCTTGTTCATGAAATCTGCTCTAGCTTGTGCCTGGTGTAGATTTCAGTCATTATTTACACCACTTTCTGTCGTACATTATGATAAAAGTGCTGGGGGTGATGTCTCGCCTCCTTTTTGGAAGTTGGTGAGGGCGGCGTAAAAATACCAGTTGTGACTAAAAGAGTCGCAGTGGATATTGAAAAGTCTTAGTTTCTTTCTGGACTCTTAGAAACTTAGTTTCTTTCTGGACTCTTTTGGCTTGTGAAAAACACCTTGAAATTCATACCTTTAGTCATCTGAGATGATGAGTGTGATTCTGCAGATACATCTATGACTATTCTGAGGATAGACCATCAGTGTCTTAGTCCTGGAAAACCCCTTTAATAGGAAAAGTGCCATTCTGTCAGTGCCTTGTTATTTGTTTTTCTGGGATGATATTTCCTAAGCATAGGTCAGTAGGGATAAGTGAACTGAAACCTCACCGGGTTCAGGTAGTGAAGGAATTGCGTAATGGATTCTGCTATAACGGAATATAATGGAATTAGTTGACGGAATGCAAACGGAAGCCTTAAAGGCTATGTACACCTTTAGGGTAATTTTTTTTTTTTATGATTGCATTTAACTTATTTTTGGCTAAAAATAATATTTTCAGTTGGTCTTTATTAACAATATTGAGCTGTTCAGTCACAAAGGGTTAACTGTTTTTCTAACTGTGTGACTGGTACTTTCACTTTGTGCCAGTCATCTAATTACCTTTATACCTAAACTACTAAGAGGTCATAAAGACTTATTTAAGCCACATTCTTATCAGTAAGGTATGGATTCAGTTTAAGTGTTGATGAGGTCCCAGAGCACAGATTAGCTGTCCTTCTGCTCCTCAGATGGCGAAAAGGACAAAAAATATACAGGCAGCTAGTAGAGCATGTCAGCTCTGTACACAAAAAATGATTCCATATTGTTAATTAAGACCAATTGAAAAAATGATTTTTAGCTCAAAATACGTATAATGCAATAATAAAAAAAATTGCCCCCAAAGGTGTACATAGCCCTTTAAAGGGAACCTGTCATCACCTTTATGCTGCCCATACTAACGGTAGAGTAAAGTACAGACCGGAGTTGAATTCAGAGGTCTGTCATTTATAAGTTAAAAGTAAATGGTTGCCGAGAACCAACATCACAATCATTGCAGACTGGGCCTGGAAAAGAGTCATGTCCACCTGAGAAGAGTCATGGTTATTCATGAATTCCTGCTCTTCCAGCCCACCTGCTGATGACTGACAGTCTTCTACCTAGTTGTCTCCCTTTCTCTCTAGGAGAGAACTGTCAATCATCAGCAGGTAGGCGGGAAAGCAGGAGATTATGAATAATCATGACTCTTCTCAGGTAGATTTGACTCTTTTCAAGGCCTGAGCTGCAATTGTTATGATGCTGGTTCTCGGCAACCACTTACTTTTAGCTCATGAGTGACACACCGCTGAAATCAGCATTTCTGTCACTATTTTATGCTGCCCTTTAAAGAGACATTGCATTTTGATCCATCATAATAGGTTATGATTGTACATAGACTTCTATCTGGAATTCCTTCACTACCCGAACCTGAACCCAGTGAGGTTCAGGTTCGCTTATCCCTAGTCATCAGTAATAGCCCAGTGGAGGTCTTGACACCCCACACCCCACTGATCGCTGGTTTTGGCAGCCGCTGTATTATGTTTAGTTTTTGTTATCTTACCAGCCCCATAGCAGTTAAAAAAAAAAAAAAAAATAAATTAACAACCCATTTAAAGCAACTTCTCATACGCAGCCTAGAAGCTAGGTTGTGACCGATCAGTGGCAAAGGACAATAATTGTGAAAATATATAGGGTCATTTATCAAACTGGTGTAAAGTAGAACTGGCTTAATTGCCCATAGCAACCAATCAGATTCTCCAGCTCCTTTGGAAAATGAAAGGTGAAATCTGATTGGTTGCTATGGGCAACTCAGACAGTTCAACTTGCTTTCATGGTGTAGGTTCATGTGTGTTCCATTTCATACTGCCATGTTAGAAAATTATAGTCGCCATTTACAATTGATTTTGGACCACTTCAGGACGGATTTTATTGCTGCAGTTATTCATGTAGAAACCCTACATTCCTGTACATAGAGTATGACTGTACGTGCGTGGAGCATAATATACGTGAAGTAGTAATTGTTTAATGAAATCGTTGCAAGGTTCCTGCTCCTAAGGAGGCGAATATGTGGTTGTTTTCTCTGAGGCTGTTCTCAGCGTTCCCAGATGTCCATGTTTTAATCAATGCCTACTATTTTATTGCTTAAATTAAGCTAAGAACAAAATCGCTAAAAAAAAAAAAAAAAAAAAAAAAAAAAGGTATTTCAACTTTTTTACATTTATTTCCTATTTCCCGTAGTTTAAATTCGACAGCATCAGAGGAAACGTGTATGATACATAGACCACGTCCCTCTTCTGCACCGTTCAGTGGAGATAATAAGGTGGTAGATTGTATGGAGTTCGGTGAACTCTGGGGGTCTTGATCTTTCCATACACATTGGATTCATGTCAGTCAAACCTGCTGATTTTGGCGGGATCAGCCTACCATGGTAGTAAGCAATCTATGCCATTTTAAAATCGGGAAAAAAAGATGGAAGGTTTATCTGTAGGCCTGGGTTCTTCCGTCTACAAATAATTCCTCAGGCGATCATGAAAATGGGACACGTTTCAGAAGGTGATAAATGGTTTGGCTGCCTTCTCCTGGATATTAACTCAGACCACGGAAAGGTGTCGGGTCACCGGCAAATCTTTGGCTAATTGCAGTAAATAAGTCAATTATTTTTCAGCGATATTTAGGTTCATCCGTTTGTACTTTACTAATTAGATCCGTGCACAGATCGCCTGCAGTTTGGTACGTGCCCAAGGGACGTTTTTTGTATGTAATATTTCTGGTCAGTCTGTGATGCTGTAATGAGTTTGTAATGTGCACCTGATGAAAGTGATGATAGATTAAGGCCAGTGAAGACGTATTCAGTTCATCAGTCACTTTACAGATTGCCACGCTTCTTATGTTCAGAACGTTTTATGTAACCAAGGGCACGTTCACGTCACCGCTAGTTATTTCCATTTGAGGAGCAGAAGAATGAAAATAATGGAAGTGCCAGAATTCGGCACCTGAAACCTACGGAGATGAACAGATCCCATTAACTATAATGGGGTTGGTTTGGCTTCCGTTCAAGTGTCTGCTTTTTTAGTGTCCGCGTTCTGGTGTCTGCTCTCTAGCGTTTCTATTTTCCGGTATTGAGATCCATCCTAGGGTCTCAATACCGGAAAAAAAACGCTTCCGTTTTGTCCCCATTCATTGTCAATGGGGTCGAAACGTAACTGAACAGAACGGAGTGCTCTAAAATACATTCCATTCTCATACCGGAGAGCAGAGCGCAGCATGCTGTGGTTTTCTTTCCGTCATGGGATGCGGAGCAAGATGGATCCGTCATGACCCATAATGCAAGTCAATGGGGACGGATCCGTTTAACTCTTACACTATCTGACACAATACAAAACAAATCTGTCCCCCATTGACTTTCAATGGAGTTCATGACGGATCCGTCTTGGGTATGTTAAAGATAATAAAACCGGATCCGTTCATAACGGGTGTAGATGGTTGTAATATCAGTAATGGAAGTGTTTTTGCTGAGCCCTGCTGGATCCAGAAAAAACGCTAGTGTGAAAGTAGCTTATCGCAGGTGTGAACGTGCCTTGAGAAATACGTTAAGCCGACAGCAAATCTTAAATGGGTTCTCTAGACTTTGTAGAAAATTCTCCTGTGGAGGGAAGATAGTCCACCAAATTCTTACCCCTCCGTCACATGTCCGATTCCTCCATCTCCACTGCACTCACGTGACTGCCGAGACTGGATGCAGGCATGTACAGTGTGCAGATGACTAAGGAACGTCCTTTTGGGACCTGAGTGGAAGAGCAGACAGAGACGGCAGGAACAGCAGAATCGATGGCACAAGATAGGGGTAACTACTGAGCAGACGTCTTCCCTCCGCAAGTTAGACTATAGGAGCCTGGAGAGCCGGGCAGCATGGTGGCTCAGTAGGGTCCTAGGTTTGAATCCAACCAAGGACAACATCTGCATGGGGTTTGTATGTTCTCCCCGTGTTTGCGTGGGTTTCCTCTGGGTTCTCCAGTTTCCTCCCACACTCTATAGACATACTGATAGGGACAGCTTGATTGTAATGTCTGTAAGATGCTGCGGAATAAAGTATAATAGTAAAATAAATTTAAAAAATAAATAAAATGATCTACTGACATATCTTAGATATATGTGAGAAGATCAAATTGTCTAGTCAAGTAAACTTGGACCGCTACATAGTTAAGAGGCATTTAAAGGAAAACTGTCACATTGAAAGTACAGTCCAAGGCTGAGCAGATTGATATTTAGTTTTGGTGAAAAAAATCAGTAAAACTTGTAATTGATTCTTTTTAATTCCTGCTCATTCTGGGCTTAGGAGTCCAGTGGGTGGTCCCACTCAGTGATTGGTCATACAGTCATACAGGGAAGTGCTGATAATGGACGACTAAGCACAGGACGTGCCTACAGATCGGACTGCATGTTCAGTGTGACACGTTCCATTTAAGTCAATCTCAATGTACTATTTAAAAAAAACTGTTTAAAAAGTCTCAAAGGGGTTTTAGGGCCTAAAAAGTCCATCTGATAACTTTCAGATTTAGTTGTTTCTGGGAAAGCTGTGGTGACAGCAGCGAGTATGGCCACAGTTACTGAAGTTAAGGGGAGCGTTATTACATTGTATAACATATGACTAGTTATTCTGAGATTTGGATGTAGATAATGCGTAACTAAGAGATTTGTTGCTCTGATTCTCTATATAAAGCTGGTTTGTTATATTGCAGTTATTTTATTGGACACTAGATGTCAGCATAACAAAGAATGTCTTGTTTTACCGTCTGCTGTAAAATTGTATGGTTCCATCCCATTAGGGCTGCAGCTATCGATTATTTTAGTGATCAAGTATTCTACCGATTAATCGAGTATTCTAAAAGGATTTACTAATTAAAAGAATTTCTATAAAATCTCATCAGCCCCCCTGCCATCAGCTCCCCCTTGTGCCATCTGTTCCCCCTCCCTTGTGCCATTAGTTCCTCCCCCAATGCTGTCAGCCCCCCCCCCCCAGTGCCATCATTTGCTTCCCCCAGTTCCCCCTCCAATGCAACCAGCATTCCCCATGTCATCAGTTGCTCCCCCTCCCCCAGTGCCACCCGCTGTCCCCTCTCCCCCTCCTAGCTATCAGTGCCCAGCCGCAGCGTCGGTGAACTAAAATACTTACCTTTCCTGTAGGGGCGCTGCCGACTCTCCAGAGATCTTCCATCGCTTCTTCACGCGCTGCACTGGGACCTGACGTCACACAGCATCAGATCATAGTGCGTTCTTACGTGCGCTGTGTCCTGACGATGTGTGTACGTCAGGATCCAGTGCAGCGCTGTGCGGGCAGGCAGGTGACCACGGAGCGTGAGTAATAGCATGCTTCGTGGTCACATGACACAAACGAATCATTGATGCATTGAAGATTTTTTTTTTGTCTAGTTAATTAATTCGAGTAATCGTTTCAGCCCTACATCCCATTATCACCAGTAATCAGGTCACCAGTTTCTGGCGTCAGACCATTAGACATTACAGGCCTGCCTTGCACATTGGGTTTCTATTTATTCCAGGTAATATCTTTATTGGGTTTCTGTGTGCTTGCCATGTTTGTGGTGATTTCCATCACCATGCATGATACTTGCTGGTTGTCAGACAGTTTTCTTGGCCCAGCGTGCCATTTCAGTTCTCACGCCCATTGTCAGGTCAGGTGGGAGAGTATGCCTGGACAGCCCCTTTAAGTTTGGTTGTCACAACTGTAATACAGACGGTTAAACACTGTCTGAATAAGGCCTTAGACCGCAATCTCCACTGTAACTAAGACTGACGTGAATAAATGAGTTTCTTCTCAGTACTTTGGAAAGAGTGTGACTGTGCAATTAAAGGTAATAAATTAGACAAATTGGTTTCCACCTTATCCTATAAATCTACATTAATAGCCGCTGTTTCCACCTGTATCATACGCTCTGCGTGAAAGATGATCACGGTAATTGGTTTAATTTGTTCTTTACTTTCAGGCCAAATTTGATGCCGAAATGCCCTGCGAAACAGTCAGCAAGATTCACTTAGTGGATCTGGCCGGAAGTGAGCGAGCAGACGCTACTGGTGCTACTGGTGTGCGACTGAAGGAAGGAGGAAACATTAATAAGTCTCTAGTAACTCTGGGAAATGTCATCTCTGCCTTAGGTACGCCATTAAATTAGGATTTCTTAATTTTTACATTGCTTCCCGTGATTGCTGCTTCGCTATCGCCTCAGTATTCAATATTTTTCACCGGTGACATATATTTAACATTGCCTCCAACCATTTAAAAGTTTAAAAAAAAAACGTATTCTGTGTTTTATGACTGTAACAGAGGAGGAAACATCCCAGAGGGATACTTTAGACTGTGAGGAGAGAATAGAAAGTCGTCTCTTTTTGCATTCATTCCTTTTTCTGTCTTTTGTCCTCAGCTGATTTATCTCAGGATGCAGCCAACCATCTTGCGAAGAAAAAGCAAGCGTTCGTGCCTTACCGGGATTCCGTTCTGACTTGGCTGTTAAAAGATAGCCTGGGAGGAAACTCTAAAACCATAATGATTGCCAGTAAGCATCCAGAGAGCCACTCTTATTAATGCGGTTTAGAAGGTTAGCTGTAAAATAAGAGTAATTGATTCTACATTTCTCGATGCAGACTATAAAATGTGCTGAAATCTCCATTACTTGGTTCCTAAGCTCAGAGATAGAAGACCAGTGTCTTCAAGTAAATAAAGGGTTGACTTAATATTTTCACCCTGCCTAGAGAATTATGGAAGTTACGAGGCAAGTACAGCTCTACTAGTCCTTAAAGGGGTTTTGCCATCACATACAATGGGGGCATATCGCATATCCTACAATGAGAACGGAGCGGGGAAATGAACGGAGGGCGCACTGGGCATGCGCTGCCGCCCTCCATTCATTTCTATGGGCTGCCTAAAATAGCCGAGCGCTGGCTGCCCCATAGAAATGAATGGGAACAGGGGCCGCCCGCGCTTCCATTCACTTCTGTGGAAACAGCAGGGAGCAGCGTTTGGTGGTGGGCGGACCCCGGGAAATCCGGGGTCCTCCAGCCACAACTCTCCCCGCTCCGTTCTTGTTTTAGGTGCGGGTCCCAGAGGTGGGACCAACACGTATCAGACAATGGGGGCATATCCTAGCGATATACCTTCATTGTATGTGATGGGAATACCCCCTTAAAGAGGACCTGTCACCACTCCTGACATGCCTGTTTTAATAGCTTCATGCATTCCCCATGTAATAGCAATTCTGGAACATCTATTCTTATGTCTGTATGTTGTGCCATTCCTTTATTATTTGCACTAGAAGTTATGAATGAATTGCTATTTGTCTTCAGTAAGGGAACAGAGAGGAGGTAACAAGTTGGGGGTGTGTACCTGCACAGACTGAACATGGCAGCACTGATTGGCTAGAGTCAGTCTGTGCAGGTACACACCCCCAACTGGTCACCTCCCCTCTGTTCCTTTACTGAAGGCAAATAGCAATTCATTCATAACTTCTAGTAGAAATAATAAAGGAATGGCACAACATACAGACATAAGAATAGATGCTCCAGACTTGTTATTACATGGGGAATGCGTGAAGCTATTAAAACAGGCATGTCAGGAGTGGTGAAAGGTCCTCTTTAAAGGCTCGGATTGCTTGTTACTCATTTTAGGCTAAAAAAAAAATAATTTGGTCTTTATTAAAAACGTTAAGCCGTTTCTGAGATACTTGGGTTAAAAATCAGTCTGTTTGCTAGCTGTGACTTTGTTCTCCAAATCGCCTCACCTGTTGGCTCATGAGTTGCTCTCCTCTCTGTTCTCCTGACCTCATAAACACTTATTTAAAGGCACCTTACACTGGCCAGTTTATCGCTAGCAGGCGTTCATAGGAACACTTGTAAGCGTTTATCTGTCGGTGTAAAGGTGACGCTGATTACCCGATGAAGAAGTGAAATCATCGATTGCTGGCAGCAGATTGTTTTGTCTAAACACGCTTGCTGCCTGCAAACAATGATTATGTATGGGGATGAACAATGGCATTAGCGGTGGCTCATCACATGGCTATGTGAATACAGCGGTCTCCTTCACTGACGAGCAGGCGCTTGCCATGAAGGAATGCTTCCTTCCCGACAATCGACTGCTAAATTGTCCACTGCAAAGGGATCTTAAGCCTCATTCGTATAAGTTTTTATAAGAATTGAGCTATAATGATTGTTCATGAGGTCAGGAGATCTGAAATAAGAGCTACACATCAGCTGTCAGATGATGGGATTCAAAGAAAGCAAAGTCACAGTTTGCAAACAGACTGATTTTTAACCCTTGTATCTCAAAAATGGCTGATGAAAGAACAATTGAAAACAACAGTAAAGAACAATTGAAAATAATTATATTTAACCCAAAATGAGTAAAAAAGCAATCATGAAAAAAAGGTTCCATGACTTGCTTATTGATGACCTATCCTTAAAGGGGTTTTCTAGTGTCAGGAGGAAACCGGACAACACAGACGATCTGCCTGCAATAATTAACAGATCATTACCTTGCAGATCCAGTGTTGCTGCTCCAGTTCTCCCAGTTGAGATCTGTTTATCTGGCGGCAGAAGTGACATCAGAACAAAAGCCCATGACTGTTTCAGCCAATCAGTGGCCTCTTCAGGGCACTACTGAGGCCAGTGATTGGCTTCATATGCACATATAGTCGACATGATATCACCACTGCTGTCAGGTAAACAGAACCCAGACAGGAGAACTTGCAGCTGCGCAAAACCTATCGGGTAAGTCGTGATCACTTCTGTATTTCAGGCAGATCGTCTGTGTTGTCTGTTTCCTCCTGAAATCTGACAACCCCTTTTAGACAAATCATTAATATAAGGACTACAGTTAGCAGGCATGGCCACTACATAACAGCGCAGTATAGTTTTGGTGCCCAGTTTCGGCACTGGAGCTTGGTAAAACTGCTGTTCGGTGGGGATGCTGGGAGTCTGACCCCCAACAATTCGATATCAACGACACTATCCTAGGTGTAGATTTTCAGTAAGTAAATCCCAGACAACCCCTTGAAAGGACCAACATTGAGAATATGGGAGATCCAACAGTGCTCTATAGCTCAAATACATATTTTTATGGTCCACTTCATTGGAATTCAAGGGGTTGTCCAGTTTTAGAAGAAAACCAGACAACATTTGGGATCAACCTTCAATAAGAACTGATAAGTACTTACCTGGCAAATACCGTGCTGACGCTCTGGTTCTCCCAGCCAGGCTCTAGTTACCTGGCATTTGACAACACGTGAATGCTGCGGTCAATCACTGGCCTCAGAGGTGCACTGAAGAGGCCAGAGATTGGCTGCAGTGGTCATGTTGACTTGATATCTCTGATGCAGCCGGGTAACTAGAGGCTGGCTGGGAGAACTGGAGCTTCGGTACTGGATCTGCCTGGTAAGTTCTTATCAGTTCTTTTTTTTTGGCAGGCTGATCCAGAGGGGTAGTCTGGTTTCCTTCTGAAACCCTCCAACCTCTTGAATACATATAGTGCACAATATCCCAAACAATGGTACAAATCACTATATGCCAAAACCAAACGGAGACCAATCACTGGTATACAGCGAAAAAAGTAAAGCATGAAAACAGCTGTGATTAATTCAGTCTATTCCATACCTTTATTAATTTATTTATTACTATTTAAAAAGTGGAAAAACAGTTAAAAAAAAAAAAAAAAAAAAACTTTCACATCCGCATTTTTGCTGGATCCGTTGGTGGATCAGCAAAAACGCACCTGGTCAATACGACAACTGTCTTCATCCGTTCAGAACGGAACCGGTTGTATTATCTCCAAAATGTCCGTCTTGATCAGTATCCCATGACGCACACAAAAACACTGCTTGCAGCATTTTCTTTGCACGAGAAAGCAACAAAACTGAGCAGGATACATTCTGGTGCACTCCGTTCCGGTTTGTTGGTTTGTTCAGTTTTTTCCCCGTTGACATTGAATGGGGACAAAACTGAAGCGTTTTCCTCCAGCTTTGAGATTCTCTGATGGATCTTAAAACAGAAAAGGAAAACACAGATGTGATAACCTTATGTAGAACCTAAGGCCCCATTCACACGACCGTATGTACATTTCCGCATCTTATCCGCATTTTTGCAGATAAGATGCGGAACCATACGGACCCATTCATTTTTCCATAGGAGAAAAAAAAATGCGGAATGCACACCGTGTGCATTCCACATCAGTATATTACGGAAGTTCTCCCACAAAAAAAATGAAACATGTCCTATACTTGGCCGCAAAATCACGTCCGTAGCCCCATTAAAGTCAATGAGTCCGCAAAAATGCGGAACACTACGGAAGACTTTCCGTATGTCTTCCGTTCTGTTTTTATACGGATCATGGAATACATACGGTCGTGTGAATGGGGCCTAATATTATATGCTCAGATAAGTGCCAGGTATGGTAAAACCGCGTAAATCTCATAAATCCTATATAAAGTAACCATTCCCAATACATTATAATACAGCAGGGGATATTTATCATCTCGCTGGCGCCTAAAGGTGGAGTTAAAAAGTCTCAAACTATGTGTTTGTGACTTTAAAAAAAAATTGTCATATCTCTCGGGTTTTATGCCGCCCTCGCCACTCTCTCTAAAGGGGGCGTGGCAGGGGTGGGAAGAAGGGCATGGTCAGTCACTCCAACAAATGTTTCTTCATATATGCCGGTTTTCTGGCGCAAATGAAGCCAGAAATCTACGACAGCTCAGAGCTGTCATAGATTTCTATTCAGGCACACGTAAGGCAGGAGAATGCACCTAATTTGTGACAAGGCACATCCTCCAGAGGCTCAGGGGTTATCCCAACCAGCACAGAAAGCGAAATTGTCCACAGTACGTACAGTAAACCTAAGTGGGAATAAAACCAGAAGTTATCAACCCAGTTAGGACGCAGTAAACAGAGGAAGAACAGACCACCATCTCACTACCCCAATGTGCGTTTTGGGAAGTCCTATAATAGGGTCTTTTGGCAAGTACTGTTATTGCTTTGACAGTTCCTAGGTTAAGCTGGCCATGCTCATTAGATAGAAGTGTCCGGCTGACCGCTGTCCTCCCCCATAGGTTTGGTTTCTTGGCCAAGCGTCTATGGCTTCTCAATAGTTTTTATCCTGAGAACAGAAAGATTGGGCGTACAGAAATCCAACCGCCCCATACTTCTGTCTCCCGACATCTGCCATAGTGGGGGAGGCAGCATACCTCCGTACACATCAGAAGGTCGGCTGGTCCTGCTGAGACCGGTGGCTTTGGCAGACATGCAGCCGATGCCAGTTTTATAGGCTTGGATAACGCTGTTTTGTGATTTTGATAAAGGTGAGAAATGAGAGGTTTGATGGTGGAGTACTCTCTGCTTATTTTTGTATGTCGGTTTCTTAACACGTAATCAGATGTGATGATTTTAGTATGTCTTCTCCTGCGTACCCTCAATCGGCTCCATCAAAATGCAATCCATTTTTGCTGAGAAATATATTTCCAGTCTAGAAATGGAGCAAGTCTAATACTTTGCTTATCGTGAGATCCTTCATCACTGCTACGAAGCCGCAGTTATCTCCTAACCAGACGTTTACCAAGTCTTGACGTAGAGCATAAGAAATATAAAGAAGTGAGCAGAGAACACGTTCAAGTAATAGCACAAACCTATTTGACTTTCAAATTACAAAGCACCTTCTTGTTCATTGGAGCTTAAGGTGCTGAATAATTTGCCTTTGGATTCTTCTCTTCACAGCTATTTCGCCTGCTGATATCAATTATGGAGAAACCTTAAGTACACTTCGCTATGCAAATAGAGCCAAAAACATTATCAACAAGCCCACCATTAATGAGGATGCTAATGTCAAGCTAATTCGCGAGCTTCGAGCTGAAATCGCTCGCCTGAAAGCTTTGCTAGCTCAGGGGAATCAGGTTAGTGCTTTTAATTCTCAACTTATAATTAACTTTCTTTGACTAATGGCATCTATTTCAAGGTCTTAATATGATCATTATCTCTTTCATTAAATTTATTTGGGTAAGAGTAAACATCTACCACCTCCAGATATGAGTAAGTGACAAGACTCTAATAAGACCACTTACTGTAGCGTTCTGTGCCCGTCGCTGCTCAGGCTCTTCAGTCAAGTCCAAATGAATGTACTTTTGAGATGTCTTGCCTGGAGCTCAGCTCATTAAATGTACACAGACATGTATGACCAGGCTCACGGAAGGGCACTGACGAATCCCATCTATTCTGTGTTAAAGGGGTATTCCGGTTATCATAAATGTAACTTATGTTTTAGACTAATTCATCATCAATAATTGCCTAATATAATGTAAATTTCACATATTTACCATTCAGTAGAAATAAAAGATGTGTTCTTCCCCTGCTACCCACTGTGTTTCTTTATAAATTACCATGTCATCGACCTATAGTTCTGAGCCTTTGTTAGGTCGAGCATGCTCAGTGTGTAGAGTAGAGGGGGCGTGACTGGACTGGAATACCAAGCAGCCAGTCAATAAACAGCAACACTCATAAACAAGCAGAAACTCACAGCAGGAAAGCTAGGCATTATGAGGATTGTAGTTTGAGGGAACATCATGCGCCATGATACTGTCAGTGTGTTGCAGGCTCACACAGGAGCTAGACAAATGGATTACAAGGTAAATAGAAGCTTTGGTTACATGTATAGGTATGGGTTTTGGTTGGGTCACAGCTTCCAGCCTTAATGCAGTTTTTCAAAAAATTAAGTTACTTTACTGGAATACCCCTTTAATTAGATCATTTTTAAGGTGGTAGTGCCCCTGAAAAAATGTGCCAAACAGGTAATGGGGGGGACATGTACTATCTGTTTGCGGCACTATTGTGGCCATATGTGCACCATAATTCTTGACTTTTTAAGCTTCTCTGCACTTTTCTGAAGTGCAGAGTAAAGGGCTGAGGCTTAGCGAGACGGGCGGGGCTTGGTGCTGCCCACCGGTTGTGCTATAATTTTTGCCAGAAAGTGGCGTAAGTTGTAGACAAGGTCTAGACTTCAGTATTTGTCATAGGACAGAAATGGGCCTATGCCTCTTAATAAATGAGATGCATCTTCAGCCAGCGCAGGGAGATCAAGACTGGCCGATGGGTACGCCAGTTTTACTAAATGTCCCTTTGCCTCCAGCAGTGCCCCAGTAAATAATTATAACCTGTTTCTGCTGTTGTCTGCTGGAGTCCTGCACTTACGTGAGCAGTGGACCCTGAGCCTAACACCGCTAGTATAAAGGGAATCTGTCCCTCCAAAACATCTCCCAAACTTGTGATAATTTTTATCTTCAAACCAGAGATGGATTGGCCATAGACCTTACAGGGAAATTTCCCGGTGGGCCGATGCCTAGGAGGGCCACTCAAGCCCTCCTCACGGCCGCCAGCTAAGTACATAATGTTCTGATTCTCTCCTATGCACCTGGCCAACTACTGCAGGTGCCCTCCTGAATTCAACTGTATTGACATCTTCAGGACAGCAGTACAGTTCAATACTGTGGCACAGGTGGCAGTATTTTGTGCTGCACTGTGGTATTGGTTCAGCTGGGGCAGTATATTGCTTTGCACTATGAAATTGCTGGCCCTGCCTAATTATCTTGCCTTGCAACACGGGGCCACTTTTATGTTTTTTTTTCCAGGGCCATTTTTTCTTCTCAATCCGCCCCTGCTTCACACTCACTTTCAGTCCGACACTGTGCTTCGACAAACCAGCAGTAAAATGCATTGAGAGGACTCCTCTTTGAGATCACTCTATTATGTGCATGAGCTCAGGAGTCCTCTCATGCTTTTTACCGCTGGTTTGGCGGACTACAAGTGAGTATGAAGATAAAAATTACATAATTGAGCTCAGTGTCATTGATATTATGCACTGCTTACACTATTTTAGGGAGTGTTTTTAAGCTGAAAGATTCCCTTTAAGGCTTCATGCACATGGTCGTGTCTGTATCTCAGCCCGCAAACAACAAATCTGCAAATTTAGGACACCTTCCTTCTGAATTCTGCATTTTTGTCACTCCCATCAATAGAAAGGATTTCTCTCTTCTGCAATACAAACAAGAATAGGACATGTTCTGTAATTTGCGCAATGATCTGCAAAAAATATGCATGTGTGCATGGTCCCATAGAAATGGATGAGTCAGAAATAGTCAGGAAGACCTTCCTTGTTGCCTATAATAACCAGTGCAACCTTTATTTCTTAACCCCTTAGTGCATTGAGATGTACCCATACATCACGTGCACACGGGGCTTGTATGGAGGGGGCTCAGGAGGTGTGCCGCTCAGTACATGATGGGAGCCGGGCGTGTCAAACACTGCCTGGAATCTCTGGGTCTGGAAATAACTCTGACACTGGATGTTTCACCACTTAGATGCCTGAATGGAAAAAATCCCCTTTTCTCATTTATCACATATAAAATATAAACAACATAATTTAATCATTCTGTGTCCAAAATGTCCAAAATATTACAGTGGAACATTATCCTGGAAAATAATTGAGTGACAGCTGTAGCCTCCAACCAGGAGACCCCTACAGCTGTCACTCAGAGGAGAGGAGAGTGCATTTCACAGTGAAGTTCCACCTCCAGTGCACTTAAAGGGTATGTGTCACCAGTGGCCTCCTTATCCAGTGGTTTGCATAGACAAATTGCTGTGCTTCACCTGATTAAATAAAAATGTATTATTATAAAAAAAATTTTTTGATCCAAGGTTTTTTCTTAATATGCAAACTAGACCTTTGGTGCAGTGAGGATGTCACCGTTGCTCTTGTTGCACCCAAGCTTCACTCCTTTGTGTGGCCAGCCCCTGCCTTGCTGCTTTTCCACTGCTTGGTCCTGTCAATCGAAGCAGCCAGAGGGGGTCTGGCCACAAAAAGGAGTGGAATTTAGGTCAAACAAAAGCAATGGTGATGCCCTTCTTTCACCAAATGCTTAATTTTCATATTAGGAAAAAGTATCATGACTCGGGAACGGAACCTGGGATCATCAAAAGAAAAACAACATTTTAACCAAGTGAACCCCAGCTACATGTCTGTTCAAATAACCTGAGGGAGGTCACTGGTGACAGATTCCCTTTAAGGAGCAGGATCTGGCAGAATAAAACTTCATATTCATGCTACTCTTGTTAAAAAAAAAAAAAAAAAAATCTACAAAAGGTATATTTGTCCTACTCCCCCCATCCCCTACCTAATGCTGTCAGCAGCTCTGCATCATCAAAACTTCTGATAGATTCCATTTAAAGAGTTAACTGCTCTGGAAAGAGGGAAGCTGCAGTGTGATTGCTTGCCATGAGCAACCAGAAAGGTTTTCCTGTCAGGCACTTGGTAAATGAGAGCCCAGTATTTTTAGCTTCTCTTTGTGGTCAGACATGTTAGTTCAGCTTTAACTCCAATACTTATATGAGCTCCTACATTGGGCCGCACTCTGGTAATAGGAAACCAATTCTGGATTCAGCGAGCAGTAATGTAGAAAAACACAGTGTAATGCAAATCATCATATAATAGTTTACAGAGTTCCTCAACTTTTTTTCTGAAAAGCAAGTTAATCCCTGTAGCTCAGATTCCTGGTTCTCTAATATCTCATACCCTGGCGGATACTTGATATATCAGGCTTTGGTAGAGTTAGGCTTGTTAAACTTAAGTCTGGTAATGGTTACAAGTCTAGGAGATTTTTATGGTTCCTCGTTGTGAAGGAAATACCGTATTAAAATCGTCAGCACAGGAGATATATTGCGCCAAGAGATTCTGTGTTTTTATTCAAAATCCAAACACAAAGGGAAAGTAATAACTTATTCAAGTAACAAATTACTCCCAGTTGTTTAAGAGAAAAGGGAGGGACATAAATGCATGCGTCTGTAGATACTGACAGTGCAAATAAGAAAGAAGTTGCTCCTCTCATGTATCAGCCGCACTTAGTTTTTTGTAAGGTATTAAATTCAAAAGAAAGAAGTACTTGTGAAGAGATCATGAAATGCCGGAGAATATGACAGCTCAGGCGATGCATAGTAGGCTTAAGAGGTGTTAACCAGTGTTGTAGAAGCACTCGAGATTTATTCCAGGGTTATAAATGTCATAACTGCGTATATATAGCTGCCTGCCCGTAATAGTGTCAGATACAATTCATGGAAATGGGAGATGTGAGGTCTGAGAGGGGTTTCTTTCAGAATATAAGCATCCTTTTTTTAAGTATAGGTTCTTGTTTTTTCATGTGAAAGTAGGTCCTGGTGATCACCAGATTCAACTACTTGAAGGCGTATTCCCACCTCAGGATGAGCTATATTGTAAAGGCACATATACACAGGCCAAGGAGCAGCCGGTTGTCGGGAAGGAAGTATTTATTCTCAACAATTGGCTGCTTGTTATGTGGAGGTGAAGCGCTGCCTCCACAGTATGAGGACAAGTGATCGCTGCTGCTATCGTTCCTCCCCATACAAAATCATTGCTGCTGGGCAGCAGAGTGTTGTTTAGACGTCATGATCTGCTGCCTGGAAACGATGATTTAGGTGTCCGCACCTCCGATCGTTTCACCCGATGAGCGAGCGTTTCACTTTTTCATTGGATGATCTGCGGCACCTTTACATGGGCAGATTATCGGGAACGAGCGTTTGTTGAAGCATTCATTCCCGATAATCGGCCCGAACATTGGGCTGTATAAATCCGCCTTAACTCTCTGTGCTATGCTCAGGGGCGGAGGGAGAACCTAAAGTGGCCCTGGGAAGAAAAGCTAAAAATGTCCCCATGTTGTAGGCGGGTCCAAATTGACAGTAGGTAGAGGCAACAAAAATAGGCAGGGCTGGTAATACCATAGTGCAGCACAAAATACCGCCTCAGCAGCTCCAAATACCACAGTGCAGAATGATATACTACCACGCCTGCCACAGTATTCAACTTTATCACTGTCCTGAGGAGGGTGATACAGTTGAAAGCAGGAGGACACTTGCGGTCGCCGGCCAGGTGCTGAGTAGCTGATGCTCCTAGCAATAATTAATGCTGAAAGCATCAGATCATTATGTACCCAGCCTGTGGCTGTGAGGAGGGCTGAGGATAGGTCATCAATATTAAAAGCCAGGAGTTTACGCTATCTTTGTGTCTTCCATTTATAAAATGATGGGTACCACTGACCTTACCACTGAATGCTATGATGCTTTCATCAGGTTCCATCATGTTTTTTGCATGCAGTGCTATACTTCCAGTAAAATCTGCCAATAGACGCACCCAACTAAGCCTCCAACGGGTGGTGTGAATGGAGCCTAGGCGTGACACCTGTGGAGGCCATCTTCATCAACCTTTCCAAATACAGTTGTGTTTTCCGTTGGTTCTTCTGTGGAATTGAATTTTCTAAATGTATGCAAAATAAGATTTCAGTCATCAATTCCTTTTCTTTTGCCTCTTCTCTTCTTTATTGTCCAGCTTTCACATCCACAAAGTGCCATGAATAATTCCACAGCCTGGACAATAGTAATCTTTGTGTTCAGACTCGCTGTTACATTTGTAGCGTTAGTTTGGCTAAGTGCCCGACTGAGCCATGCTTACAGACTGTATTACCAGGGGACGTAATGAATACTGCCTCATGGATTTGAGTCCAGCTTGCTCATATACATAGTTATGTTGAGTTTTCTTCTCCGGCACATTCTTCCATTTCTATCTTTCTTGCAGTTAACCTATTAGTGTCTTTCCCTTTGTTCATTCTTCTGTCCTCGCTATCTTTTACCCTTGCCCTCCTTTTTCGGCCATCTGCGCTCATTGCCACTTATTTCATTCATTCATTTAAGGGTAGAGGTGGTCTCTTCAACTGTTGTGCTCTGCCTCCCTTCTTGTTGTACTATAAACTATTTGAAGTGAGGAAAATCTACCCATGACTCTTGGTCAACTTCAGTATTTCAACATGAAAGAGCAGTTTTTGATGGGAACTCCAAGAAGCTCCTATCCTTAAAGGGGATTTGCCACCTCTGGGACTTGCACCTATCTCTAGAACGGGGCCCCCAAAATGAAGGAGAGCACACTGTGCATAGATTGCCACCTCTCCATTCACCTCTACGAGAGTTTCGGTTATAGCTGAGCCTGTCCACATATAAGACTCTGTGTCAGCTGGAAAGTCAGAGGACCAGAATGGAATAGATAAGGGACAAATTAAGCCACCGGCAAACAGATTACTTTCACAATATGTTACATCTAGTGCCTTTCTGACAGGCCAAAGAATATATTTTTTTAAGGCAAAATTTTAGTGGGAGTGCTTCTTAACAAACTTTTAATATGTTAGGCTAGTTTCAAGCAAGCACTAAAGCAATCCAGCAGGCTGTTCCAGCAGAGGAATGGCTTGCTTGAGCTCTCCGGATTCATCATAGCCAGATAGTGCCGCATGCCCACCGAACCCCATAGATCAAAATCTACAACTCCCAGTTGCAACAGCCGGAGGGCCGCAGGTTGAGAATTCCTACCATAGACTATACTGGGATCCGGTGGGAATCTGCCCACTTCCAGGAAAAAATGTGGCCCTCCGGCTGTTGCAAAACCACAACTCCCAGTTGTAGATTTGCAACAGCTGGAGGGCCGCAGTTTGGGCATTCCTGCTATAGACTGTACTGTGATCTGGTGGGAATCTGCCCACTTCCAGGAAAAAATGTTGGGATTCGGCTGGACAAAAATAGTTGCACAGAACACTTTTGTCCACCCTAATCTCGGCGTTTATTCCGGGAAGCGGCCGCATCCATGCCGGTTCCCATTGTAGTCAATGGGCTCTGGCGGAGGACAAATGTATCCAGCTAGGTCGGATCTGGAGAAGTCCGCCAGAACAGCCTGCCGGATTGCTTTAACGCTAGTGAGTAGCCTTATAGTGAAATATAAAAGGTTTTGATCGGTGGGTATCTGAGTGCAGAGATCACCAGTGATCACTAAAATGACGAGTATGAAACGCTCACACAGAGCGCCGTCTCTCCTTACTACTGTACATGGACTTAGACACTTTTTACTGAGCCCGTCTTCAACTGTGTGAGCTCTTCTATCTCCTCCTTTTCGCCATCCATAAGGGTCTCAGCACGTGGACCCCAACTGATCAAAACCTTTGATATGTCACTATGATATATCAAAAGTTTTTTTTTTCCTATTTGAATTATCATCTTTGCTTTTTGAACTTTTTACTTTCCTTTTGGGTTGGTTTACCTGTGTCCAGATAATATCTGTGCCAGTCACAATCCTTTCCGCACTTGGGCAATGAATAACAAAGACACCATTGCTGATCAAACAGGGTCCTGGCCAAGGAAACTCTGATGTCAGCTCTGACTTGACTGGATATGCAGAGTGGCTATCAGGAACATTTTCAAACATATATTCAAATAATTGAGGATTTTATCTAAGCAGAACACATTGAAGATAAGTTGTGGCCGTGGGGGAAAATGCTTTCTTGTGAACAGCAAGCTGTCAGTAATCCTACTGAAGGACATAGCGGCCAATGTTTTATCCATCTTTACCATGTAATGACACCCTTAGATGTGACGACTGAATTCTGGATGATGTTTTTCTGTATTTTTCTTGCTGTAGAAAGGGAGGTGAATATGTTTATTAGTATTGGACAGAATTCATACAAATGGTTTTCTGCTTTCTACCTTTTACCCTTGTTATCTGTCTACACATCCAGTATTAATATGGTTTTTGTTACTGTTTTTTTCCCCTAGATTGCACTCTTAGATTCACCAACTGCTTTAAGCATGGAAGAAAAACTGCAGCAGAATGAAGCTCGCGTAAGTGTTTTTACAATCTCCAGCTTTTACCTGCCCAGACTTTCATTCATTATTTAGTTGAGGAACCTTTTCAACTTGGGTTTAAAACGAGGGTCTTGGACTTTCTCCGTCATGGAAGCTGTGTTAAACATGAATTTCTCTACGGCAAATGCTTCAAAAGGATGAATGTCTCCCACGTAAGACGCTGGAAGGATATTTTAGACAATCTTCTGTAAAAAGAAGTAGTACAGCTCGCGGTCTTCAAGCTTGTGTCTTGCTGCTAAAAATTGTATTATTATCCATTAGCATAAAATGACATTTTTATTTTCACGGCTCGGCAAGGTATGGTGTGCATTTAGATTGGTCACATGCTGACTGTCATCATAAAATGCGTGGCTATTGAAATATTCATTATATTATATATAAGAGTATAACTACTTACTTATTCCAGTCACATTATTAAATCAATGCCCGCGGAAGCTATTTGCCTTTTACTGCCCACCATTACTTTCATAGCAAAAGTATAGGCCCGGCGAACTCACAATTCAATCATCATTCTCTCGTACTCACAGTGTGTTGAAATTTTAGGGGTCAATCAAAAAACCTCTGCGTTTTATGCCCTCCTGTGTCGAATAGTCCTCTGAGTTTGAGCCTGAAACGGTTTATAAGCTGGCAAACCATGAAAGAGCATTTCTGCTAAAGAAAAATCTCATAGAAGTACAAGACTGAGTTCACATCTGCATTGGAGGCTCAGTCAACGATTTAATTTAAAATAACTGAGAAGAACGTCTTCCATGCAGGACTTTTTTCTCCACGTAAATTCTGTACCCCCGATTGGAGACCAGACAGAACTCCTTATAGTCAGGGGGATTCCTCAAAATTTGCATAAAGAAAAAACTGGCTTAGTTGCCCATAGCAACCAGTCATATTCCACCGTTCATTGTCGAAAGGAGTGCTCAGAAATGAAAGGTGGTATCTGATTGGTTGCTGTGGGCGACTAAGCCAGTTTCTCTTCACCAATTTTGATAAATCTCCCCCAATATGTTTCTTTTCTGTACCATTTGGGATCATCTCTGTGCCGAGTTCTGCACCTCCATTATCTTCACTGTTCTGCTCCTAGAACAGTGGAAATTAATAGCAGTGATGGGGATGCCGCCTTAATCTTTAAGGTTGTCCACGTTTGCCTTGATTATTAAAAGTAGCTTCTTAAAGGGTTATTCTCATTTTAGACAATGGGGACATATCGCTAGGATATGCCCCCATTGTCTTATAGGTGCGGGTCCCACCGCTGGGACCCGCACCTATATCCAGAACGGAGCCCCCGAACTGAATGAGGGCGCACTGCGCATACACAGCCGCCCTCCATTCATTTCTATGGGGCTGCCGAAAATAGCCGAGCTGGCTCGGCTACTTTCGTCGGCTCCATAGAAATAAATGGGAGCGCACCGCGCATGCACGGCCCGGCTCCCATTCATTTCTATGAGCGGAGCGGGGACCTGCGCCTGGTGGTGGCCGGACCCCGGAAACCCGGGGTCCTCCAGGCGCAGCGCTCCCCGCTCCGTTCTGGATATAGGTGGGACCCGCACCTATAAGACAATGGGGGCATATCCTAGCGATATGCCCCCATTGTCTAAGATGAGAATACCCCTTTAAAGAGAGAAAAAACAACAACAAAAAATGTTTGAAAAAACATATTAATATAAATAAATTCCTAAATACCTTTAATAATTTATAATGGCTCGTTTTGTCTAGGGGACAATCAGTAGAGAAAGTAAAATGGCCACTCTCAGATTGCTTCATATGGAATCCGTCCTAACATGACGACCTGAGTTAGAATGCAGAGCAGAGAGCAAGAGCTGTATGGAAGCTCATTTTGTGCTTTATCAGCCTGTAAAACACTGTGCTATCTACATCTCGGAGCTCAGCTGTCGCCCATACTCACTGTGTCAGGTCCTTCATTCGAGTACGGGTGAGAGGTGAGCTCATACGCACATGACAGCTGTCTTCTGTAGATAGCATTGTGTTCTGCAACACAAGAATTGAGCTTCCATACATCTCCTGCATTCCAACTCAGGCTGTCATTAGGACGGATTCTGTAAGAAGGAATCTGACAGTGGCCATTTTAGTTTCTCTACTGATCACCCCCTAGACAAAATGAGCCATTATAAATTATTAAAGGCACTTAGGAATTTATTCATATTAAGGGCTCATTCACACGAACATATTTTCTTTTCGTGTCTGTTCCGTTTTCTTTTCTTTTTTTTTTGTTGCGGACCGTATTCATGGGTCCACAAAAAATGGAAGTTACTCAGTGTGCATTCCGTTTCCATATGTCCGTTCCACAAAAAAATAGAACATTTCCTATTATTGTCCACATTAAGGACAAGGATAGGACTGTTCTGTTAGGGACCAGCTGTTCTGTTCTGCAAAATACTGAATGCACACGGACGTCATCCGTATTTTTTTGTGGATCGCAAAATACATACAGTCGTGTACATGAGCCCGAAGACGTTTTTCAATATTTTAATTTTTTTTTTTTTCCTGGAGAACCTCTTTAAGCTGTTGTCAACCACGGTTCCTGGGGTTTTGACTGGCAAATCTACTTAGTAAATTATCTTTCAATGAAATGGGGTATATTGGACCCACCAAAGGGCTTTATTCGACGGCAGTACAAAATATCTTTGTGTCCTCTTACATTACACAGAAAATTAATTGGCAGAATTGGCAAGAAGTCACCCAGATAGAAGCTGCTAGAGTTGAGTTCAAACAGCTTGATCCAACAGTACAGCTGAAGGATCGGCCTATGTTAGGGGTATGGGGTTTAGCTCATGAGATCATTTTGATGTATTGTATGTCTGTCTATTGAGTTTTCTGAAATTTCGTAAATGTGTTAAAACTGAATTTCAACATATTTTCCAGGTTGAAGCATTGACAAAAGAATGGACAAACAAGTGGAATGAGACCCAGAACATATTAAGAGTAAGTTATATGACCTTACATCTGTCAGTGACCTGCAGTCACATATTAAGGGCTTTCTATTCTTTCATCTTCAAACCTTAACTAACAGAGCTATACATTCCTGCTCATTACTAGTGAACCTGGGTAACTCTGCAATTGTTATTTGCAAGTAAATGGCCTATAGGTTGCTCCATAAGAACACATGATGTTCCCGCAGCACCCTACATAGATGTGGATATGTAAATGCTGCCCCCACTGAATGTAGCCCACATCTGCATTTGACATGTTAATTTAAACCTTAAAGAGAATGTGTCATCAAAAAATAACCTATTTTGTAAATCACATTTTTAAGTTAAACATATTTTTAAATATTTTTTGCTGATGTAATTTTTAATTTTCCATATCAATATCTATATTTAAACAAAAACCTAAAAATCTTACCGGTTTTTGCACTGACCACTAATCCTAATAATAGGCGCCACTTCTTGGTCTGTACAGATCACTTTACCACAGTCATCTGCTTATCTGTCATTCTAGTCCTGCCTGTAATGATATCACCTCTGTGTATAGATAAGACAGGATCCACCATTCACTCTAGGTGATATCACACCCTATATATTCTTTCCTTGTACAATGACCTCCGCACAGGTCACAGAGCATGCCTAGAAAACTGTCCCATAGAAGTCAATTAGTCCCCTCCTGTCCAATGTGTCTATAGCCCATGTGGCTGCCGTAAAGCAATTCTCTAAATGCTGTTAAGAACAGCTCAGGCAAGATCATTGCCCCCAAAATCATGTTCTGGAAATACAATTAAAATCAGATGAGAAAAAAGGAGATGTGTTATTATCTGGTTTCAGTAAAACATTACCTTTAAAGCATCCTTGATGTTCAATTATTTTGGCGTTATATGTACACAGGTCCCTTATATAGATGACTGTAATTCTGGGTTCATTCTCCTTTGGTATAAGTCTATTTGCCTCTAAATATAGACGGTATGTATGTTTCTGTACGTTTCTGCCTTGAATACTGATTCTTAGAGTCTCCAGCTTATCGGCCGCGGAGCTCCAGGGTGTATTTAAGACAGTTTACTACATATGAAGTTGTACAGCAAGGCGTTGAGAACGAGCGGCTTACTGAGCTCCCTGGCAGCTGCCGTCACCGGGCGGCGTGATAGCATCTATTGCCTGTCAGAGAATGAGCTGTGGTCGTCTTGTTTCTTTCTCCTGCTCACTTAGGCTGCGATCAGGCGGGGAATCTGCGCGCTATCAGTCTGCTTAATTATTTTACTCACAAAACAATGAATGTCGGTGAATGGAAAAGCGGATTCTGTGTTTTTGAGCCAATGCTATGGCCGACGTGTGGCTACCTCCGTGATCTAGAATTCTTTCTGTTGGAGGGTGAAGGGGTATTTCACGTTTGTCAATCTTATATATTCTGCGTGGATAAAAAATAAGTGTCCTCACATATTATTGTGGATTGCAGCTTGGATTTTAATTTAGCATTGTCTTTAGATGCATATGATGCTGATGGCCTTACTTCTGCTCTCAGCCCCATGGTCTTCTCTAGATCTAGTCATCCAAAATCTTTCCTGTCTGCTCCCATGTTACGTCCACTGCTTTTTATGATTGTCACTAGGGCTGCAACGAGTATTCGACTAAATTGTGTAACTCGACTCAAAAAAATCCTCGATGCAAATTTCTGCTTTTATTACTCCCGCTTCGTGGTCTCAGGCGGCCCGCACTGAGCTCCACATACTTACTTGTCCTGCAGAAGCTCCTCCGGACACACCACAGTTCTTCCATGGTCCCGCGCTGCACTGTGTTCCTGACGTATACACTGCGTCAGGGCTATGACGCAGTGTGATGTCGGGTCAAAGTGCAGAGCGGGACCATGGAAGAACTGTGGCGTGTACGGAGGTGCTTCTGCAGGACAAGTAAGTATTGGGGAGGGGGGAACTGATGGCAATGGCGGAGGGGGGGGGGCGCGGACACTATTGTGGGGGAGAGCTGATGGCACTGGGGTGGGGGAGAGCTGATGGCACTGGGGTGGAGGGGGGGGGGCGGACACTGTTGTGGGGGAGAGCTGATGCACTGGGGTGGGGAGAGCTGATGGCACTGGGGGGGGGGTGGGGGAGAGCTGATGGCACTGGGGTGGGGGAGAGCTGATGGCACTGGGCGTGGGGGAGAGCTGATGCACTGGGTGGGGAGAGCTGATGTGGCACTGGGTGGGGGAGAGCTGATGGCACTGGGTGAGGGAGAGCTGATGACACTGGGGGAGTGGAGAGCTGATGGCACTGGAGTGAGGGAGAGCTGATGCGGGTGAGGGGAGAGCTGATGGCACTGGGGTGGAGGAGAGCTGATGGCACTGGGTGAGGGAGAGCTGATGGCAGCTGGGGATGAGGGAGAGCTGAAGGCACTGGGGGATAGTGGAGCTGATGGCACTGGGGATAGTGAGAGCTGATGGCACTGGGGTGAGGGAGAGCTGAAGGCACTGGGGGATAGTGGAGCTGATGGCACTGGGGATAGTGGAGCTGATGGCACTGGGGTGGGGGGGGAGAGCTGAAGGCACTGGGGGATAGTGGAGCTGATGGCACTGGGGGAATAGTGGAGCTGAAGGCACGGGGATAGTGGAGCTGAGGGACTGGGGGATAGTGGAGCTGAAGGCCAAGCTGGGGATAGTGGAGGGCTGAAGGCACTGAAGGGATAGTGGAGCTGATGGGCACTGGGGGATAGTGGAGCCTGATGGCAGCTGGGGGTGAGGAGGATAGGCTGATGGCACTCGGGGGATAGTGGAGCTGATGGTTATGCGCTGGGGGAACTGATCGGGACCAGGGGGGATGAAGGGTGTTGGGGACTGATGGCAGGAACTGATGAGTTTTTTATAAAGGAAACACAGTCTAATTAATTTCATTTTTTCTTATTAAGAGTACTCGATTATTTGTAAAAATAATCGGTAGAATACTCGATTGCTAAAATAATCGTTAGCTGCAGCCCTAATTGTCACGTATGAGTAATCGTCCACTACAAGTCACATTTGCAGAAGTAGCCCCCCTTGGCGTCATAGGGCTTGTCAGGGCAGCATACTCCTAGACCAGGGCTGCTCAACCTGCAGCCCTCCAGATGTTGCAAAACTGCAACTCCCAGCATGCCCAGACAGTCTACAGCAGGGCATGTTGGGAGTTGTAGTTTTACAACAGCTGGAGGGCCGCAGGTTGAGCATCCCTGTCCTAGACTGATGTTGCAGACGGATCTGAGATGTTGTTCCATTAGACATCTGATGAGCGCCTTTAGCTATGAATTCACATCTCTTTGCATGACTGATTTTGCAATAGGTGTTCTATCACTTCTATAATCTTAGTGGAAATTTTGTTTTAAGGTTGCTTTCCAGAAGATACAAAAATTAGATTTACCATTAGCAGTGGCCTGAGCACTTCTAAATTTGTTTTGTACTACTGACTTTTTTGGAAGTATTTTGCAAATTTACGTGACTAAGAGAATGAGAAGGGGTTGTCTGGGTTCAGAACCCGGACATATCCTTGTTTTCACCCAGGCAGTACCCCCCCCCCCCCGATATGAGCATCGGAGCATTTCATGAATAGCGCAGGGCAAAGCCTAGCAGTCAGCCCGGTGACGTCATTGGCAATAATGGGCGGGATTTAGCGCCGCACTAGCCTGTAAAACGGCTAGGGCAGCGCTTAAACCCACCTCTTAGTTTCACTGAAAACGTCACTAGGCTTAGCACATGCCCAGTGAAACAGTCGAAGCTGATGGCCTCAGTTGAACTGTGTTCGACACTGCGCCTGTTGGCTATGCTGAAAGAGAAAGGGTGGGACGGGGTAATCAGCTGCTAGTGATGTAGCGGGGAGGTGGGGATGGCAACGGCGCTGTGGGGGAATAGTGTATGAGCGGAGAGAGAGGCGTGCTTGGCCTCTGTAGGGGGGCGGGCCTGGGCACTGGATGGTGGTGTTCCCGGGCATCGTTAATATAATACAAGCTCCAAAGAAAAAGAAAAACATATGGAAAGAAGGTATGAAGTACTGTGAGGACATACTTTTGGTTTAATAGCTGCTCTCTAGGTGATAGATTCCTTTTAAATTGCTCCTCTTTTTTCATAACTCTTCTCTAAAAGTTTTGGTCATAGTTTTTGTCAACATTTTTTATTTTTTTGCTCTGCATTAATGCAGCATATCGCCATAGCTTGCCATGTGTGCTAGACAACTCATTTACCCGCTAATGTTATCCAGTGGGAGGAAGGGTGCCATCCCTTTTAATCGTGTGTTCGGCGTAATGGGGCTATAATATGTGTTAATGAAACATTTCCATTGACATATATGTAAATAATACTTGTACAATCTGCTCATTATTATGCCTGAATGCACTGATTGAAGTATGGAAAAGAAATCTGTATTGTCACTCGTTATTCATGTAATCAATCATTTGGATATCTGAATGTGACAGATATCTCCATCTATGCACCACACCTGCCTGGTCTGACAGATCCTAAAGCAGCCTGTGTTACTCACTTCTCCCCACTACTCCTCTCCTCTGACTCTTCTCTAGTACCCCTAGCTCTACCTGTTCTGCTGAACTGCTGTAAAACCTCATAATAAGTGAGTCCGCCAATTACTTGAAGCCTCCTTCTTACAACAGAGTATTTCTGCAATTCCAGCATGTCTCATGTTGTATCACATGCCCCATGTCATATATTATGAATACTAAAAGTCTTTGGTCATTGCACTCTTACATGACCTCAAATATAATTGTAATGTACTGTAGCAGTGATGTTATCCCTTTTATCTGATACTTTGGCATTCCACGTAATGATTTGTAGGCAAGTGCCTCTATCTGATCAAGTAACCTGACTTCTTACATCCAGAAGACAAATTATTACATATACTCATGTACTTGTTCAAAAATATAAGTTACTTTGTAATATATTTTATTAGAAAAAAATGTCCCTTTCTCCACTTATCAGACTCCTCTCCTACTCCAACGGTTGTTCCTGAAATGACTATTCAGTTTTAATTTACTGGAAAGTGCGTCTTGAGAGAGAGGCAAAGACTGGATGGATTTTCTTTTTCACTGAGGGATCAGGTTACGGCTGCTGCCCATAGAGGTCTGTGGAATAGGGATGAGAAGGGGGAGCTTTAGTGACAGATTTACAGAGATATTCTGCCGAAGAATGTAGAAATTTTTTACTGTCTTACCTTAACGCTGGATTCACAGCTACACTGCTCAGTACTGCAGTTTAATGTTCTCCATGCCACAGAGAGAATACAATCTTCTCTTTGCATCTGGAGGGTATGGGAGACATAATATCAGCTAGTCTTTCACTAGCTCAGGGAAAACTGACAATTGGAAATAGAGCCTAGAGAGGGGACTACTGGTGAAAATTCAGGATGCAAGGCCTATAAATTCCCAGTTATAGTGCTATTCCTCATGTACACACCTGAATAAATCAGGGACACTCTTTAATATTACAATATCTGATTCTTCTCAGAATTCTCATTTGTAGATAGAACAAGTAGTATGTGAGCTTACAGCGATCTTATAGACCCCGCGATTGCTGTGGTTTTTATGTCGGTTATTCACTCCAATAATCTGAGGCGAGATAGGATATGTTTCGAGATAAGTGCTCAATACATAACAGGGGGCATCCGCTTTCTTTCAAATCACTTGTCATTATTGATATGTTTGTGGAGCATTGTTTGAATATCTGCCTAGTGCCTGCAATCTTTTAAGCTGAGATTGACCTAGTGAGTTGTAATGGCGCTATGAGAACGGAATGAGAAGGGCAGCGCAGTCTTCTTTTTTAGAATGGAAAATTATTTCGAGCAGCCATTAGCATCACTGTTTAGAAAAGCAATTTCCAAATTGCTTTTGGATGCACGAGGAGCAAATTTCATGCAGAGCTCTTTGAAGCGTAAAGCCATTTTAAGATTTTTATTTTCCCCTTGTATCATGAAGAATGTCGACAAAATGACTGTCCGTACCCATTTAGTCTATTGTTACCACATCTGCAGTGGATAGGGAGGTTTTTTTTTTTTTTTTTTTTTCGAAGGGCAATATTCCGTGACCATTGGGCTCATTATTCTTAAACTCATTTTCTGGATTAGGAATACATTATTACTGGCAATGGCGAATGAGTGCCAGAATTTGAGATTTTATAAGCTTCCGAATTTTTATCATTTGGAATCATGGCCGACACACGCACACAGATCATTTGTTATGATGGAAATAAAAAGAAGCCATTTCTTTGTAAAATACAGAATATTACTAGAGAACTGTGGAATGTAATTGATTTACTTTGTAGGAGCTGTAAAATAATTTTAATCAAGACAATAAGCAAATAACATTTTTTTTATTTTAGATTTATAGGGACAATTAAAAAAAATTGTTTGTGAAGATGTGCACCTTTAAATTATCATATACTGGAACAGCATTGTACTTTGGAACATCAGTGTACATTCTGCTTCTAACATAGAAGAAGTTTGTAGGTTATAGTCTACCTCCAATTTTAAACAGCTTTCTGTACAGTAAATCAATAAATAGTACAAGCGAAAATGACATTTTTAATATTTATAAGAAAAATGCCTCTTTTTTTCCACTTATCACACTCCTTTCCTCCCCTCCCCCCATAAACTGTTCACCCAGTGTGAGTTCACTTTTCAGCTTCACTTAGCGTTCAAGTTACATGCTGCCTATAGAAGTCTAGGGTGAGGGAAGGAGGAAGCAGCAGGAGAAATAGGCAGAGAGACAGACATGCTGCTGAAGGCTCTACTAAGTTTTCTCTCTCACCCCAGTGAGTCGTCATAGCTACATTCCTCAGTACTGTAGGGTGTCTTCCATATGGCAGCATCTCCTGTTCTCTCTGTGTGTCCCTGTAGGGGGTTATCATTATAGGGGGTAGTCTCCTGTTACTCCTCCTCCCCCGCTTTTGCCTCTCCATACGCTTTTATAGGCAAGTGTAACCTGATCTCTCAGTGAAGCTAAAAAGAAGATGCATTTCACCAGTTAATTCAGAGTAAGTGAACAGTTAAGGAAGTAGATGGGTGAAAAAGGGGCTGATAAGTGAAGAAAGATGCGCTGTTCTCCAATGACATATATTAAATGTCTTCTCTTCACTTGTACTATTGATTAATGGAATTTTATGTATAATTAGAGTTACATTTTAGGCTGAGAGACCAGTCAGTAGCCCCCTTTATGTACCTTGAAAGCTGCAAGCTTGGCAGTTGGCAAATTTGTTTGTGCTAAGGTAAACTTGTTTTGATAGACGTGGCCAAGGCTTCCAATCTTCTGTGGAAAACAAGTTATTAACATTGCATGAAGAGAGAACCTTGCTTTTTCAGACAAGACAGAATGGCTTAAAGGATTTTTCCATGTTAATGATGTTGATGATCTATCCTCGGATGTATCACTGAATATATACATATATTTACAACATATCTGTCCTCTGATAGGTCATCAATATCAGATCATTGGGGGTACAAGCCTCGACACCCCCTCCTCCCATCCCCCAGTCAGTTGTTCCCTCCAGCCTCAGTGCCAGAGGACAGGCTATCAATATTGAATGCCTGGATAACACTTTTAAAGCTTTTTTTTTTTTTTTGTAGAAGTTTACTTGTACAACAGTGAAAAGGGAAGAAAAAAAAATTATAGGAACCAACGTTTGGTCAGATCTCCAGCCTACTAAATAACCAAGTGATGCGTAATTAAGCAAATTGCTGGTTTGGCAGACAACATTTTTAGATGTTAGGATTCCACAGTGTCGGGTGAGATGTAAATTTGTTCATAAATGTCCTTACTGTGTAAACCCTATTAATCCAGACCTCCATATTTGTCATGAAATATCAATTAGTTGTAATACGCAACATTTTGGTACTCCTGAAGATAGGAGAATATTATATTTTCCTACAAATCTAAAGGCATAGTACAAGCCTTTTTATGGTTCTTTGGTGGGACATTCTAGTAGAAGGGACCAATAAAATCTGCATCCCATTGTTTCCCAAGCCCTGGGACGGAATGGGAACTCAAAGAGGCCCTGGGAAAAGAAACCTAAAAGTGGCCCCATGTTGTTGTATGCAGGTCCAAATAGAAGGTGGGATGACAACACCATATTACTGTACAAATTATCTCCCCTGCAGAGCAAAATACCTCAGTGCATCGCAAATTAATGCCCCAGCTGGTGGCCAGCACCAGCTGCCACGTTCCTCCTCTTACTCCAGTGGCCTCAGGATGGTACAGTTGAATTCAGGAGTCAGGAGGGCACCACCAGCCACTGACCAAGTACATAATTGCATGATGCCGCCAGCATTAATTAACTGTGAGGGCTTTAGACTAGGGATGAGCGAACTTTTGAAAAGTTCGGTTCAGTTCGCTTCGGCGAACTTTAGTGAAGTTCGGATTCGTACGAACCGAACCTAAAACGAACCTTGCTATAACGGCTGAATAATTGCTGCTACAATAATGGGAGTCTGATAGGGTATAGTTTCGTTTACTTGCAGTTGCTATTACAATGAAAAAAGTGAAAAAATCCAAGTGACTTCAACAACGGCGATGCAAAATATACGCATATTTGAGAATTTACACTAATGCGTACGCTAATGCGAACATTCCCGCACAAATAACGAACATACAGTGTAGCGTTGTTAAAGGTACGCCACTTAGCTGAATATGTACGCGTTAGCGTATGCATACACTGCGTCTGCGAACATTCCTACTCGAGTAACGAACATACAGTGTAGCGTTGTTAAAGGTACGCTACTTAACTGAATATGTACGCGTTAGCGTATGCATACACTGCGTCTGCGAACATTCCTACTCAAGTAACGAACATACAGTGTAGCGTTGTCAATTGTATGCTACTTAACTGAATATGTACGCATTAGCGTACTCATATACTGCGTCTGCAAACATTCCTACTCAAATAACGAACATACAGTCTAGCGTTGTTAAAGGTACGCTACTTAACTGAATATGTACGCATTAGCGTACTCATACACTGCGTCTGCGAACATTCCTACTCAAGTAACGAACATACAGTCTAGCGTTGTCAAAGGTACGCTACTTAACTGAATATGTACGCATTAGCGTACATTCTCAATAAATATGCGTCTATTTTGCGTTGCCGTTATTTTAACCAGATTCGTCACGAACTTTCTGAAAATTCGGTTCGATGACGAACCGAACTTTTGGGAAAGTTCGTAACGAATCTGGTTCGTTACGGTTCGGTTCGCTCATCCCTACTTTAGACCATTTCTTCCCTCGCTGGTGGCCATGGGGAGAGCCTAGGCTGCCCCCTGGCCTTCGGAAGTTTCCCTGTAGGCCCTATGGTCAGTCCACTCCTGCCCAAGCTCCATTCATGACATTGTTTGCTCCTCCTTCCTTACACAGACTTCTTCTTGCACTCTTCTCACTTGTGTTGTGTAAGCCTATTCTAATGCCTATTACAGTAGCGGCAGGTCCTACCTCCTGCAGAGAGTGCTTCATTTATCCCTGAGAGAGATAATACATCTCCTTACTTTTAACGAGAACACAGTGACATTCTGGAAGCGAAGAGTTCAAGTTGACCAAGCAGCTTGTGTGGGGTTCTCTGGAGCACACTAAGAATAGAAAAAAGTAGACAAGCTGACCCTCCTGGAGGATGAGACAAGCAGTTTCAGCATTCACAGGAAAGGTAAATAAGTGCAGCCTTTTATACATATTGGTGAAGACGTGTCAAGTGGAACATATAAGAGAATTTATCCTGATGTGGCTGATATTAGTCTTCAAACAAGAAACCATTATTCACACTATTTTGGTTTCAGAGTCTTAGTGAAAACAGTTTGATGTGATCCTATGACTACCTACTGATTACAAGATCTCTTTTGGCTTCCTAGGTTACTTCAATAGGGATAATACTGTAATATACAGTAACATACAACACCATTCTGATGTTCCTTATCTCAGACTGGTTTTGCAGAGCTCCTTGTTCCTGTTTTTTTTCCACCAGAACATTCTCCAGCCAAAGATAGAAGAGAACTCTTGAGAAACTGTACGGTGCTTGCCTTTCCTTTAGACTTTTATTCCTGGGCACCCTGGATCTTTTTTATTACTTTAATATACATCTAGATCTAGGCAATGCAGAGTGATACTATATAATGAAAATTCTGATAGCGCTTATTATTACCTGGGCTCAGAATCCAATGACGTAGTGGTATGCTGGATCACAGCGTGACATCCTAAGATGTTGATCTTCCCTGTATTAGCCTGGAGCAGCTTGTCAGTCAGAACACTTTGCTTGATGTAAAAAGGAAGGCTCCTTTATATAACCGTGCTGCTACTGTATCAGTGCCACACACTTTTCAGAAGAGCATTGATCTGTGGTCTGCAGAGGAAATCTATGGCTCTTGGAAGTATTGATGCACATTTGAGTGGAAGCCATGATCGTTACACACACTTACATTAGTGGGTCTGAAAATGTGCGGTTTGTCTTTAAAGGGAATGTTTTGTCAGAAAACGTTGTGTTCTGTAAATTGTTACCTTAAAGGGGTAATCCAATGTGTAAAACGTGCCTCTCATATAGATTATACTTACCCTGGCACGCGCATAGCTCCTGCTCCCCGCATGGCCGCTGCTGCATCTCCCCAGATCAAAACATTTGGTGATGGGGATGAGCCTCCCTAGCATTGTCGGTGATGCTAGGGAGGCTCGTCCCCGTCACCGCCTGCTCTTGGCTAAGCCACTCCCCCCATCCCCAGTGACGCCAGGGAGGCTCATCTCCTTCATGGCCAGCTATTGGCTCCGGCGGCCGAGCAGGGAGCAGGAGCTACGCGGGTGCCAGATAGTGGGGTAAGTATAATCTACTTGCGGGGCCCAGACATTGGGGGGGGCATGTTTTACACATTGGATAACCCTTTAAAGGGTTTCTGTCACCAGTTTTTTCGGTATGAAACAGGCTGACATTAGAGATGTGCTAATGTCATCTGATTCCAAATATATATCTGTTTTATTTACTGGTGCCCCCATTTTTATATAACATGAACTTTTATTTTATGCTAATGAGGCCTCTAGGTGCAAGGGGCGTTACCCCTGCTAGAGGCTCTGTTGATTGACAGGACCAGGCAGAGAAGAAACACTCCATTCACCATAGCTTGCAAGGACCTTCAATGATGTCATGACTATGTGATCAGTCACATGGTTTAGCAGGAGACAGGCTGTTTGTGTGATCCTAACCATGTGACTGATCACATGGTCATGACATCATTGAAGGTCCTTGCAAGCTATGGTGAATGGAGTGTTTCTTCTCTGCCTGGTCCTGTCAATCAACAGAGCCTCTAGGAGCAGGGGTAACGCCCCTTGCACCTAGAGGCCTTATTAGCATAAAATAAAAGTTCATTTTATATAAAAATGGGGGCACCAGTAAATAAAACAGATATATATTTGGGTATATTTGGAATCAGGTGACATTAGCACATCTCTAATGTCAGCCTGATTCATACCGAAAAATTGGTGACAGAAACCCTTTAAAAGCTATGTACAACTTCAGGGCCAATTTTTTTTTTTTGTGATTGCATTTTACTCATTTTATAGTTTTATTTATTATTTTCTACTATTTTTATTTATATTATTTTTATCTATTTATTGTTATTTTATGCAGATGTATTATTTATTTTATGCAATTTTATATTATTACGTATATCCCCTTTATGTCTTATTATGGGGCATTGCACTATACTTATATGAAATCCCTGTGATTTTATTTCATCCTGTGACCCATACTGATTCTTCTGCTCTTGACTTTTTTTTTTTTTTTTTTTTATATCCGTCTGTATCTGTTTTGTCATTTAGCGAGATGTAGCAGGGATTTTGTGATGAACCAGCAGAGCTGATTTTGTCTTCTGGCTGCGCTTTTCATGCTTTCAATAGCCATTATCTGTAACCTCACACTGGATTGCCTTTAAATGTAACCGACTGAAAGTGGAGAGCAATAGCCCATGCCCTAAAGAGTTAAGTGACAATCTCGGCTCTGCTGCATCCGTAATCGACACAGATGCGGTTGCCTACTTTTACGTTGCATTCATCTTTGTTTGTCTATGATTTACTACCCACCTGGTTCGGTGTAACTGTACATCAGAGAATAATGTGAGGTTGATTTCCGAGTCTGCGGCATTCATGTAAATTCCTCATTACGAGCCGAGGATACAGACGCACACCGCATCAGAGAGACAGCATAAAAACCAAAATTCTTTTTTTCTTTTGCCGTTGCACAGACAGATGTGAGACAGATGTGAAAAACCCAGAGATCTCATTGAAGACTTGTACTTTTCCAGCCTAACCGGCCCTGCAAAGCAATGGGCCTTTATTCCCAGCATAAAAGCCATTCTGATTATAAAGAACGCCATTGCCAACTTCTGCATGGAAAGCTAAACAAGACTTATTACATTGGTTGCACCAGTAGTCGGAGAAAGTAAACACAGATTGCTGCTTAAACCTATGAGCGGAGCAATCATTAACCGCATGCTCCAATCAGGAAGACCTTAGGGATATTTCCAGGTTACAATCAGGATGTGTATAATAGCCGGGGCTTTATTTCTCTCTTTTCGAGCTTGGTGATGTTCTGTTCTTTCCACGCGGTTAAATAGAAGCATTGTCAGGCTTGTTGCAGAGCTTGCAGAATTCGGGCAAGGGGAGGAGGGGTACGAGAGGGGTTTTTTCCATTATAAGCATAGATTACAGGACAGTCACTTTCAGTTTGGTCACAATAATAGAGTGCGAGGCAGTCTCCATTTCACAAAGCCGTTTCCAGTGGGTGGCGATACATGAACCCAATTTCTGCGAGATAATGAAAAAAGTGTCGGAGCATTCTTCTCCTGTGGGATGCTGAAATGACTCTGCTGCCACTTTATCACCAACCAATTTCCCTAATCCTAGCTTGTTAGGCCTGATGAAACGTCGAAAATTAGTAGAGCGGCCGAACATTTTGTTGAATGGTTTGATTGTGTTGGATTATTAAGCTTTGTGTCATACTGTACAGCGCGTCTCCTGCCTCCGCAGCTAATCCCGGTAAACTTTATCCACGCAGCTACGGGCAGCATCGTCCACTCGCCACAATTTAAAGATGCAAAAATAAGGTAACACTTTGGATGGATTTTATTTTCTAAAGCATCATCCAGATCTTAGAGGAAAACGCCAGTTAAACATGAGAATGAGCTTTTCTATAGTGTTTATGTATCCCTTTTAGCATCATATAGCGTATGTGTGTTCATAGGGTTTTATGCCCCGCAGCCTCCCCCTGCTGCCCCTCAGCCTGCCCCTGCTGCCTTGCAGCCTGCCCCTGCTGTAACGCCGCTTGCTCCTGCTGCCCCTCAGCCTGCCCCTGCTGCCTCGCCACCTGCCCCTGCTGCTCCGCCGCTTGCCCCTGCTGGCCCTCAGCCTGCCCCTGCTGCCTCGCAGCCTGCCCCTGCTGAAACGCCGCTTGCCCCCTGCTGCCCCGCAGCCTTCCCATACTTCTATACAGCCTTCACCTGCTGTCCCTCAGCCTCCAGCTACTGCCTCGCCGCCTGCCCCTGCTGCAATGCCACTTTCCCCTGCTGCAACGCCGCTTGCCCCTGCTGCCCCGCAGCCTCCGCCTGCTGCCTACTTCTATACAGCCTTCTGTCATTGCCGTATGTACAGACACATTTTCCCCCAGATTCATATAGCATTTTATGGAGCATGTTAGGTTAAACCGCCACATTCTGTATGAAATGGAAGACATATAGAGATACAGTGGAGGCCTCTATATTGTAGAATTTCGCAGGTATTAGTTGGGAGATACACTCATTTAGGTTACAAATAAGTCTCGGTGCACACTGCATCTGAGTCCTAGGTTTAGTATATATGACAGGATATATATCAAACATATCCATAGGGCTCTTTTCACTTGATGAGTCCTTTTAGCCTCCATTGGCCTAGTATACCATGACAGATAGAGTAGAGAATAGCACTCTGCCCTTGTGGTCCTTTTGTCAAAGGTAATACATATAAAGACAGATTAGACTAAGGTTACGTGGTAATTGGAAGCAATGCTGTGCTGCGGCGCTAGGGTAAGTTGACGACTTTGGTCGCACAGCATCATAGGATAAGCACCTCCATACGTAAATTCAATTATATTTTACCAAACAGGGAATAACAAGCTTTTTGTGCGCCTCTGAAAGGAACTTGCTAGCTAAGAAAGCTCTGTGATCACAGCAGCATTGGCACTCATTCAAGCAGACAGTCTCTCTTTCTCAGCAGTGCGAGCGGGATGAAGGGTTTGGAAAGGGAAGTATAAAGTGAACTAACAGGCTTGTAGAAAAAAGTCGAGGGAATGGATATGCTGTATCGCAGGGCTGGCCAACCTGAGGCTCTCCAGCTGTTGTAAAACTACAACTCCCACCATGCCCTGCTGTAGGATGATAGCTGTAGGCAGACTGGGCATGCTGGGAGTTGTAGTTTTGCAACAGCTGGAGAGCCGCAGGTTGGCCAGCCCTGCTGTATAGAGTTTGACTACAATTAACATTAATGGCATTTGAATGTTTATCCCCCCCCCCTTTTCCCAGCAGAAGGTTGGCTGAGAATGCTATAGGAGATTTGTAAGCAGCGGGGTGTAGTGACCTGCCTGCTAGCGCCCCCCATTGGCAAGACATTGCCCCCATCCACAGTGTCCTTAAAAAAAACCTTCACACGTCACTCCACATGTGATAAGTGTTGGGAGACCATTCCATTGCTGACCACTGCTGCTGGACACACCTAAATGTGAATGAATTTGCATTTATGACCATTTTAGTCAGCATTTGTAACCCTATACATGATTGTATTGAGGAATCTAGCAGTCTGGGATATAACTGCGCAAAAACGTGGCAAAACATAAATGTTTAACAGCCTAAATGATCAGGTTTTATTCAAATCTATCAGTTTTTTGGACAATGATTTCCCATGTTCACCACTAGATGTCACTAGTGGACTGTGTGTGTTCATATACTTTCCTCAATATAAGACACCCTGGCTTATCAAAATATATGATGGTTAATACGATTGTGGAATTGATCACATGATGTATACTTTCATAAACCGTGCATTGTGTGACATTTAACACGAGGATGTAAAGGTGAGCTTCTTCATCTTCGTAGAAAAGTGTTAGAGCAGGTATGTTTGCATATATTAGCCTGTGATAGGAAAAACAGGATATTACATTTATACCACATAACAAGGGCCATGTAAAATGGTGTGAATCGCACAGTGCTGTTAGTGCTGCAAAGTACCACATTTAAAGGGGTTCTCCGCTATGCTATATTGATGACCAATCCTCATGATCGGTCATCTATATACAATCGGCGGGGGCGCCACTCTTGCCACCCCAGCTGTATGAAGAGAACGAAGCACTCATATCACTGCTCTCGACATTGCTGAGATGAGCAGGTGTAATTACAGCTGCTCTGTCCCATTCACGTCAACGGGCTGGAACTATCCTATTTACTTGATGTACGAGCAGCACGTTCTCTTCATACAGCTGATTGGGGGGGTGGCACTTGGACCCCCGCTGATCTTATATTGACGACCTATCCTGAGTCATCAATATAGCAAAAGTGGAGAACCCCTTTGCCAATATGGATAAACTAAAAGAAAAATGGCCGTGCACAGTAACATATACTGTGCAGCAATGTGAGTCGAAGTCTTAAAGGGGTTTCAGAGTTACATGAAAAAAAAGACACCAGCATTCAACCTTACTGCATTCTATAGGTCAGATGATGATGTTCTGAGTGCATTTTAACTCCTTCAGCATCATTCGAATCTGTGACCTGCAAGACTCACAGGGAGTGTCCGTACCATCAGCTCTCTGCCACTCCTTCTCCTCCCAGCTCGAACGTCACAGACCAAGCCTGCTTGAAGCCCCTGCTGGAAAAATCCTACTCTAAGACACAACATCATTACTGCCATCACCTCTACAGGGCAGGGTCCAGGAGAATGGGCAGAACACCGCCCTGAGAGGCAAGGTCATTGATGGTGTATCTACAGGGCAGAGCCTTACAAGCCTTGCCGCTCCTCAGATGTCAACATGATGTCATCAGGATAGGGAACCAACACAGTGGTAAATGTCACGTGATTGTGATGGAGTGCAGGGACACGGGGCATTACAGATAAACAGTCACTATTAGTAAGTGATAACTTGTTGTTTCCTGTACAATTGATGCTAAAAATTGCAAAACCGGAATACCCCTTAAACTTGTTACATATTACATGTTAAATGTACTGTAAAAATCATTTAGAGGGACCAACCCTCTGGGTAAGTCTTCAGTATATATTCGGTGACTTCTGACACCCCACACCGGTCAGCCGGTGGAATGGGCCAAGGCACTCGGGTGAGCACTGCAGCTTCTGCTGTGGCCTATGATGTCATGTCAATTGGTCACATAGCATTTTTGCTGCTCGGTCCCATTCAAATGAATGACATTGAGCTGCAGTGCCAAGCACAGCCACTATACAGTGTGCAGCAGTGTGCTTTGTATACAGTAAAAAAGCTGTAGTGCTTGCCTGAGTATTGTGGTACCTTCAAACCGCTGATTTGGGTGTATTTTTTTAGATTTGGGTTTTCTTGTGTTAACTGTAACATGTAAATACCACTTGACCGCAGGCAGAGATCAGCCCAAATCACTTTATGGACCTGGAGGCTTAATGGAATCAATGGAAAATGTCAGCGGGATATTTTAAGCTTCCACTGACTGACAATATAGAATTAAGTTCCTTCTGGGGAACTCCACTATCTCTTAGTTTTTTGCGGTGGCTCAGCATTTAAGATAATCCGGCAAATCCTTTCCTACAAGAACTATGTTGTGCATCATTACTTCAACTGCGGCTCTGACACCAGCCTGATACAGAAGCACCATACGACATGTCAGCTTTACACAGAGTTTCACGTTGGCTGGGAAAAAAAAAAAATACTATTTTTTCACATTTCAATAGAAAAGTCTATGTCAGTTGTCTAAAGAATCCATGACGTCTTAAGGGAACCTATACCCTTAAAGGCACCTGTCAGCAGATTTGTACCTATGACACTGGGGGACCTGTTGGCATTAAAAATGATGTTTTAATATATGCAAACGAGCCTCTAGGAGCAACGGGGGCCTCACTATTACACCTAGAGGCTCTGCTCTCTCTGCAACCGCCGCACCCTCTGCACTTTGATTGACAGGACTAGGCAGGGATCACTTTTGCGCTACATGGTCCTGTCAATTAGTAGAAAGGGTGCAGCAGTTGTAGAGAGAGTAATCCTGTAGGTTTTGGCACCAGGAGCTCCTGCTTTGGTCCCTGCAGCTGTTGAAGTACTGGTTCTGTTGGAAAGATGGTGGCCACAACCATAGGCACACTCCTTCCCACCTGGATCCAGGAGGCACCCAGCAGTACACAGCAATATGAGAACTATGGTGTTCTATGTCAGAAGAAAAAACAGTTGTGCTTTTAGGTAAGGATACGTCTGTAATATGACATTTTTTGGAGAATGAGGCCATTTTCTTCTTGCAGAATCCACGTGAAAGAAACCACTCCTGCCTCCTTTAGACAGTACAGGTACACTAGAGCCCACAGACTTCCATGAGCAGAGTATTTGGGATAGGAGTACTGTTTGGCTATGTTCATTTTGCATTTCGACTTTACCTTAAGTGCGTTTGAAGCGGAAATCTCCCATCACGCATGACAAGCAGGGGTGCACCTAGCCTTTCTGTTGCCTGAGGCGAAAACTGAAACGCCGCCCCAACCCCCCAATTTCTTAACCTAATCTCTTCCCTCCAGCCCTACTGTTAAAGACATACTTGGAAAACAGTACATATGGCGCTACAAAACCTATAGAGTAATACAGAGCCCACTGTGCTTCCCAATACTATACAGTGATCCCTCAGGATACAATGGCCTCAGGATACAATATTTTCTACATACAATGGTCTTTTCTGACCCATCGTAAGTTGAAACTAGACTCAACATACAATGTCTCAGACTCAGATCCTACCAATCAAGGTCACTTCTCTGGTAAAATAGCTGTATTAGATGCTAGTTAGCAGCATTCCTGACAGCTATATGTAAGGACTTGTTTTATCTGTGTTAGTTATCTGCTTATTTCTCTTACATCAATTACCAATTACTCAACTTACAATGGTTTCAACATACAATGGTCTTCCTGGAACCAATTAATATTGTATCTTGAGGGATCACTGTACTGCAGAAACAGATAATTCCACTTCTGCTGCCCCCTGTTTCCTCTACCTGGTGCTGCCTGAGGCAATCGCCTCACTTCGCCTCGTTGGTGGTGCACCACTGACAACAGGCATAAAGCATTGACATAGGCAACTGTATACCACAAAGTTGCATACTTCACCCATAGGATCCTATGCAATAGAATGTGTATTGCGCAGGATGGTGCGATCATTGAGAACCTGTGGTAGAGATTTGGCATATGTATACATCCCAGAAATGTGTCGTCTTCTGATGTGGTTTTAACATGCTTGAATAAAGGGTGTTTTCATCATCCATGAACTCGAGTACTGTACAAGTATCTTCCATCACACACTGCGCAAGATGCCTCAGCACTGTAATCCTGTAATGTAATGCCTCAGCACTGTAATCCTGTAATGTAATGCCTCAGCACTGTTATCCTGTAATGTAATGCCTCAGCACTGTTATCCTGTAATGTAATGCCTCAGCTCTGTAGTCCCATAATGTAATGCCTCAGCTCTGTAGTCCTGTAATGTAATGCCTCAGCTCTGTAGTTCTATAATGTAATGCCTCGGCACTGTAATCTTGTAATGTAATGCCTCAGCACTGTTATCCTGTAATGTAATGCCTCAGCACTGTTATCCTGTAATGTAATGCCTCAGCTCTGTAGTCTCATAATGTAATGCCTCAGCACTGTTATCCTGTAATGTAATGCCTCAGCATTGTAAAGCATAGTCGTCTTAGCCAGTACAAGTGAAAAAAGGTACTGTATGCCCAGGCCTGTGGCAAGAGGACACACTTTTGGCATATATTGCATAAGTCGGACACTAAAAATCCATTACTGACCCATATAAATGCAAACCAAACAACAGTATGTGAACATAGCCTTAGGGCGCATGCACACAACCTTTTTTTTTTTGCGGTTCGCAAAATGCCGATGACTTCTGTGTTGCATCTATTTTTTCAGTGGCTCTGTGAACTGCATTTTACATCCAATTATAGGACATGTTTCCTTTGCAGAACGGACATACAGATGCTGAAAGTGTGCGGATCATCCGTGATCTTTCCACATCCGTATGTCTGTTCCACAAACAGATAGAACATGTTTTAGGGCTCATGCACTCTACCGTTGCCCTGCCGTGCCCACAAATGCTTGAATGGATCCACAATCTGAAAGGAGCTTTGAATAGTGGCACAGAAGCACTATGGCAACCGCACGCATGGTGCCCGTGCATTGGGGACTGCAAATTTCAGTCCCCAATGCACAGAATGGCCAGGACGCGTTCGTGTGCAATAGCCTTGGCTACAAAACTCGGAAGTCAATGGCTCCTCAACAAATACCATTCGTATTTTGCAGATCCATGTTTTCCGGACTGCAAAATACATATAATTGTGTGCATGAGGCATAGACTGTAACTTCCCAAGCATGAATGCTTGGAACGACCAAGGGTGGATTTTTTAAATTATAAAATGCGGATTATTAGCTGCTTGTTCCCAGCAGCAGACACTGGAGACCGTTTCAACTGACCGATTCCACCAGCAGTGTGTGTGGCTGGTTTAAGTTCCGATTTTTATAGATTGTTATAGATAATTTCAGTGTATTTCCTGATAAGATTTAGGATTCAAAATACGTCAGAATTCAGGCACAATTTGCAGCGCTGTTGTTAGATGCGATCAGTAAAGGCGCCCCGTTGTGTGTACAGATTCTTCATTCCTGGGAAGCAGCTCGTGTTCATTCTGGCACCTGCATTAGGATTCCCATCACATTACTTGCAGAGGAGGGAAGGAGGCTGATTCATTGCGCTCCTGTAATATAGAAAGATGCCACTTGCTGGAGACGTGAATACTTAGCCCAGAATGCCAGTGTCACGGGGATCATTGCTGCCTGTGAATTACTGGCTGCTGCTTAGGAGCAGTAATTACTTTATACAGATGTGACCGTTTTGTCATTCATCTAGGATATTGTGCAGCTGTAACCGGGCGACATCCGTATTATTATGTATTGTTTTCTAGCAATACATTGAAGGTTTTATAATTCCCGATTTGGTACGAATACATGACTGCCGGAATAAGGAACACAAATCAGGCCGCTAGCAATAAGTGGAGGAGAGGCTTTGGAGGTTCTGAAGCGTTTTCCTATCACTGAGGTGCAGTAGCCACTTCTGGATTTTTTGTATTGAATGTTTCAAAAATTGTTTTGTGGGGCTCATGCCTCCCAAGCTAATAATTTCTTCTGCCAGATCCTGCATTAGTTCTGTGTAGAAAACTCCATCTTGGGGAGCACCGAGGTGTTATTTGGTATGACAGTTTGCAGGGTATGGCTAATACAAAAGAAAAAAAACTTTCCCCTCACTGTTTGTAAATGCATATCTTGGCATTTTTTTACTTTGATTTGGCATTGGATCTCACTGGGAGACAAACACAGACTAAGACCCCATTCACACGACCGTAAGTGTTTTGCGGATCCGCAAAACACGGATACCGGCCATGAGCGTTCCGCAATTTGCGGACCGCACATGGCTAGCGCTATATAGAGAATGCCTATTCTTGTCCGTGCTTGCGGACAAGAATAGGACATGCTCTATATTTTTGCGGCGCCGCGGAACGGAACAACGGTGTGCTGTCCGCATCTTTTGCGGCCCCATTGAAATGAATGGGTCCGCAAGATTGCGGAACGGATGCGGATCCATTTATACGGTCGTGTGAATGGGGCCTAAATACAATTGATACTGATGCCCAGTATCAACCAAAACCTATGGTACCAGTAGTGTCTAGTGCTCATGGTAGCAATGTGGCTGTTACTATTAGTACTGTTTTGTTTATCCATTGTCTTCTTTTTTTATTTTACACGCTGTGTGCGTCCGGAAAGATTTTTGGGGGACATTTTGAACATTTTACAGTATATTGCAATATTTTTGTTGTAATCGTTGATTCCCCCTGCTTTAGTCTCTATTACAGGGGTAATACAGCCTCTCTATGGCATTTTGTGCTTTATCTGGTTAGCAGTGTGCCGTTGCATTGTATGTATTTTCCTTTCCTTGTGCATTTAGCTATAGCGACGTGCACCTGCGCACTGGGATGTGCTGACTGAAATGTCCCTTTTTTTCTTTGTAAGTTTGTACTGGAGGTGTGGCTCCATTTGGTCATGCACTCCTGACTAGCCCCGTCTGCCCCATAGGCTAATTTTAATTAGTGTAACTATAAAGCCGAGTGGACTCGGCATGCATGTTGGTACCTGCATTCCTGTATTAGTGGAGGCCTTTGAAGCACCAGAATTGGCAAAAGGCAGAGGGGACCCAGCATGCATGTGGAACCAACACCCCCTGATTATACGGAAGCCAAGGTTGGCACATAACAGGTAGAAAATAGTGTTAGGTTCCCGTCCTACAGAGATCACCTTGACGATTTGGTGGACGGGCCCAGATAATTTTGTACAAAATATATTTGCCAAGAATCTCTAATTTACTAAACAAGCATAGCATTAGCTCCAGAATACCTCATATCACTATGGCATTTTGTGCTGTATCTGGTTAGCAGTGTGCCGTTGCATTGTATGTATTTTCCTTTCCTTGTGCATTTAGCCATAGCAAAGTGCACCTGCGCACTGGGATGTGCTGACTGAAATCCCCTTTTTTTCTTTACAGAAATAGTGTCAGTGACCTTTGAAAAACTTTTACTATGTCATAGCAACATAGAAACAAAGGTTTTAATTAAACCTATCTTTTGAACTGGAGAGAGAAGCGCTCAGAGTACTCTCTCTCCTTGATGCAGGACATAGGCTCGATAGAAAGTCTATTAGGCCCACCTTGAGTTCATCTCCTGCAGTGAGGAGAGAGTGTATGCTATGTGAGCGCTTCTCTCTCCTTATTCTAGCGTTCTGTGGGGGTCTCTGCATTCAGACTCCCACTGTTCAAAACCTTTGATATGTCACCATGACATACCAAAGGTTTTTTCAAAGTACAGTGACAATTTAACATTAACCGGTACTTAAAGGAGTTGTCCCATTTCCAAGGGAGTTATGGAAGCAGCATGGCTTGTTCTGCTATTCTGTCTACGTAGATCCCATTCACTATAATGGGAGTTACGGAAATAGCAGAGTTCTGGATCGCTTGGCTGTTTACGTAAGCCCGGCCACCTAGGGGCAACGGTTAGTCTCATCTCGCTTTCGAAATAGTGAGATGGGACAACCCCTATAACTCAAATAACACGATGAACATGTTTCAGCCGTCTGCTCAAACCCTCATCAATTGACTTCACATTCATTTCTAATAATGAGGTTGTGACAAAAAGTGTTACATTCATAATATGAGAGGTCAGCTGGGGTGCACCTTTTACTCTTCTTCACGTGCTGAATGAGCTGCTGACAAGAGCAACCAACAATTGAACTTGAAGGGCATTGCCCTATCTGGTACAGTGATGGGATATCACTAGGATATACCATAAATGTCAGAAAGGTCCAGGTTCCACCTCCACGAAGAGCACACTGCTCAAGTGTGGCATCATCCCCATTCCCTGCTGTGGGACTAGACTAGTTAGTGCTTGGCTACTTTTGGACATCTCTTTCTGCTCGTGTGTGGCATCATCCCCATTCCCTGCTGTGGGACTAGACTAGTTAGTGCTTTGCTACTTTTGGACATCTCAAAGCGGTGAAGAGAGGGTCACCATGTGTGGGCGGCTTGCTCTCCCTTTAATTCAGGTGCCCCATTCTGGAGATAAGAGCAGAACCCACACCTATCTGACATTCATGGCGTATACTAGCGATATGCCAAAATGTTCCCCACAAACCAAGAACACATAGGCTTAGGGCCAACAAATCCGTTCCCCAGTTCCTTACAGCGGAAACTGCTAGAATTTTCGGTGGGAAACTCTGCCTAAGCCAAGAAGGTATACAAGTGAATGTCCAAAATCATGTGTATACCAAGTCCAGCACCCCTACAGTTGAAATCAGACACTGGCTAACAAATTTTTACCTTCAGGGCTATGATTCGGATATGCCTGGTAGTTATGGTTCTTTCACCACCTGTGGATGTAGTTCAGATTTTATAATGCAAGTTCCACACAGAAGATCCCACAGTTCTTGTGGAAAGGATTTACAATGCAACTACTTTGTGGTGAGCTTGGCTTCATTGCACAGTAACTGGTGTGGTGTCTACCTGATATGAGGTACCTACCACATATAGTGACAGTATTTCCAGCAGTGCTGCCAGCAGATATTTGGAATTAATGCTCAGTCGTCGGTTTTCCTACAAATACCAGATTAAATTAATAACTTGGTTGTTCATGGACCTTCAAAAAGAGTTAAGGCAAAGTACAAACCTGTTTGATGACTGAGTCTGCTTGACAAAATCCTGCAGTCCCTTTGATTTGCTGGTTCAGGCAGAAGAATCCTGCATTTTGTTATATCTTCTGTCTATGACTTTGCTCCGGCTATGTGCAAGCACCTTCAATGCCTAATTATCATAGTACTAGCAGAATGCATCTCTGTGCATTAATGGAAGACTAAGAGAGCAGCACGACAGTGTCTTCCTGAAGACTTGTAAGGAGATGTAAATGTTAATCGTGAAGGTTCCTCCTGCATCTGTTTGTTGGGCTCGCATTCATTAATATATTAACAAGGTATTTTTAATCTAAGACGAGAAGTGGTGAAGACCTGCAAGCGTGCACTCAACGTCTCTGTCTGCATAACTTTTGCTAAATCATGGTTTGCTCAAAGAGTTCACATTCTGCCTGCATAAAAAAAAATGAAAAACATCCACAAAGATAGTAATTTCAGCAAATGCTTGATTTAGGAGTGGTTGCGATGAAGTTCACTGAGATAGAATTTATTATTTTTTTTTTTGGCATTTAGAAATGAGCTTTGAAAAGTAAAACTGCAATCAAGACATGAGAAGCTCACTTGTTCCTTCTGAGGCGGGAAAACTGTCAGTAACCCTTTGCTGCTCCTGTGAGTGAAAACCACTGAAAACACCTCTCATTGTACAATATGAGTCCAACAACGAAATATGAAAGTTGTGAAGGAGCTCAAAAGAGTACTTTACACTGATGCCCCACCTCCAGGACACTTGCAGGAACAGAATTAGGGTACTTGAATATGGCAGTGTAGTTTATGCAGTTTTTCTTTGTGTGATACGCAGATTTTGTTGTGGATTTTGACGTAGTTTTGCCCCCAGCTTTCACCCTTTTCAATTAAAGTTTTACTCAGTTGGCATGCTTTGGATTCAAAATCCGCACCAGAGGACAATTTACTCAGTGAAAATTTCCACACTTTGTAGGTGAGATTTTGAAAATCTCACCTGCTTAACTGCTACTGTATTACACTTTGTGGTAAAATTGCATTTATATTGAAAGTAGCATACACCGCCTGTCACTGAGCCATCTAAGCTACAGACAGAGTTTAGGCGTAGATAGAGTTGTCCTATTCAGAATTGAATTAAACAGGTCCCAGATACTCATTGAATTAAACAGGTCCCACTCCAATGATCTCATAGTGCACAGACTCATCATGTTTGAATCTAATATCCTGTAGATCTCCTTTACCAGCAACCTCCTCCACCAAATGTTTGATGTAGCTGCAAATGAGATGTCTACAATGTTGAAGAAGAATTTTGTACAATTCCTCCCTGCAGATGTGTTTCAGTTCATCAATATTTTTGGGAAGGCTTGCGTGTGATGCCCTCTCCAGGTCACGCCATGGCATCCTGATTGGGATAAATTCAGGACTCGGACTTGTTCGTTTCAAAACACAAATCATCTTCTTTTTCAGCCATTATTTTGTCGATTTACTTGTGCGCTTTGAGCCATTGTCTTCTTACGTCATCCATCTCTTCAACTTGAGGACATGGACTGTTGCCTTTATAATCTCCTGTCAAATATTTTGATCTACGTTAGAATTAATTGTCCCCACAATGATCACACGGCACCCAGGCTCCAAGCCATGATGCTCTCTCCGTTATGCTTCACAGTTGGCATGATATGTTGGTGTTCAGTATCCCTTTCCTTCCATGGATAATGTTATAGGAGGACACAACAAAGGAAGCCACTTCTATCCAAAAAAACCATTGCAGCCCATGTCAGGTTTGCCAGAATTCACACGGATGGTTCAGGGAAACTTTTCTATGGACAGTTGAGACAAAAGTGCAGGATAAAATGGCAATGCTATGAACGGAACAGAAAATCGGAAAGGACACACTTTGCAGACAACTGAGCTTTCATTTTCGAGCTGCTCTCAAGGGTTCACATTCATTACCTTAACCTCCCAGACCATTTGCCGGCAGAAACTCAAGTGAATATCACAAGCTGGTGTGTGCTACATTACCACAGAGACATTGAGTGTCACTGCTCAGTGAGAGGTGTGCGGAGTCCTTCGAAAGAATTGTCTGCTGCTTGCAGGACAGTCACATGAAGGGCATGGGTTGAACAAGGATGCCATCCGTGTTCGGTCTTTGGTTTCAACAGATCTTTTCTAGAAGATTCTCTGGAAATTAATTTTCAGCTGAACAGTGACCATGGAATATGAGCAAGAAATGGAAACATGGACCAAATATGGATTCTTCACATACAAACCACTGGCCATCTTGTCACAGATGTCATCACAGACATGGATGTGTGAAAGAAGCTTAAATTTGTATTGGCCTTTGGAAATTCTGGATCACATTTGCAAACTTCTTATGGTGAGTTTACCAAGGGCGAGGAGCAGCTGATTATTGGGAAGTATGTTCAGTGGGGGTAAAGCGCTGCATTTATATGTAGTGATCACCTCCACAGTATGTCCTCGTATAGGTGCTTTGTTTCTGGGCAGCAGAGTCCTCAGCTGCACCTTTAGACGCACAGATTGTCTGGAATGAGCGTTCGCAGGAACGTATGTCCCCGATAATCTGCCCGACTATTGAGCCGTGTAAACCTGCCAATAGACCTCTTTCACACAAGTGAGTTTTCCATCCAGGTGCAAATGCATAGCATCCGGACTGAATCCTGATCTATTCATTTCAATGGGTCTGTGTACATGAGCGTTGTTTTCCACGCATCAATTCTGCATTCAGGAAAAATCACAGCATGTTCTGTATTCTGCGTTTTTCGCGCAGCTCTGATTCCGTAGAAGTGAATGGGACATGCGTGAAAAACGAATTGAATCCGGGTACAATGTGTTCTTCACTGACGGTTGCTAGGAGATGTAGTTTGTAATTCTTCCGTTTTTTTTTTTTCATGCGCTTTAAAAACTCATCCAAAACTGCTTGCACCCACACGGAAAACACTAAACGCAATAGCAGACAAAACTGATTAAAACTTAAGTGCAAAACCATCAGTTTTTTCCTGAACAGACCCTGACACAATCCGTATCACTCGTGTGAAAGAGGTCTTAGCGTACTTTCACACTAGCGGCATGCTTCTCAGGCAGCCTGTGACGGCGGGAGGACAGCCTGCCGGATCCGTGCTGCCACAAGTGCATGCGTGTGGCCGGAACTCCGACGTGTCTTAGTTTTATTCTGGCCGCCTCTGCATGTTTGTAGTGAATGGGGCCGGAACGTATGCACTAGTGGCAGCACGGATCCGGCAGGCTGTTCACCAACCGGAGAAGCATGCCGCTAGTGTGAAGAGGGAACACATTTGAATTAAATTGGTTTCCCACCTGAATTCCTTGAAGGAATTACTGTATGTGCAGGAGTTGTATTAAAAAAAAAATAATTTCAGCCTTTTATGTTTATTTTGCAACTTGCAATTGTTTCGTCGTAGTCGATATTACCTTATCTAGCTCAAAAGTCAGTTTACTAAAAAGTGCTGCTGTTCCCTGCTCCCTGACACAACATTAAACTTGCCTTGCCCAACGCTTTAACAAAGTAATGAAGTTAAAGTAGTTTTTCAAACTGACAGTCGGAACTTCCCGGGGATAGCGGTGAGAGTAGTGCTACTGTTTCTTCTACAAATCTGCAATTTTGCTTATTACGTGTCATCTTTTCCTGTAAAATAATGGGGCGCTTCTATGAATGTATCATAATTGGATAAACTGGCGCAGGCATAAAGTAGGGGCTACACAGGGAAAATTGGTTTTGAGTAAATTTGGTAAAATAAGTTTTTGAACAGTGATAGAATTAGTACATTTTCTTTCACTGTTTTATAGCATCTGTCAGCTGATTTGTCCCTATGACACTGTCTGACCTGTTGCCTGTGGCAGCTGAAGGAATCTGTGTTGGTCCCATGTTCATATGTGCCTGCATTGCTGACAAAAATGTTTAAATATATGCAAATGAGCCTCTAGGAGCAACGGGGGCGTTGCAGTTATTCCTGGAGACTCTGCTCTCTCTGCATCTGCAACTCTATATCCATTTTGATTCATAGGGCCAGGTAGTAACATAGTAACATAGTTTATAAGGCTAAAAAAAGACATCTGTCCATCCAGTTCGGCCTGTTGTCCTACAAGTTGATCCAGAGGAAGGCAAAAAACCCCTGTGAGGTAGAAGCCAATTTTCCCCACTTTAGGGGAAAAAATTCCTTCCCGACTCCAATCAGGCAAGGAATGTGTAAATGTGATCACACCTAGCCCTGTCAATCAAAGTGGAGAGGTTGTGGCAGTTGCAGAGAGAGAGGAACCTCTAGGTGCAATGGCAACGCTGTGGTCACATGACCATGTCCATGCAGCTCTTCCTTATTCCCTGTGTTGTTATATCCGTGGGCATGTCAAAACAGCAACAGGGGCAGTCATAGGGGAGTGTCTATGTAACTAGCCTGGTGGGAGGAGCTATAAACTAGCTGGTTGTTAGGGGCAGTGATAGGGGAGTGTCTATGTAACTAGCTGGGTGGGAGGAGCTATGAACTGGCTGGGTGTTGTTGGGGCAGTGCTGGAGCTGTGGCAGAGAAAGTAGAAGTGCATCATGGGTTTGGTTGGATACGCAACAGGAAGTGCTACATACAGGATGGAAACAAACCAGAGAGATTTGTGTATAAGGTCCAAATAGGTCAGGAGAAAAATTAATGGGGCATTAGATAAGCAGCTACATGAGCACATCTGCTTAAAAGGAACCTGTCATCAACTTTATGCTGCCCATACTAACGGCAGAATAAAGTAGAGACAGGTGAGTTGATTTCAGAGGTCTGTAATTTAAAAGTTGTGTAAGTAAGTGGTTGCCGAGAACCAACATCACAATCATTGCAGACTGGGCCTGGAAAAGAGTCACGGCCACCTGAGAAGAGTCCTGGTTATTCATGAATTCCTGCTCTCCCTGCCCACCTGCTGATGATTGACAGTCTTCTACCTAGTTGTCTCCCTTTCTCTCTAGGAGAGAACTGGCAATCATCAGCAGGTGGGCGGGGACAGCAGGAGATTAGAAATAACCATGACTCTTCTCAGGTAGATTTGACTCTTTTAAAGGCCTGTGCTGCAATGATTATGATGCTGGTTCTCGGCAACCACTTACTTTTAGCTCATGAGTGACACACCGCTGAAATCAGCATTTCTGTCACTAATATATGCTGCCCTCAGTAAGGTCAGCATAAAGTTGATGATCGGTTACCTTTAAAACCATAGTAAAATTCTGGAGAACCCCCTTTAATAAATGTGGTGTAAGCCATGTGGACCAGAATTCTGATGCATTTGTCATAGTAAATTTGGCGTTAGGGTTTAAAGCAGGTTATTACATTAGCATTATTTTATAATTCTAATATTAATTGAGCCATATTGAACTGTTTCCTCTCTAATTTCACATTATTGTATTTGCAAATTTCAAATGAGCAAATGTCACGCAGCAAAATTGCCGGTTGGAAACAAGTAGTTGACCTGGTTTATGAAATTTGGATGCTGTTCTGCAGCTTTTTAATTGTGGTTCATTTCAGAGAATTACTGATGCCTGGGTAGTCTCCTGTTCTAGCACCTGCTTCTGGCGGTTATCTGATCTCTGTCACTGATCCATTTCTAGCAGACTCTCTCTGACATCGAATGAACTTCATCATTTAATATGTTTTCTTATCTGCTTTGTTGTAAAAAAGAAAAAGTTTTTCTTCAAAGCTATTTGCATTACACACTCCAAATACTTTTGGCTGTGGTATCTATAGACTATTTAAAGTTTTGTTTCCCTTTTTTTCAGTTGCTTACCTGATATATGTCCTCCCCATGCTCTAGATTTCAATTTGGCCTCTACTGACCCATTTTCACCATGTAAAATATCCATCTTGTAAGTAGCACTTCCTGTTCCTGTGTCCAACCAGACCCATGATGCACTTCTGTTTTCTCCGCTCCAGCTCCACCTCTAACTACCCCCATCTACTTACTTAGACACTCCCCTATGACTGCCCCTGTTGCTGCATTGACACGCCCGTGGACATAATGTCACAGGAAATAAGAGCTCATCTTACCCAGGACAGAAGATAGGAGCAATAAAGATAAAAGAAATACAAAATTGATTATTTTAATGGATTTTGGTGCAAACCGGAAAATCTCTTTAACCCTTTCACTATTGCAGATTATGGGGGAACGGTGGGCTGGTGTCTTCCCCAGGGCTCCTTGCACCAATTACAGGACGTTGTGCGGGTGATTAATCAACACAGGTTGTTTTCCATTATTTTTCACTTTTCCAAAAAAAAAAAAAAAGGGGGGGGGGGAGTGTTCCAAAGTGTTGTAACAGAGATGGAACCGGAGCTGTGGCAGCGTTTACCTGATAGAAGGGACTTGTGTAGAATTAAAAAACTTATCAGACTAACCTTTAATAAGCACATTGGGAATGGGGCAGTGGTTATTCCCGCATCCTATGAGGATATGTATCTCTCACCTCTAATAATATTAAAGGGGTTGTCCAGGTTCAGAGCTGAACCCGGACTTATCTCTGGTTTCACCCAGACAGACCCTCTAAGGTTACTTTCACACTTGCACAAGCAGGGTCCGACAGCCTAGTCCACCATGCTGGAGGGAGTGCGCTCCGGTCCCATTCACTATAAGGCTCCATTCACACGTCCTGTTTGTCTTTCCTGATTCGATCATTGATTTCAATGGGTCCTGAAAAAATCAGGATTGAATCAGGAAAGAAAAACAGGACGTGTGAATGGAGCCTAATGGGGGCGGCAGGAGGTCCTTCCGCATTACTGCAAACAAGCCGAGAGGCAGCCAGACTAAAACCACAGGATGCGGGAATATATAGTGAACGGGACCGGAGCGGACTTCAGGTGGCACGGTGAGCTAGCATAAGCACGATTCCGGAAGTCTGTTCCCCTGCCAGAACAGCCTGCCAGACCCTGCTAGCGCAAGTGTGAAAGTAGCTTAATATGAGCATCGGAACATTTCATATATTGCACAGGGCAAGATCTGTTTGTTTATATTTTCTACACTGCTAGGCGGAGGCTTCCCCCTAGCAGTGTTCCCGGTGACATCACTGGCACTGATAGGCGGGGTTTAGAGCTGCCCTAGCCGTTTTGCAGGCTAAAAGCCCTCCCATTAGTGCCGGTGATGTCACCGGGAACACTGCTGGGCCGAAGCCTCCACCTAGCTTACCCATGGAGAGCCCGGTACGTCACCGGATCTCTAGGAAAAGCCCTTGCCCTGTGATATTTAGCACAGGGCAAAGGGGAGCATCGGAGCATGAAAGAGCCACCAGGGTGAAGATTATGTAGAGCATTTGGAGCAGTGAGTATGGAGATCTCTGCACCCATGTGCGGCACAGAGCTGGTTCTAACTTTGTTATAAAGAAGTTTTGTGGAAGTTATGATGGTGGGCGGCGATTTGCTCCATTATTTGATAACTATGGCGGTTTTTGTAGGTGAGCAGACATGGTTGGTTGCTTGACATTCAGATTAAAGTTGTTGGAGGTCACGCTGAAGTTTGATTCTTTGCTCCATTTTATTGTCCATATATTTTGTACATGAAGTACCGGTACATTTTATCTGTATATTATACAGAGCTTTTCCCGTACTGTACTCTGGGACAAGGACGCCTCCATAGCTTTGTATTTACTATTCTGTCAGTCGTACGTGACAGTCTCCATTTTAGATAATGAGAAAATCTCCTCCACGCCTGTGAAAAGATGTCGATAACAATGTATGTTCTTAGCTCTGCACTTTATTGAGCAGGGCTCTTGATTTTTGGTATTTTGCTGTAAAAATATCTTTGTACAGAATAGAAGAGCAACGGTTGTAATTATTTTTCTGCTATAATTTTAGATGTCAGTTCTCATTGAACAAAAGAAGCATATTCATACTCTAGCTGACAATGTGCTGAAGATTACATTGGGTTTTGTTATAATCGCTCACTTAATAAGCAATTATTGTAATAGTTGTGTTTCAAAACAGTAAGCTTACACTTTTACTTGGAATGTGATAAGTTCACAGATGCAGCAGAACTAAGTTTCTCAGATGAACTTGTGTTGGGCAGCTCTTGTGATGGTCAATTTAAAGGGCAGTTGTCAGCAGTTTTGTACCTATGTCACTGACTGACCTGTTATATGTTCACTTGGCAGCTGAAGACATCTGTGTTGGTCCGATGTTCATATGTGCCGGCATTGCTAAGAAAAATGATGTTTTATTATATGCAAATGAGTCTCCGGGAGCAATGGAGTCATTGCCGTCACACCTAAAGGCTCCGCTCTCTCTGCAACTTCTGCGCCCTCTCCACTTTGATTGACAGATCCGCACTACTAGTCTATTTCTGCTGGAGATTTTTTTTATGCCAAATAAGGATGAGATTTGCTTAAATCTTATCCACTTTTCTACAGCTTCAAAATTCTGCAGATTTTCCACAAGCAATTTTGGGACATCTCTGTTTTAGTAACTAATTAGATTCCTCATGTATTAAAAACCAATTCTGGAGCATCTATTCTATCTGGAGCATTCTATTAAGGAAAACTCTATGATGTCCTAATTTCCTGATATTCCTGTTATTATCTTCTGCTACAAGTTTTACCAAAAATATAAATTTTTTTTGGGGCCCCCCCAACCCAGGGTTCTACTATATACCTTTTTAACTGGGCTGTTATACTCAGGAGGGGGGCAGGTGTGGTCCTGGAGTGTGTGTGCGTGTATGGGGACAGACACCCCCAGTACCTGGGTAAACAACCCGAATTCTTTCTGTACCTTTATACCATACAAATCTAATAATCGGTGGTAAGGTGTTTAAACATTACTTTAGCTCCAGAGCAGGGCAGATACCAAAACCGCCAGGTGCCTGCTGTTTCACTCAGCACAAACCTGGGGCTAATGATCAGCGCTAACCCCTCAGATGCCGTGGTAAAATATGATCTTGGCATCTGAAAGGTGAAAAACCTGGAAGTGTGCTCTTCTCTGGCAGGAATCAGGGAAGACGTTCCTTAGTAGTAAAAGTCCAGAGCCTGTATGAGGTTTCTAGGCATATTATTGGTATATTCCAGGGCAGGCTTACAGTTGACAGCACTGCATTGGAAAACACTGAATTTTGTATTCACCGATGTATAAAAATCCATTAGTGAATATATATGGCAGTCTAATGATTGCATGTTAGGGTCCCCATGGGGACCTAAAAAAAGTTTTTAAAAATGCCATGCTATTAAAGTAGGAGTTTAAAAATATTTATCCCACACAGCGAATGACGTCACAAAAAAACCCAACAAAATGGACAATTTGCAGTTTTTTCGTCGTTTCACCTCCCCAGAAAATTGAATAAAATGTCATACACACCCCAAAATGGTATCCACCAAAACAACAAATTGTCCCACAATAAATGAGCCTTCACACAGCTTGATAGAAGTAACTATAAAAAGTTGTAGGGGTCAAAATATTAAAACACAAGAAAAACTATACAAATGTGGTATCGCCGTAATCATACTGTCCCAGAAAATGAAGGGGACAAGTCAATTTTACCCCATAGTGAATGCAGTAAAAAACCAAACTAAAATGTGGTGGAATCGTGCTTTTTTTTCCCCAAATCCATTATATTTCAATTTTTTTCCAGCTTCCCACTACATCCTACGCCGTATTAAATTGTGCCGTTACTAAGTACAACTTGTCCCACAAAAAACAAGTCCTTGTATGACTATGTAAATTGAAAAATAAAAAAAGTTATGGCTCAGGAAAGACAGGGAAGGAAAAACAAGAATGTCTGATAATCAAGTGGATAAGCAGGACAGGATTTCTGTGGCAGATCAGCAGCCTCTAGTGCAACCTGTGAAAATCATCCGTGTCATGTACAAGAATCCATTCTTACTTTTTTACTACAGTATGTGATTGGGGCTTCCTGAAAATTTACAATTCATACAAAAGTCTGCAACAAATCTACCACATCTGAAGGTAGTCCTATACTTATATAGCAAAGAAGGCAAAAACACAGTGCAGCAAGAGCCTTTTCACGACATCCATTACTTGCTTGCTTTCTTTAGCAAAGTATAACACAAAAAATGTGTAAGGATACGGCCATATGGCAGATTTTCGGTAGAAATTTCTGCTGGGTTCAGTAAAATCTGTTGCAAATAGAGATGAGCGAGCATGCTCGGGTGCAATTTTCAAGTAGTAGCGTACGCATTTTAAAATCTGTATGCTAATGCATACGCATCTTATAATCTGTACACTAATGCGTACAAATTTGAAGATGCGTATGCATTAGCGTACCGATTTTAAAATGCGTACGCTACTACTCGAAAATTGCACCCGAGCGTGCTCGGCCGAGCATGCTCGCTCATCTCTAGTTGCAAACCTGCAGCATAAATTCACATGTTGAGGATCATCAATTTCCACTGCCAAGTTTTTCTGCAGCGTGCTGATACTGTAACTTTTTCTGCCTGCCATTCCACAGTGGAAAATCTGCAGCATAACCACCACACGTGAGCATAAACATTGTGGAATTCCTTTACGGACATTGCACATCTGGCATTTGGTAAGATTTTGGGTATAATACACGAGTGGAACAATTCTTTGAATCACGACTACGGATCCATATTGTGAGCTACGAAATTTAAAGCGGAATCAGCTGAATTTGCCGAACTCCCAATTCAGACATGTACTTTCCACCTTTTCTTGCCAACCTGCTTTATTACAAATAAAGGGTCGCTGAGTTTAAAAAAAAAAACAACCAAAAACTTTTCATATGTAAGCGACTGATCAAAAATTTAGATTGGTGGGGGGACTGAGTTCTGAGACGCCTGCCGATTGCTAGAATGGGGAGAGAGAAGCACTTGTATATAACGCTCTCCCTTTCCGCTGTAGGACACTGGCTCAGTAGAAGTCTATGGATCTGTCTTCATACCCTCCTCTGCAGTAAGGCGACAGAGCGTGATATACGAGCGTTTCTCTTATCTCATTCTAGGGATCGGTGGGCATCTCAACACTTAGGCCCCCCACTGATCTAAACTTTTGATATGGCTTTCTGGCATATCAAAAGTTTTTCGAAAGCTCAGCGACCCTTTAATCAGTTTTATGTACTTGTTTTTCTTCTTTTTTCCCATTTTGTATTTTCCTTTTACCAGCTTATAAAGCCCAGTGCATCGTGCCCTGGGTGTGCGGTTTAGAAGGTATTTGATGCCGGCCCGGTTGTAAGCTGAGAAATAATCTTTAATCATCTCTCACTGGAAAACCTCTCTTAGAATGCATTGTATGTACACACGCGTTTCATGCATAAGAATCTGATCAGTAAGAACTTCCTGTCAAATACATAGTGCCCTCCATGGAATAGAATGAACTTCATCTAGTATTGCACCTTAACGAAAAATATCATGATCTACATAGTGAATTTAATTTTTTTGGAAGCTATATTTCACTCCATTTTCTTTTCTACAGGCTCTAAACATTTAAAGGGAGTCTGTCACCTCCATAGCCCCTATAAAGCATTTACATAGCCCCATAGCACAAATAATGACAAATGTAACTGTACCTGGGGCGCTTTCCTCTGACTTGTAGAAGCTGTAAAAATGTACTTTAATCCATATGTAAATTAGCTGTTGGAAGTGCCCGGAGGCGGAGCTCACCGCCATGGAGCCCGGGCTCGTCTGCTTTTTTAAAAGCTCTCCCCGCCCCTGTCACTGCCTCCGCCCTCCTCTTCATTTGCGTCCTCCGTCTGTTCCAGTCTCTCCCCGAGCTGGCGCATGCGCAGTGACTACGCCGATGCCGTGCCCACAATGGGCAATGCAGTGCGCATGCGCCGGCTCAGCAAGAGCCTGGAAGAGATGGAGGACACAAGTGAAGAGGAGGGCGAATGGAGGCAGTGACAGGGGCGGGGAGAGCGTTTAAAAAAGCAGATGAGCCCGGGCTCCACGGCGGTGAGCTCCGCCTCCGGGCACTTCCAACAGCTAATTTACATATGGATTAAAGTACGTTTTTACTGCTTCTACAAGTCAGAGAAAAGCGCCCCAGGTACAGTTACGTTTGTCATTATTTGTGCTATGGGGCTATGTAAATGCTTTATAGGGGCTATGGAGGTGACAGACTCCCTTTAAAATAAAGTTTTGTTCTGGAGCCTCTTTATCCAAAGTATAAGAAACTAGCATTAGGGCCCGGGCATCTTACTATAGCCATGCCACTGATCCTACTGTGGCTGTAGAAAACTGGAACTATGAAAGGGAGTGCCACCAAGCCTAGAAGGTTTGGCCACTATAACCACCTATAAACTGTAGGAATAGGTGATGTGTTTGATCGCTGGGGGTCCCATTGCAGTGGAACATAGTCACTTGCAAGTCTCTTTATTTTCCAGGGACTGAAGGAGATAGCCAAACATTGTTCTTGGCTTTTTCCATCAGTCCAATGGAGAATGATTGGAGGGCAGTCTTCACGTTTACCATCGCTCCATTCAAGCAGGGGACTCTAAACCCAGTGTTCTTCTGATTGTTTAAGGTCTCTGAGGTGGAACCTCCAGCAAATAAACACCTCCTAACCTGTGGATGGCTGATAATTTGTGAGGTTATCTGCTGTCACTCCCTCTGTTATTATTATCATCATCACTCGAGGTCCTAGTGAAATGCCATCACTTCTTTTGGTGAGAAAACCAGTTAAAGGCTGAATTTAGGCGTGCAATTTTTTAATTCATTTTTTTTTTAGCCAAAGTAAGAAGTGGATGCAAAGGGAAGGAGAAGAATAAAGAAAAGTCTAATATTTCCCTCGCTTGTACTCTGCTTTTGACGGCAACTCTTCTTACAACTTTTAGGTACAATAAACTTGGAGCTTGACAAACTTGCCAAATTTGAGCAAAAACCTCAAGTATTACAACAGAAAGTTGTTCAGTAGATAATTTATTAAAAAACAGGCCTTAAAAAACGAAAGTTGAGATGTTCCGCTCACTGATTTCATGCCATCCCCCTTCTGATGCTTCTCTCAGTCCCTGGTGGCTTCTTCTTCCTGATCCTTCTTGACACACAGAGGAAATGACAGCCAATAACCGGCCAAAGCGCTGATCCACCCAGTCATTGGCTGAGGAGTCATTTCTGCTGTATTGGTGTCTCAGTCGAGATGGGGGATGGGGGCATTTTTTTTATTTATTTATTTTTTTAATGCCATTCTGGCCCTTTAAAAAAAATGAAACACATATCAGCTGAATAATGCCATTAGTATAACATGGAATTTTATATCATATGTACTGTCATTGATGATGTTTGGAGAAGTCTGTCAATTCTATTCACATAAATATCCAGAATTCAATCATAACAAATTAACCAAAAGTAAGTCTCCTGGCTGGTGCATAGTATATTGATCTTTTCTCCAAGAAGAGAAAACTGTGATTAGTTTTACTTTTCTTTTCTTCTCAAGACATTGAGAATGCTTTTAAAACCTGATGTGACAATGCTTCCCTGAAAAATCTATCATGCCCAATCATGTGGATAATGCAATATCTCCTGTGCTTGGCAGGGTGAATCGTGGAGGTGTTAACTGTTCAACATCACCCTGCCGCTGCCACATCAGAATGGAGCTGCCTGTTTCTTTTTTATACTATTTTATTTTTGTTATATTTCGTCAGAGTGTACAAAAATATTCACTGAAAAAAAAAATCATTTCTGTAAGCTCCGAATCATCATCTGCAGTGGGATACTTTACAAGTGAACATTGCATTGTCTGGATATATGAGTTTCTTCAGAAACAAAATGACAAATTTTATTGCTTCGTGGAGCTCAGATATAGTGGAAGTAATCGATCCAGAGGGGCCACTGAGAAGCTCAGTGTGACAGGCCAAACAGTGATTAATAGACAGCTTTCAGGGGTTTCTCTATTCCCAATATCCTTTCCTCCTACCAGCTGGATGCTCTAGATTTTTATTTGGCAAAGTTACATTATACAGAAATCATCTACGTGGTACGGATACTACTTCTCGAGTTGCATTAACTCCTGTGTAATATGTAAAAAAAAAAAAATGTTGAAAATACATAACATTATTTTTAGAGTAGTGATAACTGTATACAAATGACTATACAATGCAGGTACTATCTGTAAGAAATGAAATGCAGAGTTCTGTATTAATATTTTATTACTTCCTTAAAAAAAAAATCACCAGTCACTATATGTCCATAAGCGTATGTACTATAGAGTAACGGGTCTTGTGACATTAAAAAAAAAAAAAAAAACCTGTCCTGGAAATTAAGCTCTCATATGATTATGTGAACGAAAAATGTTATGGCTCTTGGATGGTGGGGAGGACAGCTGAAAACATGGCCGCCTTTTTCCAGGAACAGTGACACACCTATCCACCAGTTGTGCCAAGTGTTGAAGCTCAGCTTTATTGAAGTGAATGGGCCTGAGTTGCAATACTAGAGTAAACATGTGGTGCTGTTTTTGGAAGAACACAACCATATTTTTCAAATCTTGTACAACTTTTGACTGATCTCAGTTGCCACTTGAAAAGGGTACAGAGAATGATGTCCATGATTGGGCTACAGTTTGCCTCACTGCTCATAAGCAAACATCAGGAGCGTGAAGCAATTTATTGAGGCCTGGTGATTTGTGGTGTAACCGAGGACCTTTTTCACTTTATCACGTGGTGTGGAGTTTACTTTTCCTTTAAAGGAGTTTTCTGGGTTTTTAATATTGATGGCCTATCCTTGTTAGGGGAGTGACTTCTGGCACTTCCTTCTATCAGATATTTGAGGAGGTTGTGGTGCTCTTTTGAGCAACTCCTCACATTCTTCAGTCACATGACCTAGACACAGCTTGCGAGTCGGAACCCCAACCAATCTGATAATGATGACCTATTCTGAGGGTAGGTCTTCAATATTAAACACCAAAACCCCCCTTAATATGCATGGCTTTTTGGTTCTAGTCAACTGCAAAATATCTTTACGTATTGACAGTAGTTTGACTTTTCCCTCCTTTATTCAGAAAGTATTATTTTTCAGCATTTTGAGCTACAGCTCAGTTCTATGGTTATATGAGCAGCTACTGTGTTCAGGAGATGGTGATCTTCGGATTTAACCAGCAAAGAAGACAGTGTCCCCTTAAGTTATAAGTTAATGTCAAAAGTAGCGTTTTAAATGTTTTGTGTTTTAAATATGAAAAATATGAAATGTGACCCTGCCTGACAAACTCTGCCTTCCACAGATATCCTCGCCATTAAAGATGCAAATGGCCGGGCCAGCAGACGCATCACTGTTAGCTTTCCGTCTCTTTCACTTAGAGCTGACTGCCCTGTGTTCTTTTTCTTCATAATCCCATTTTGCAAAGAGTCACAGTAGTAGAGCAGATATGTCTGTCAAGCTGACAATAGAGAACAGCTCGTTCCACGTTGATGTTTTATTAGTTTCCCTGCCCTCGTCAAGCGGCTCGGCCGCGTCTACGTTATGTGCAGGCGGCGTCTTTGTGATTAGGGGACAAACAAAACATCCATTTACAACATTTCCAAATCTCGGCTCCATTTTTCAAGAAAACAAATATTATGTTAAAATTGAATAAGAGGCATTACCTGCTACTTTACTCCAAATGTAATTTTCGCTTTGGTCACCCAGTGCCCCACTCTACTCTGAGATTAACCTGATGTTTCATTTTAACACAGGAACAAACTCTCGCTCTCCGCAAAGAAGGGATTGGAGTCGTTTTGGATTCCGAGCTGCCACATCTCATTGGGATTGATGATGATCTTCTGAGCACCGGTATCATATTGTATCATTTGAAGGTAGGAATGGTAGCGCTTTTTCTTGCTGAGCCGTCGTCTCTCTAATCTTTTTGAATTGCGCACCAGCTGATCTCCCTTTAATCTAAATGCCAGGCCCAATAAATGTCAACCAATGAATTTTTCTTCATTTTGACTGCACAGATGCAAATGGTTGATCACAGATACCCATACAACATCGTTTTTCAAAATGCTTGAGACCAGTTTTTACATGTGGATTCTTTGATGCCGGCTTTGCTTTCTGAAACAAAATAATATAAAAAATGAATTTCTGAATTATATTGGGATTTAACCACGAATGAATTTCTAGCATATACAGAAAGGCCAACATTATGACCAAAAATGAAACTGTACATTTCTGTGGGTAGCCTCACCTCTTATTTTCTAGCTGATGTGATGGGAATATGAACATGAAGAGGAAATGGGACAGTTTCCTACAGTCTGTTGGGCTTTGCATGACACCCAACAGCAAAATATTTCTTCTTTGAAGTTTCTTTTGGTGTTACTCCATTAACTGAGGAGCACACGGAAGCAGTTTTTAACATTTTTTTAAAGAAATCTCTTTTTATTGAAGTTTTTTTTAAAAGAGGTAATACAACAAATGTACAATGAACATGTTATAAGCATGTAGAGATAATAAAACAGACATGAAGACTGAAAATCGTTTCTTAATGGGGGAGTAAAAGGAGGGAGGGGAAGGAAGGGGGGAGGAGAGGATAGGGGTAAGGGTAAGGATAAGGAGGGGAGAGGAGAGGAGATGAGTAAGAGTTGCCTACAGGTGTTTTTATAATATAAAACATTTTAGGTAGAGTGAACTACCTCAGGTGAGTAATGAGGCAGAACACCACCTATACAAGCAAGGTATTGAAGAGTTAGAGAAGCAACCTAATACAATAATAGGATGATCAAAATACAACTGAAAACCTATAAAGTTCACCATCTAAAAAGGTTGAATAGATGTCGTATATGTGAGTTAGCAAAGTGTGCGGTGTATATACAGGATCTAATATGTAATCTTGTGAGGAAAGCGGTTTATAACAATCTTCTATATTCTATGTATGTAGTTTACATAGCGCTCAATGGGCATTATTTAGTGAATGTCCTGTGATATTGCAGAGCTGCTGGAGGTGTTAATGCTCCTGAATTATCAACCCATCAGACTTCTACTGTTATTTCTGACAGCTGTCTCTACTCCTCCCTTCTTTCAGTGTTTAATATAGCAGCGGGGAGGGGGAGGAGGTTGTACACAGCAAATGTTTGCGGAAGGGAGGGAGAATCCTTGGAAAACAGGTCACAGGTGCTGGAGTCAGGAAAGAAAGCACATACAAGGCAGTTTGCAGGGAGCAGACCACAGCTTCTTGGGCACATTTATTTATTACTGGGTGAGACACCCCATAGGAAATGGTTGCAAACGGAGTATCATTGGCCTGAAAATGACTGAAGAAATTTAAAAAAATGTTTAATTCAAAGTAATCACTAACATATACAGTCAAGTCACATTATTTTGACCACTCCCTACTTTCGATTTACGTGTTGTGAGTTGGCTTGGTGGGTATATAAGGTATGTCATAGGCTGTCTGCACACTTATCCCTCATTGCTGTCAGGGGTAAAAGGATTGAAAAAAGGGATGATTATTGGATTTTGGGCCAAGAGTGGCAGTATTTCTGAACCTGCATAGTCTGTGAACTGTTTGCGTGCTGCTGTGGTGCTAGTGCATTGTGTATGGACAAATGGCACCGTTGCGAATAAGCGATGTGTAAACTGGAGCACCACATACCGTTGATGTGAGAGGTGAGCGTTGGCTATGAAGGTGCAATAGGGTAGACCGACCTTACATTGGAGCAGCTCTACACCAAAATGAAACGGGGGGGGGCTACCAAACGTGTTTCTAAAACAACAGTTCACTGAACCCTACTGCATATGGGGCTATGAAGCAGATGGATGGTCACTGCACCTCTGCTAACAAAGTTGCATTGTCAGAAAAGGCTTCAATTTTCGTGGCAGTATCGGAATTGGACAAAAGGCAAAAGGTTGCCTTCTCTGTTGAGTCACATTTTCTGCTTCATGGAACACATGAACATTGGCGTGTCAGACAAGAACCATCAGAGAACAAATGCCTTGTAACCATTGCTGGAAGAACACAAGCTGGTGGTGGCAGTGTTATGGAGTAGGGAATGTTTTTGTAGCGTTCTCTTGTCCCACTCATCCATGTGAATGGTGCTCATAACCAGTTTGGGTATGAATCTATTCCCTGGGGCAAGACAATGCGACATGTCACACAGCTATAAATGTCTGGCATTGGTTGGAAGAGCATGACCAAGACTTTCAAGTACCACCTTGGCCCTCTAATTCCCCAGACTTGAACCCAAATGAGCATTTGTGGGACCACCTTGACCGTTGTGTTCGCTTTATGGATTCTCCCCCCACCCCCTCCAGCAGCTGTGGCTCCAGACAACCTACCAGGACCTTATTGAGTCACTCACAGCCTGTCTAGCTGCTGTCCTTGCTGCACACAGTGGTTACTCTGTTGGTCATAATAATGTGACGCAACTATGGATGTAAAATTATCTTTTCCAAGTCAAAGTTTTATATTGCTTTTAAATCTCCTTTTATTTAGTTTTTGATTATGTTGTGTTCATTTTAAGGGTAGATTATAAATGTAATAATTCACAGAGTAATCATTCCAACAGTCAGTTTCTTCTATTGCCCACATCTACAAAGCATAGCCCAAGAAGTGCCAATCCCCTGCCTAGCTATAGCATCTTCTTTCATGAAGGAGAGAGGCTAAAATGGCTAGGTATAAACTGAATATTTCCCAGCAAGTAGTCTGTCCAAATCAATAAATCAGAAGAGCTCTACAAATAAAAAATGGCAGATTTATTGGCATTTGCACACATTTCTCTAATTTATTTGGAATTGCTGCAATATAGAATTTTTTTATACTAATACTTGAAATGTAAGCAGTAAAGGAAATGGAATGTATTAATATAGATGAGATTTTTTTTCCGGCATTATACATAACAATGTGCATCCTTATCTGAGGCTTCTTACGAGCCAGCGCATTTAGCTTGAGGTGCGATCTTAATGATCAGAACTCTCCCAGCTCTTTGTTAGTGAAGGGAGAAACTGGAAGATGCAGCTACTCAGCTATGGCAGTGTATCGCTGCAGGGGAATCGAGGGGAAAAAAAAGCCTTATTTCGAAAATGTATACTGAATGAGGCACTTGCCAGCAGTACTGTACATAGCTTGAGGTTGTCTATTTCAATATCACTGGTTTATTTTTACTGACAGATTTCCTTTAAAGTTGATCTGCCTTGTATTAAATGCTTTCCTCATTTCTCCAAGAGTTTTATTGGAACTCTGCAGTTCTATTTTAAAGACATTCTATTTCTTAATATTCTCCATTCCACTGAAAACTTTTAATAGCTTCTCATAGGTTCCCTTCTATTGTAACACATCCTCACACCATATATATTTGCTGATTGAAAAAATTGAATTTAAAGGGGGGTATTTATCAAGACTGACGTTTTACATGCCAGTCTTAATCCCTCCCCTGCTGGCATCTTATGCAACACAATTATTTAGAGGCGCATCTGTGCCGGTCTGTGTGCTAATTCGGAGATCTTCACTACCAAAGGAATTGGTGTAGATTTCCGTTGTACCCTATGCCAGTTTCTTGTCATACCTTTTAATAAATGTGACGGGCCGCCTAAGCTGGCCCACACTACTTGCTACTTTGAAAAGTGACTAGTGGTGTCTAAAACCCTAAACAGTCAGACTTTGCAACTTTTTGGTGCCAGTTTGTTTGACGCAGAAGGAGTGATAAATTTTCCCCTAAATATTTTTAGATATAAAATATCTTGGCATGCTGCGGTATTTGTCTGGCCGCCTCTCGGCATGTTTGCCATGATGCGGCTGCATCTCCCGCCCGTCCCCATTTTAGTGAATGGGGCCGGGCCGGACTTTGGCAGCACACTTGTGCAAGTGTACGGATCCAGCAAGGGAACAGCCTGCTGGACAAACCTAATGCTAGTGTGAAAGTAGCCTTACAAAGCTATTCCTCTGGTTCATTATCCAAATCCCATGCATGCAATTGGACAGTAAATTATCAAGTGGGCCATGCAAATTGAATTGTCCATTGCCCCTTCATTCAGCTCATTGTATGGGATGGGGACTGTTGAGCTGGGATAAACATATGTCCATCTGCCTATCATGTGAAGCTTGTAAATGTCTGGCTCTTTTCTTCAAGAGGTCCCTGGTTCCTGCATTAAAATACCCTGGACAGTTCAAAAGGGCTTTTTGTTAATTTAACCCTGTGGATGCCAAATGTGTACAGACATGATCCTTTTCATTACATATAGATTGAAATATTCATGGCTCCAGGTTGTGTCATGTAACACTCCCTAACTAATACCGTGGTGCTTGAGTTTGTGCACCCTTACAGAGTTTTCTATATTTTTGCATGCATTTCACCTAAAACTATATCAGATTTTCACACAAGTCCTAAAAGCACACAAAGATAACCAAATCGAACAAATAAATCAAGAATATTTTCAAAATATATATATAAAAACAAGGATCTATCAAAGTCTGATCTTCCCAACACATATTTGTGGATGTGTACTGTATCATGACACAAACAAAGGCGATTTCTGAGGGCTTTAGAAGAATAGCTGTTAATTTTCATCAGGCTGGAAAAGTTTACAAACTCATCTCTAAAGAGTTTGGACTCAACCACAGTCAGATTGTGTACAAATGGAGGAAATTCAAGATCATTATTACCCTCCCCAGGACTGGTCAAGCAACAAAGATAATTCCAAGAGCAAGGCGTGTAGTAGTCCACGAGATCAGTAAAGAACTGAAGGTAACCTCTAAGCGACTAAAGACTTTTCTCGCATTAGCTTATGTTTAGCTCAGAGATTTCAAACTCATGGCCCTCCATCTGTTGTAAAACTACAACTTCCATCATGCCAAGAGAGCCTACAGCTATTGGGGCATGCTGGGAGTTGTAGTTTTGCAACAGCTGGAGGGTCACGAGTTTGAGATCTCTGGTTTAGGTTCTTGAGGAGGTTTAGGTTCTTCAGGAGGACACAGAACAACAGCAGTGTGCATGGCAGGATTGCAAGGAGAAAGAAACCACTCTCCAAAAAGAACATTGCTGCCCATCTACAGTTTGCTAAAGATCACAGACAATCCAGAAGGCTATTGGATCAGTGTTTTGTGAATGGACGGATGAGACCAAAATAGAGAAGCATTATGTTTGTAAAAAGGAAAAACACTGCATTCTAGCATAAAAATCCATCAGTGAAATACAGTGATGATAGTAGTATGGTTTGGACCTGATTGGTGTATCTGAGCCTGGACATCTGTCTGTGAGCTGAATCTCAAGGGAACATGGTTCATGCAGCAAGACAACGACCCTAGACAGACAAATTGTTTTACCAAGGAATTCAAGAAAGATAAAGTTTTGAAATGGCCAAGTAAAATTCCTGGCCTTGATTCAATAGAAATGTCGTGGAAGGACACAACGTGAGCAATTCATGGGAGTTAACCCACCAACATATGAAAGGTGAGGCTGTTTTGTATGGAGGAGTAGGTTAAAATTCCTTCCAGCCGATGTGCAGGACTAAACAACAATTAAAGAGGTTTTGCCACAGGTTAGGGGAAAACTAGCTGATCATTGGGAGAGATCCACACCGATCACAAGAACAATGGTCCTGCTCTGATTGTGCATGTGCACTGCCGCTCCATTCATTCTCTATGGGAGAGTCAGAGATGGACGAATACAGCGTTTGGCTATCTCCAGCGCTTCCATAGAGAATGAATGGAGTGGCAGGGCACATGCTTGAACAGTGTAATAGGACCTACAGCTAGTTATCACTTATCCATTAAAAATTTTGCACAAACTATCATCTGGCTAGCTTATTGAGTTCTCAAGAAGTGTCAAATGTTTTTAAGGTATCATGCAATGACTTCCTACAGTTCTGTATTCTGTGCTCTTGTGTCCTGTCTCCGTATGACACAGTGTTATGGAAGTATTTATTGTAAGGGAGAATAATTCTGTGGTAGGTCATCCAATGCAACATGGCATTTACTTTTTTTGCTCAGTGAACCTATGAGGAAAAAAAAACTATTACACCATCTAAAGAAAAGTAAAGCCCATAGATTCTTAAGGGTACTGTATTACAACAGTACGGAATGTGTATGGAGGTATAATAAGGTGGTGTAATTAAGGCTTAAAGGTGAATTCTTCACTTGGGGTTGCAGCCAGTTTCCAGAATTAAAGGTCTGTGCTTCTTTATAAAGTACCCAAATCCTTTCACCCAAACATATCATTAGAGTCAGAGCAAGTTACTTTACAGCCCCTTGAAAAGACTTGGAATGTGGCCTTGGTCCATGAGTACATGAAAAGCCCATGATTCTTTTGACTTCCTTTTTCCCTCAAGATTTTAGAGATGATGCACTGAACAAACATTAGAGCATAAAGTCATCAGCAAGTACTAATTAAAAAGTCTACATCAGAAATTAACAAGGGTGTCCTAGGTTAGCAAAAGTGGGGAACAGGCAGGGGATAGTACAAAATAGCCAAATCCGCATTACTTTTCTGTTGAATCTCCTGCTGTTCCTGCATTGTCCTTCCACTCCCCCATGGGTCTTTGTTTACAGGGATGCAGCTCGACAACATGTGACCACTGCAACCAGTATCTGTCCTTAACAGTTTACCTTATGAGGCCAGTGATTGGCGATCACATGTTGTCGACATGACATCAGCACTCCATACCTATAAACAAAGCCCATCAAGGAGGACCAGAATGGCAGCACTTGAACGGCAGGTGATTCAAAAGGTAAGCACTGTTTTTTTTTTTTTTTTAAATCAATAAAAACAAAATTGCCTCATAAAAGTAGCAGTGAATAATACCAATAAAGAAGTCATGTGACCTTAGAAAGATACCAAGAGATCTAGGATTTACAGGGATAAAGGGGCCCCGTTACCTAGCTCCACCAAACCCGCCCGCCAAGTCGGAGCAAGTATACCAACTTAGCCTACCGCATCATGATGACACATATACAGAGATTACTAGGATTGAGTGTTTTTTTTCCTAGCAAAAGGCAATTAGAAAGGGTTAATTGCCTAATTTCTTCTGAGGAGAAATAAATATTCATGAACCAATACCATTTTTTATGGAACCAATTTTTCCCATGGATACGTACTTTCTCCGACTCAACCATATTCATTAGTAGATAATATTTTAGTTGCTGGGTAATGTCTAGCATGGTGGGAAGGAAAGGCTCAAGCCCAACCGTTTGGCTACCAACAGGATGATGTGAATAATTGGTGGTATTGTCCCCAGTTTATTTGGGGGATTATCAATGGGTGAAAAAGAATAAAAGAGGAGAGGTAGCGGTGCTAATTGAATCGGGTTAGACCAAATGATGTTCATATAACCAATCACTTCTCACCAGAATATTTGTACCCTCGGACATGACCACAACCCATGAAACAAATTGGAGCCTTCCTTCCGACATTTGGAGCATGCCACTAACCTGTCGGGCAGGCAGGAGAAATCGGGATATTAAAGCCATAGTAGGACGAGTGTATTAGTTTGAAATGTGTTTCTCGCCACTTCTCACTGATTACATGTTTTCGAACCTGCCTCCAACCCTCTAATATCCTTGGGCTAGTCTCTGGGATCCTAGGGATTGAAGCCCATCTTGGGAAGTTATAAGGGGTTTGTCCTGCAATTAAAACATCTCTAATAGAGTCATATATGCTGGATAATGACCTTTTCTGCCTGCCTGACCCCAAGAAGACGTCAAAGGGTTGGTATTCAATCTCCATAGAATAATCCTTTAGTCAAGCAAGACAAAAAGCCCGTAACCGAAGGTACTGAAAACCTTGGTTAGCACTGCTTATTTTGTCGTTTTACACAATACGCTGCCTTTACTCCACTTTGTACTAATCTCACACAACCCCTTCTGTTTCTTTAAGGAGGGACGCACTTACGTTGGACGAGAGGATGCTGAATCAGAGCAAGACATTGGTAATCTAAGTACCAGAAGTGTTAACATACTCTGTTATTTCTGGGTTGACGGCAGTGAATCTTATTTTACACATAGGCCATTAATATTTAGTGCAGCTTCTATCAGCAGGCCTGAACAAATCACACAGGCCAAGAACTTGTTTTGTAGTTAGGAGTTTCTAATGATTTGGCTTCCAACTGTCATCATGGCTAAAAGAACAACTATATAATTTTCCCATAAATGAACACTACAGTAAGAAAATAAAAACAAGATACGGCAAAACTCCCACAAAGTAAAAAAAAATCTGTTTAGTTTCTGGAGGATTTTATTTTGCCATATCCCCTACCGTACAATGAAGAGTAGGCTTGGAGAAAAAAGACCTGGTTTAGGGCCCATTCACACGATCGTGTGAATGGGTCCGCATCTTTTCCGCAATATTGCGGAATAGATGCAGCCCATTTCACTTCTATGAGAGCAAGCAGCCGCGGCACGGAGCCGGCTCCGCATAAAAAAATAGAACGTGTCCTATACTTGTCCACAACAGTGGACAAGTAAAGGCTTTTTCAATGGGGCGCCCAGCCGTGTGTTCCGCAACATTGTTTTAAACACACGGGGCGGCACCTGTAGTATTGCGGGTCTGCATTTTTGTGGACCCGCAAACATACGGTCGTGTGAATGGGCCCTTAGGTTGTATTGCCTGGAATCAGCTACAGAAACTGTCCACTTCGAGAATCAAGCACGAATTGACAGCACCCATTCAGTTATATCCCACCCATTCTTAATTTCCAGCTATAACACAGAGGGGGATTCTTTCTAGTTAATTTGATGGGTTAGTGACCAGTGAAAGTCGTTGGGGCAGATTTACTGTTGAAAAAGTGCCAGTTGCTTTGTACTCTAATTACTAAATGTTGTAGACACTTTCTAACCTTTTTACACCTCATTCTCAAGGTGGCTTGGCTTAAATGAGGTGGGGCATCATGGGAAGGGGAGTGGCTTAAATGTGACACCATGGGCAAAAAAATGCACCTAAATGTTGACAAATTTTGGGGATAAAACTAAGCCAACAAATAGGTGGTGTGAACTTAGACTAGACAGTCTATGGATGTGACAGATTTATCATCCAGCTTCAACCACACTGATAAATCTAGCACAGTTTAAAGGGGTTGTACACCTTGTGGACCTTTTACAGACCCCATAACGTGCCCAGACCTGCTGTGGTAATCATATTTATCTGATCTCCACCTCTGGGTTTTGGGTATACAGATCCCGCGTCTCCCTGCGTCAATATCTGGTTTGACGCCAGGTATTGTGACTGCTGTGGCCAGTCATTGGCTTCAGTGGTTACCCATACATCACATGACTCAGTGACATGATGGATAGGTGACGTCACCCCTGTGTCCAGTCATTGGCTGCAGCGGTCAAGTAACCTGGCATCAAACCGGATGTTGACGTGGGGAAACCCGGGACCTGCAGAGCCAGCAGGACAGCAATGGAGTCAGAACCCAGCAGCAGGGAATCAAGTAAGTGTGATTACCATCTTAAAGGGAACCTGTCATCAACTTTATGCTGCCCATACTAACAGCAGAATAAAGTAGAGACAGGTGAGTTGATTTTAGCAGTCTGTCATTTATAAGTTAAAAGTAAGTGGTTGCTGAGAACCATCATCACAAACATTGCAGACTGGGCCTGGAAAAGAGTCACGGCCACCTGAGAAGAGTCATGGTTATTCATGAATTCCTGCTCTCCTTGCCCACCTGCTGATGATTGACAGGCTTCTACCTAGTTTTCTCTCTTTCTGTCTAGGAGACAACTTCCAATCATCAGCAGATAGGTGGGGAGAGCAGGAGATTATGAATAACAATGACTCTTCTCAGGTAGATTTGACTCTTTTCAGGGCCTGGGCTGCAATGATCATGATGCTGGTTCTCAGCAACCACTTTCTTTTAACTCATGAGTGACACACTGCTGAAATCAGCAGTTCTGTCACTATTTTATGCTGCCATCAGTGAGGTCAGCATACAGTTGACGACAAGTTCCCTTTAAGTCTGGCCATGGTGTGGGGTTTGTAGAAAAGTTCGAAAAAGGTAAACAACCCCTTTAAAACTGTCTAACAGTACACAGTGGTCCTTTAAGATACAATGGCCTCAGGATACAATATTTTCAACATACAAGGGTCTTTCCGGGGCCATTGTAAGTTGAAACTAGTCTCAACATACAATGTCTCCGACTTGGATCCAACCAATAAACATGGTAGAACACCTGTATTGGTTTTCTAGTAGCTCCTCTTTACAGTACAGTGTGCTACTACAGGTTCTGTACTGCCCTCTGTCTGAGGCAGGATGATCTGCTCCACTGGATATTAGGTGAGGGCGACTCCATTTTATTTTTCTGCTACACTCTGTGCTATACCGGACTCTGAAAATCTTCTGTCCTAATCATAGAAAGTAATTTACAGCTTCCAACCATATATTCCTGACTGTTGTATGTAAGAACCTGCTTTATCTGTCTTACTTATCTGCTTATTTTCTTACATCATCATTTTCTATTATCTTGGGCTGACATTTTGGGGATTTGGAACCAATTACCAGTTTCCATAGCGTTATGGACTCAAGTTACAATGGTTTCAACATACAATGGTCGTCCTGGAACCAATTAATATTGTAACTTGAGGGATCACTGCATTAGTAAATCTGGTCATCCATAAATCAGTAAATCTGGTCAGGATAGGTCATCAATATTGTACTCCCAGAAAACCCCTTTTAATAAATTCCCCCTGAAACATATGAAATTGCAGATTTGCTGGATATTTTAGAACGTCAATAACACTGTCCAACTTTCTTTGTGAATTGCAGTTCTCCATGGTCTCGATTTGGAAAGCGAACATTGTGTCTTTGAAAACCTTAATGGCAGGGTGACTTTAATACCGCTGAATGGAGCCCAGTGCTCGGTGAATGGAGTACAGATCCTTGAGTCAACTCAACTGAACCAAGGTAAGGTTTAGGTTCACTCTGAACACTTTGGTGTGTGCAAAAACTAGAACTTCAATTCAACCGTTGTTATCTTTTTGGCTGTAGGTTGGTCTAAGGAATGAGAGAGGGGTATATTTTAGCAACTACCACTATTTTCTACACCATCCCAGGCTCCTGTTAGTCTCGTACCTGTGCCGCTGCTCCAAGTAGCGGGTCAAGCGCAGAATCTCTGCTTCTGCTACTTGAGCAGTGCAGATGCTGACTGAACATGCACACTTCTGGGTGTACCCAAATTTGAGTGGTGCACCATCTGCACTGTTCAGGTAGCAGCAGCTGAGACTCCGAGTTGGCGCCTCTACTCAGAGCATCCTAGTAGGCACGAGATTGACATGGCCAAGCGAGATCTCTGGCCCTATCAATCAAAGAGGAATGGGGGAGTCTACTGAGCAGCGGGGCCAGACCCTCACAGACCCAGGGCCTCACTGCTCAAGGAGGCTGATTTTTGAACAAATTTGATTTGTATGAATTGATTTGCTCATCACTAAGGCTGGTCATTCAAATAAATGACCAACCATGTAATTCAGTTTCCAGAGAGGTCGGCCAGAGTGGGAACAGTCCATACTACTCTATATCATAAAGGGATATCATCTATGGCATTTGTATGTCCCAAAAGGCAATTGGAAAGGAATAGAAACCCTTAAAATTTTACTATCTTTATAAAGATCTAGGAAAGCTAAAGTAGTGGATGTAATTCCCTAGAACTCTAGTCAGTAGCCCAGAAGAAGTGCTGGGATTGCAAGGACATTTAGAAGGCCATTAGATAGCTACAATGGTGTTGTGTAGTTTAGTGTACAGTATGTACCTTGTAATTTAGTCTGCCCCTTTTAACCAGTACTCTTAAAAAGGACCAGTCACCTCTCCAGACATGTCTGTTTTTAGTAAATACTTGTAATTGTGAAGCAGCTATTAGAAAATATGTTCTACAGTATATATTGTTATTAGAGATGAGCGAACGTGCTCGAAACGAGCACTGTACCGCTCGGCTCCCCTGCGCTCGCATGGGAGCAGGCATCCGCTTCCGTCCTCCTCAGGAGGACGGAAGCGACTGCCTGCGCCCATGCAAGCACAGGGGAGCCGAGCGGTACAGTGCTCGTTTCGAGCACGTTTGCTCATCTCTAATTGTTATGTTATGGGGAATGTAATTATTTACTAGAACAGACAGGTCAGGAGAGCGGACAGCGACACCTGGCCATGACCAGACAAGCACAAAGCGTTGGCATGTTTTACATTTTTGCCGAATCAGTCCCTTCAAGGCGTTTGACTGGTACTGATGGATATAACTTTATAAATAATAATATCCGTAATTGGTTTTAATCTACTGCATGTATTTTGACATCTATTCGGTTACTTGCTGTTGGTTTTCTTGTATTATAAATTCTATTTAAATAGAAAATTTAAATTTCTATGTATTCTGACTTTTATTATGTTTTGAATATGAATGAGGCTTGGTGGAACCAGAAACGCATCAGCCACTTAATGTTTTTTATGACTTTATCTACAGGAACAAAAAACCTTTAAGTTTTATCAATTAGGGCTGTAATCTATTCCGCATCGTAGTAATATTCTGCTCCTGCTGTGTAGCACGTCTGCTCAGTGCCCATTGTGTATGTGTTTTCTTAGTTTGTACCATCCAGTATCCATACTGTTAGTTTTCGAGTAAAGTTCAGACCAGATGAGTTACATAAAGGACTTGGTTTACTTGTGGAATATGATATCTTTGGTTAAAGCCGCTGAAGCCTGTGAAGTGTCTGCAGGTAGTCAACCTGCAGCGTATCAATATTTTATAGAGCTTCATGTGTTCTTGTAGCTGGGAACACTCTTATGGTTGTTTACGACTTTCTACAACTCTGTGCATTGTAATACAGTTCTCTAAAGCTCCACTTTTCTGACAATAAAGTTGGAAATGGAATTTTAAAGCTGTATCACAACGTCTTGGTTCCCAATAATTCACGGAGGTATTGGGCAATCTGCAATTTAATGTTTTTTTTTGCTTTCGTTTTTCTGAATGAGGTTGGATTTTAAGGATACAAACTGCAGAAAGCTACAGCCCGTACTAAACTTCACACCTCAGACGTCTCTGTGGTTTACATTATTTATGCTGCTGTGGCATATACGTATTGGTTCTCAGAGTCTTTTGTATCTGCTCATGAGGCGCACACTATGTTTTTGTGCTGGGAAGCTGCACACAGTCTTAACTTTTTTTGCCATAGCCAAAGTAGTCTATACGATGGCAATTTCTACTGTAGTTTGTAATAATCGTTAAAAGTAACTTTAGGGAACATCTCCGCCAGAGCAAAACATTACATTATGTAAATCATCTGTTTCTGAGAAAGCAGTCTGACAACCAGTATGACTTTAATTACTGCTTTCTCAGTTGGAAGTTATGTAAATTTGCTGTTCAGGAGTCTTGGGTGCCTGGGGACCCCTGTGGGAGCTGTTATAGTCATCATTAGTGGTCACTCAGTTGTCCCAGAAATGGATATAATTAAAGGATTGAATTGGAGATATTATCTACCTATCACATCCGGAGAATTTTTAGTCTTCAGTATAACAGTTGTCCTGATGAAAATGTGGTCTGTATAATGTATTTTTTAGTAGGTTTTTCCCCTTTACAGACTCAATTCCAGATGCGGTGGGCACTGCCTGCTGTGATGTTCTTCCTTACTCAGTAACACTGTGCCTGCTTCTAATGAACCACTAGAGGTTCTGATTGTTGTCTGGGGGTGAGCTCCCCATCTTCTTTTAGCCCCTGTTCTGTGTGCCATCTTTTGCCGTTATATGAGACATAAGAACAGGCTGCCTGTCTGCAGACTTGCCCCTCCTTCATCCCACAGACACAGCAGCAGACTAAGACTGAGCAATGCTGGTCTCATTCGAGCACTGGTATGATATAGTACAATACCTACTTCAAGATGGTCTGTTCAGCGGGAGAGTCTGTATTCATGTGTGTGTTCAGCCGCCTTCTCTCTCCCCTCTTCCTCCTATTCCTCCAGTCTCTTTGCAGCTCTGGTCTGTGTAATATGATCCTTCAGTAAAAAGCTGTAATGACTTTCATGCCTTGCTGGCATTGTTTTTCAGTGAGTGCAGTGTTTCTGAGCAGTTAAAACATGGATTTTTTTTGAAAGCTAAAGTATAACCAAAAATAGAAAAAAAATGACTGCAGCAGCCAAAGAGCAAAGGTGGTCAAACACATATTCAACAGTTGACAGTTCTGACCACCTCTCCTCCTGCACATGCACCCGCACCCTTGGTTCAGCCAAAGTGCATGTGTTTTCAATAGGGAGAGGGGAGCAAGCAGCTGCCAGACACTTCTGTTGGCGGATTATCTCCCCTGAGAACAAACTGATCAGGTATGTTCAAAACCAATTGTTCAGTCCTTCTTCAACCTGACATCTGTCATTAGGGAAAGTCAAAAGACTCCCAAACACATTAGAAGATCAGCTGGTCACATTGAAACATTAACATTCATCTACTATGTACATGCATTCAGAAAGTCTTCAGACCCTCCCACTTTTTCACATTTTATTATTTTGCAGCCTTGTGGTAAAATTAAAAAAAAGGAAGTTTTCTCTCATTAGTCTGCACTCAATACTCCATAATGAGAAAGGGAAAACAGAATTTTAGAATTTTTTGAAATGCATTAAAAAGGAAAAAACTTAATTTTGCATTGACGTACTTCTTTATTAATATTTAGACCCTTTGCTATGACACTTGAAATTTGGTTCTGGAGGGCCCCGTTTCTCTGGCAGCTCTTTACCTCAGTGTCGTGAAGTAACTTGTCCTCCTGTGTGGTTAGGTTTTGTATGCACTAATAGGACGGCGGCCATTTTGTTTCCTCTGATGATTGCTCGCCACATAAAATTATAGTCATTGTAAATAATGATCAAATTATTAGATAAAATTAGTCATTATAAATAATAATAGGTATTTGGGAATATATTTATTATAAAGTAATATTTAAGTATTTTCATTTTCCTAATTCCCTGAAAACCCCTTTAAGTGACGCAACGCATATAACCCCTTTAAAGATGTTCTCCTGACCTATGTAATAACTACATGTGCAATATTTTTTAAAAATAAAAATAATACTTCCTGTTGAAATGTGGTCCCAGAGCTGTGATCTTGGCTGGTGTCCTTCTTTGGCAGTTTTTCTGAATGTACATTTTATGTGGATGCAGGACATTTCTGTACGTATCTACTGTGTGATATATCTGACATGTAGACAACCACAACTAGGGAAAAGTATGAAGAAGGCCAAAACCCCCCCACAAAGAATGGAAAACCTCAGAAATGAGAACGCTACATTTGTTAGTTTACCTGCAGTCCTATGTAAAGTTACAAACAATGCCTATTTGTATCCCAAAAAGTTATGTTAAATTGTCAACTCTACTCTGCAGTTTCTATATTTTGAAAAAAAGAGGTTTTCCAAGTGTTTTATTTTGATGACCTATTCTCAGCCTAACTCATCGGTGTGTGATCATCCCCTCCTATCTCCAGTGAGCACAGCGGCTACCTCGTAGCGCTGACTGAGCTGTGCCTAGGGTCCAAGGTGTCCACCCCCCACCGATCAGATACTGCTGACCTATCCAGAAGAGTGGTCATCAGTATAAAACACTCGGACAACCCCTCCTATTATAACAGATGCTGCCGTTGCCTACCATGTACTGCATTCTGCTCCAAATAGTTTTGGTGAACAAGAATCATTTCCCTTATATAAATGAGTTTACATCAATGTAATTAACTTAATTTCACCTACGATGTAGACCTGATTAATGTATAAACACATAATATAAATCAAGAAAAGCTTCTTCTGATGATTGCATGTTTCAGTAATGAGTTCTGATTCTGAAATGAGCCCGTGAAGTGGAAAAGCCAGGTCATTAAACAGGTTCGTTTCACTCCGAGATGTAACATTCAGACCATGTGACTATAATACATATTAAGCCGGTATGGATTCTCATCCCTTCACATCCACCTACTATTTTATGAATATCAATCACCAGCTGATCCTTTCATGCCCCCTGTTTGTGCGCTCATCATCATACAAGTGAGATTTACATGTGATCTTGAACACAGATGAAATTATTCACAGTTCTGTTATTTTCTCTGGATAGGAAATCATTTGGAAAGCTGGAAAGTCACATTTTCAAACAAGCTCGTTAAAATAATGAGAATTATAACATTCAGACTTCAATAAGTGCAGTTTCCCATTGTTTTGGTATGGAGATCCAAGCTACTATAGGCTAGGTTCAAATCTGCGTTCAGTAAATCCGCTAGGCTATTCTGGCAAATGAGTCATTCACCACAAAAAGCCTCAAAAGCAATAAAATAAGGGCAATTTAAAACACCTAAAGCCCACAAATAGTCTCCCACCCAACAAGTGGATAGACAAAGAAACATTGCCCACAAAAAGTAAATGTAAAATCGCAGTTTATTAAATACACAAAAATTACTGACAATAAATAATCATACAATAATGTAGGAGAATAGCCATATACGGGTATAATAACCTCAATTAGTTATGTGGAACCACGGGTCCCCCCACATATCGTCCATAACCACCATACAAACATAGATAGTATAAATGTCAGAATAGGGTCTAATTAATAAATAATCAGTAAACCCACAAAAGACTAATAAGCGCGCTATTTCATATGACAACCTAATGTGGGTATACAGGTAGCCAAAAGATCCAAATGACTATCCCACTTAATCAATACTATAGTACAATCTTACCCATATTCAAAAGAGATGGTGGTAGGATAGTGGAGGGAGCCGCTGAAACACCCTCGACGTGCGTTTCACCTCTCACAGGCTTCGTCAGGAAGCCTCCTACCACCATCTCTTTTGAATATGGGTAAGATTGTACTATAGTATTAGTACTGGTATTCTGTCCACCATAAATGGGTCTATCTAGGTTCTGCCAAAAAAAACCTGATTCATACCAGATACGGTAATTTCGGTAGTGTGCTCCTCTGCCGGAACTTACTACCAGATTTAGCAAATGTGTATATGAACCTAGCCTTTGGCTTTGTTCACATCTGCATCAGGCATTCCCTCCTTCTGTTTGGTTATATGAACTGACGAACGGAATGCAAGTTACAAACGCATGCACTGCATGATGGATGGACATCCTTTAATATGGAGTACAAACGAGCACCTAAATTAAATCTTCAAGTGCAATTACGTGCCTAGCCTGTAGCATGTTCAGTCTCTCTATGGATGTGCAAGCTGAGCTAATGTAGAAGTTGTAGAACGTAGTCAAGTGGGAATTTGACCAAATAATCCATATCCTTCCATTTCATCATTTTCTATTGACAACTAGGCATATCATGGTAGAACTGAAGACAAAATGAGAGGGGTTATGCCGTGACTGGTGCAAAAAATGAGAATCGGACTTCATATAGTAGAAAACAATTTCTTTCTAACAAAGCTATATATAGCTCCGTGGCTAAACTAAATGTTTAGTTAGGAAGGAAAAAAAATCCAAATTTTGCTGCTAAAAAAAGTAATCTTTATGCAATCCAAGTAGACTATTGTCCTAATTTTTATTGGATTGAATAAAGATTACTTTTTTAGCAGCAAGATTTGGATTTTTACTTTCCTGTCTTTCCGCTGTGGCCAAGCGCTGGATTGCCTGCTGCGAACACATACAGGAGCTGTGCCTGCAATACACTTTTCAGTGAGCAACTTACATTACTGTATGTATAAACATTTAATTACATGCAATTACAAAGGTGTCCAGATCCAAGTGCTGGTTTGATACATATTGAATAATTTTTGTGGGACAAAACCTTAGAGTAGTGATGGCTGGCTGCACTCCAGAATGGTGCTACTCTTGTTCATGGGTTGTGTCTGGTATTGCAGCTCAGCACCGATCACTGGATATGGGATGTGCTTCAGTACAAGAAACAGCCCTTGCTCAGGATTCACACTGTTTCTGGGGGAAACACAGGGAACATTTTTTTTAACAAATAGACAAGATCTTCTGGATGAACACTCGTAGTGTCACCAGGAGTTCAACTCAGTTTCATGGCTTACTGCGGTTTTTATACTGGAAAGTAAGCAATTGTTTGGAAGTTTACACATATACAGTGGTCCCTCCAGTTCTAATATTAATTGGTTCCAGGACAACCATTGTATGCTGAAACCATTGTAACTTGAGAAACTGGTTCCAAAGCCCCAAAATGTCGTCCAAGATAAAAGAAAATGAAGATTTAAGAAAAATAAGCAGATAACTAAGGCTACTTTCACACTTGCATTTGCAGGATCCGATTGTGAGATCCGTCCAGGCTCTCAAGAACGGATCCGTCATGTTAATACAACCGTCTGCATCCGTTCTGAACGGATCCGTTTGTATTATCTTTTACATAGCCAAGACGGATCATGAACTTCATTGAAAGTCAATGGAGGACGGATCCGTGTTCTGTTGTGTCAGACAAAACTGATCCGTCCTCATTGACTTACATTTTGAGTCATGACGGATCCGTTTGGATCAGTTTCCGTCAAGCGAACACCAAAACGCTGCAGGCAGCGTTTTAGTGTCCGCCTCCAAAACGGAATGGAGACTGAACTGAAGCAAACTGATGCATTCTGAACGGATCCTTTTCCATTCAGAATGCATTAGGACAAAACTGATCAGTTCAGGACCGTTTGTGAGAGCCTGGGACGGATCTCACAAACGGACCCTGCAAACGCAAGTGTGAAAGTAGCCTGACAGATTTTACTATTTTACCAGAGAAGTGGCCTTGATTGGTTGGATCTGAGTCTGAGACATTGTATGTTGAGTCAAGTTTCAACTTACGATGGGTCAGAAAAGACCATTGTATGTAGAAAATATTGTATCCTGAGGGAGCACTGTATTTAAAAAGGTTAACCCCTGTCCATGTGTCCTGATAGGGTAGATGGACATCATAGAGCGACGTCTCTTGCTCGTTACCACCATCAGTAAGCCATTCTGTAGGCATGCTTCTCATTCAGATGAACTCGAGTCGTCCTTGTTTAACCAAGACGGCCATTCATCAGAATGGCAATGATGTCATGCTAAATTTCCCGGCAGTAGCCTCTGGTACAATCGGCTGTATAGCATGAGCGGTACTTGCCATATTCTGTCTCCTCTGAGACAACCCCTTTATTAGGTAACTTCATGACAGATGCCACTCAACCAATAGGTTCCTACAATCGATTGAAAATGCTTTTAGTGAAATGAAAGAATTCTGGCCCGGTTTCTACCCTATAGTGTGGCGGTACACACCGGCAGAGATGTATACATATGATTAGTTTTTAATGGGTAAGAACGGATTTGACTGTCAAGGCTCAGTAAACCGAACTGAGGCAGATGAGGCCGGGAAGAATACCTTGTGAATAAAATGAGCTATGGTACACGCATAACCATTGTGCTTAACCTTCCGCCTAGTCCATCAGTTTACCATCTGTTTTATTATTATTAGCACGCTTTTCCTAGCGTGATATGGAAATATTAAACTCTGCACAGTATCTCACTGATTGGGCTCTGTATTACGCAAGACATTTAATGCAACTCATGGCTTCGCTAGAACAGAGATCCAGCTCATAAGTAGTTCCCGCAACTTTAATGCAAGGTTAATAATCAGGTTATTTTTTTCCTTAAGGGACTTATTTAATTGTTTTATTCCAGTAGCCGTCATACACTCATTTGTAATTCTGATCCAGGCCCCCTCGGCATTTTCTTTCTATCTTACAAGCCTTTTTTAATATGACACTTAGCTGAACTGATATAACGACTTTGTTGGAACATTTCTAGCTGTGGAGAGCTTAAATGCACCTCCCCGGGCTTTGCAGTGAGTAATTGGCAGATGCCTGATAATAAATTTGAGTTGTGGGAAGACTGGGAAGATAGAAGATCAACAAGTGTGGATGAATTTACATGAAGGTTTAGATGATTTATCTTCTATATACAGTAATTGGTCAGGCAACTTCAGAAAGCGCTTAAAATATAAACCATCACGTGATAATGGGAATGTGTTTATCTTTAAAATTGCTTTTTCGTTGTATTACATTTTTCATTCTCTGTTCTAAGTCTTGTACATTGGATGGGTATTAGGCTACTTTCACACTAGCGTTTTTAAATTCCGGTATTGAGTTCTGTCATAGGGGCTCAATACCGGAAGAAAACGCTTCAGTTTTGTCCCCATTCATTGTCAATGGGGACAAAACTGAACTGAAGACAACGGAATGCTCCTGAAAGCATTCCGTTCCGTCTTCAGACCGGAGAACAAACCGCAGCATGCTGCGGTTTGCTCTCCGGTCCAGGCATCCGCACCAAGACGGATCCGGAATGACCCCCAATGCAAGTCAGTGGGGACGGATCCATTTGGTGTGACCACAATGGTAAACGGATCCGCCCTCCATTGACTTTCAGTGGAGTTCAGGACGGATCCGTCACCACATACATACATACATACATACATACATACACACACATACAAATACACACAAACACATACATACTTACATACTCCAGGCAGGCCGCACGTCTTCACGCCCAGGAGGCGCGCCACTATGACGATTCCCTACAGCGCCCAGCAGAGGGCGCTGTGGGGAATCGTCATAGCTGCGCGCCTCCTGGGCGTGAAGACGTGCGGCCTGCCTGGAGTATGTAAGTATGTGTGTGTGTATGTATGTATGTCTGTATATGGTACTGTGTGGGTCCGGAACGCGGTTCCGGCCCCACACATGTTCCTGCGGCAGTCCGGATCTGGCGGCACCCTTCACCTGCCGGATCCGGACTGCCGCTAGTGTGAAAGTAGCCTTAAAGGGTTTGTCTTATCTTACCATTACTAAAAGATTTCTGACTCGTAGATGCCTGTTTTCTGGTTTAGGGGCCATGGTAGATTCAATCCTGTCCTGCCTGTATAGCGTTTTTCCATTTTTTAAAAATTTTATTTATTTTTTCCACTTTTGAAATGACTTTTTCTTTATTTTTCTTTAAATAATATTTTGAAATATGTAAAAATCATTATGGTTTGAATTTCAAGGTGCGGTTATTCTCTTGGGAAGGACCAACATGTTTCGCTTTAACCATCCAAAAGAAGCCGCTAAATTAAGAGAAAAAAGGAAGGTAAGGAAACAAATGAAAATATAGAGAATCTGCCTCTTGTTGCATAGAAAATATTTGACTTGTGTAGTCATCCTTTCAAATAAAGATCATGGTATTCCAGTTGCATCCTTATTACCTAAGGCGCCTATACACTTTAGTATTGCTGACCGAACCTGCCAATCTCAGTGTAAAAAAATGAAAGGAGAATATTACTAAGAGCCCCAAGATCAGTTGTTTGTTGCAAGGTAAAAATCCATTTTTTAAAGCCCTTTTAGAGGGCGCTCTCCCATGCTGGGCCGTCATCTATTAGCCAGAATGGATCGTTGCAACAAAGAGCATTTCTCACTGGAGAACTGATCACATCCATGCTTTACGCAGCTGTCCCATTGATTTCAATGTACAATGTGCAATGCTTTGTTTCCCCTAAGGTGGCGCAACAGGGTAATGGAACATTTTCTCTAAGTTTCCTCTTTGCATTACAGTTGATCGTTGGGGTCCAAACCAGACAACGCTATCATATAATATATTTTTTCAAATGCAATGTAAGTCAGATAACTGTTTTTTTAGCAATCTTTTTGTATTGTATATTTTGTTCAACAGAGCGGTTTGCTTTCCTCGTTCAGTTTGTCAATGACCGATCTTTCAAAATCATGTGAAAATCTCTCAGCCGTCATGCTTTACAACCCCGGGTAAGTAAGAAAAACTGTGCTACTAATAATTTATAATATGAAAGTGCCCTTGAAAATAAGTCAACTCCTCACTTTATTACCAGTTTATCCTTTTTTAATCTGACAGCATTGTTTGTTTGTTTTTCTTAATTTTAATATATATATATCTACAGTGCCTTGCGAAAGTATTCGGCCCCCTGGAACTTTTCAACCTTTTGCCACATTTCAGGCTTCAAACAAAAAGATATAACATTTTACATTTTTGTTGAAGAATCAACAACAAGTGGGTCACAATTGTGAAGTGGAACGAAATTTATTGGATCATTTAAACTTTTTTTGTAATAATAAAACTGAAAAGTGGGTCGTGCAAAATTATTCGGCCCCCTTGCATTAATAATTTGTTGCGCCACCTTTTGCTGCGATTACAGCTGCAAGTCGCTTGGGGTATGTCTCTATCAGTTTTGCACATCTAGAGACTGAAATTCTTGCCCATTCTTCCTTGCAAAACAGCTCGAGCTCTTTGAGGTTGGATGGAGAGCGTTTATGAACAGCAGTTTTCAGCTCTTTCCACATATTCTATATTGGATTCAGGTCTGGACTTTGACTTGGCCATTCTAAGACCTGGATACCTTTATTTTTGAACCATTCCATTGTAGATTTTGCTTTATGTTTGGGATCATTGTCTTGTTGGAAGATAAATCTCCGTCCTAGTCTCAGGTCTTTTGCAGACTCCAACAGGTTTTCATCCGGAATGGTCCTGTATTTGGCTCCATCCATCTTCCCATCAATTTTAACCATCTTCCCTGTCCCTGCTGATGAAAAGCAGGCCCAAACCATGATGCTGCCACCACCATGTTTGACAGTGGGGATGGTGTGTTCAGGGTGATAAGCTGTGTTGCTTTTACGCCAAACATATCGTTTTGCATTGTTTCCAAAAAGTTGCATTTTGGTTTCATCTGAGCAGAGCACCTTCTTCCACATGTTTGGTGTGTCTCCCAGGTGGCTTGTGGCAAACTGTAAATGAGACTTTTTATGGATATCTTTGAGAAATGGCTTTCTTCTTGCCACTCTTCCATAAAGGCCAGATTTGTAAAGTGTTGGACTGATTGTTGTCCTATGGACAGACTCTCCCACCTCAGCTGTAGATCTCTGCAGTTCATCCAGAGTGATCATGGGCCTCTTGGCTGCATCACTGATCAGTCTTCTCCTTGTTTGAGATGAAAGTTTAGAGGGACGGCCGGGTCTTGGTAGATTTGCAGTGGTCTGATACTCCTTCCATTTCAATATGATCGCTTGCACAGTGCTCCTTGGGATGTTTAAAGCTTGGGAAATCTTTTGGTATCCAAATCCGGCTTTAAACTTCTCCACAACAGTATCACGGACCTGCCTGGTGTGTTCCTTGGTCTTCATGATGCAGAACCCTGAGACTATCACAGAGCAGGTGCATTTATACAGAAACTTGATTACACACAGGTGGATTCTATTTCTCTTCATCAGTCATTTAGGACAACATTGGATCATTCAGAGATCCTCAATGAACTTCTGGAGGGAGTTTTCTGAACTGAAAGTAAATGGGCCGAATAATTTTGCACGCCCAACTTTTCAGTTTTATTATTACAAAAAAAGTTTAAATGATCCAATAAATTTCACTTCACAATTGTGACCCACTTGTTGATTCTTCACCAAAAATGTAAAATGTTATATCTTTTTGTTTGAAGCCTGAAATGTGGCAAAAAGTTGAAAAGTTCCCGGGGGCCGAATACTTTCGCAAAGCACTGTATATCTATATCTATATATATATATATATATATATATATATATTTACACACATATAGGCAGTAATAAATATAGATATAATAAAAGGGGTTGTCCCATCACAGAGAATGGGAGCATATCGCTAGGATATGCCCCATTGTCTGATAGGTGCAGGACCCACCTCTGGGACCAACACCTACGCCGGGAACGGAGCGGGGAGAGTGGTGGCTGGAGGACTCTGGGTTTCCCAGGGTCCAGCTACTGCGAAGCGCTCACCCCATGCAAGTGAATGGGAGCGCACATTCATTTCTCCCATTCATTTCTATGAGGCTGACGGAAATAGCTGAGGCGGACCAATATAAATGAATGGAGGATGGCTGTGCATGTGGAGTGCGCCCTTCTCCACCTTCCCTGCTCTGTTCTTGGTGTAGGTGCGGGTCCCACCAATGTCTGTGATGGGAATACCCCTTTAAGGACCCTTAACATGGGCCAACGATTTGAACAATTATCAGGAAGGGGCATTCTTTCCCCAAAATTACCCTGTCTAAAGGTGCCACTATTTGCCCGATGAACAAGCAAACGCTGCTGTGGTCACCTAAATCAGCTTTTCTAGGCAGCAGATTGTCCTGTCTAAACAACGATCTGTGGCCCAGAAAAAATCCCCTAGCGATCACTCGCCCCCCTACAGCAGAGGTGACTTCTGCATATAACTGCAGCTTTCGCCTCCTGTAATGGCCAGGCAATTATCAGGAAGGAACTATTCATTCCCGATAATTGCCTGCTCTGGCGGCTTGTTTTCAAGGGTCTTTATTTGTGTCTAGGTTATCCAATAAGACTTTAATTGCTGCAAAGATTTTTTTGCTGATTTTTGTAGATATTTTTCACGTAGTTCAGGTATAACTATGTAAATGTTTCATTATCTAAGAACTTTATCTTCACCACATGGTATAGTGATGTTCTACCATAATCTTTCTGACTGATCCATGTGCTACATTTCCAATGCTTGCTAATATGGTGCCTGTGGCGTGTTATCTTGCTATTCCTACGTTTGTGTATTCGTGCTTTCCTCTTGTGTAACAATCCGAGTAGGTACATAAGGCATGCGAGTGTGATGGTGTCAGGACTCGTGCACATGACTGCATTTTGTTTTTTCACATCAGATTCACATTTTTTGTACAGTCATGGCCAAAAGTTTTGAGAATGACACAAATATTATATTTTCACATGATCTGCTGCCCTCTGGTTTTTATGTGTGTTTGTCAGATGTTTTTATCACATACAGAAATATAATTGCAATCATATTATGAGTAACAAAAGCTTATATTGACAGTTAGAATGAGTTAATGCAGCAAGTCAATATTTGCAGTGTTGACCCTTCTTCTTCAGGACCTCTGCAATTCTCCCTGGCATGCTCTCAATCAACTTCTGCACCAAATCCTGACTGATAGCAGTCCATTCTTGCACAATCAATGCTTGCATTTTGTCAGAATTTGTAGGTTTTTGTTTGTCCACCCGTCTCTTGATGATTGACCACAAGTTCTCAATGGGATTAAGATCTGGGGAGTTTCCAGGCCATGGACGCAAAATCTCTATGTTTTGTTCCCTTAGCCATTTAGTTATCACCTTTGCTTTATGGCAAGGTGCTCCATCATGCTGGAAAAGGCATTGTTGATCGCCAAACTGCTCTTGGACGGTTGGGAGAAGTTGCTCTCGGAGGATATTCTGGTACCATTCTTTATTCATGGCTGTGTTTTTAGGCAAGACTGTGAGAGAGCCGATTCCCTTGGCTGAGAAGCAACCCCACACATGAATGGTTTCAGGGTGCTTTACAGTTGGCATGAGACAAGACTGGTGGTAGCGCTCACCTTGTCTTCTCCGAATAAGCTGTTTTCCAGATGTCCCAAACAATTGAAAAGGGGATTCATCAGAGAAAATGACTTTACCCCAGTCCTCAGCAGTCCACTCCCTGTACCTTTTGCAGAATATCAATCTGTCCCTGATGTTTTTTCTGGAGAGAAGTGGCTTCTTTGCTGCCCTCCTTGAGACCAGGCCTTGCTCCAAGAGTCTCCGCCTCACAGTGCGTGCAGATGCACTCACACCTGCCTGCTGCCATTCCTGAGCAAGCTCTGCACTGCTGGTAGCCCGATCCCGCAGCTGAAACACTTTTAAGAGACGGTCCTGGCGCTTGCTGGTCTTTCTTGGGCGCCCTGGAGCCTTTTTGGCAACAATGGAACCTCTCTCCTTGAAGTTCTTGATGATGCGATAGATTGTTGACTGAGGTGCAATCTTTCTAGCTGCGATACTCTTCCCTGTTAGGCCATTTTTGTGCAGTGCAATGATGACTGCACGTGTTTCTTTAGAGATAACCATGGTTAACAGAAGAGAAACAATGATGCCAAACACCAGCCTCCTTTTAAAGTGTCCAGTGGTGTCATTCTTACTTAATCATGACAGATTGATCTCCAGCCCTGTCCTCATCAACACCCACACCTGTGTTAATGGAGCAATCACTGAAACGATGTTAGCTGGTCCTTTTAAGGCAGGGCTGCAATGATGTTGAAATGTGTTTTTGGGGATAAAGTTCATTTTCTAGGCAAATATTGACTTTGCAAGTAATTGCTGTTAAGCTGATCACTCTTTATAACATTCTGGAGTATATGCAAATTGCCATTATAAAAACTGAAGCAGTAGACTTTGTAAAAATTAATATTTGTATCATTCTCAAAACTTTTGACCATTACTGTAGATTGGATGCAGACCCATTCATTTCAATGGGGCTGCAAAAAATGTGTACATCACACTGTGTGCTGTATGTATGAATTCTTGTCTGTCCTGCAAAAAAAAAAAAAAAAAACAGAACATGTCCTATTCTTGTCTGTTTTGTGGACAGGAACAGGCATTTTGACCAAGGGGCCTACAAAAATTGGTATCCATATTTTGTGGATCCAGAAAAATACATATGGTTGTGTTCATGAGGCCCCAACAACAAGAATGATGGACATGGAGAGGAGGGAGCAGACTGGACTGCAGGCAGAACTTAAAGCTTATTGTATGCACTGTGGCCACTGGATCACTTAAAATTATTCATTTTTTTTCACTCCAAAATGAACAATTAGAATTGCAGGAAAAGAAGCTCTGGAAATGTTTTATGTAGATTTACAAATTCATGTATTATTTTTATTCGAGGGCATCTGTCAGCAGATTTGTAACTATGACACTGGCTGACCTGTTACATGTGCACTTGGCAGCTAAAGTTGGTCCCATGTTCATATGTGCCCGTGAATAAAGCAGTAATATGTATATTAGCTTTCTGAGCAGATCTTAGTGTGGTAAAGCTATAGTACATAGAGTATATGATATGTAGATGCTAGGACTCAGCTCTGCCCTCAGCATGTCTAGCCCTTACAATCAAGGGGAGGGGGGAGTGTGCAGAGCACAGGTGGTGTTACAAAGTAGTGCATGTTCTTCCTGTGTTTGTGTTGATTTCCTTCAGATACTACATACTGTTTAATACCAGTTTTATTGGTTAACTGGCTTTCTGCATCAGGGATCTGAGATCTCCAGCACTCCAGCTGTGGTGAGACTACGACTCTCATCCTGCACACTTGCTTGGCTATCGAAGTGAATGGAGAGTGCTGGGAGTTGTAGTTGTAGTTTTACCACAGCTGGGGTGCTAGAGGTTGCTGAACCCCTGTCCTATCTAATCGCCCTTTGTGTTTATCTTTGTCTTTTATGTAGGGAATTTAGATTGAGTTTATTGAGGACAGTGACTGATATGAGTGATGGAAGTCTATGTAGATCACCACAAAATATGTTGATGCAATGGGAAATAAATAAGTAGATAATCATTTTTCTTTCTGACATTTAATTTATTCTTTTGAAGAAGAAAATGGTCAACTAGACCAGGTAGTGCCCTGCTGAGATGTTAACATAATTTTGACGCCTTGCCCTCCAGAGATGTGTTGATTTTCCTTTGTTAAAATCCCTTTTCAGATGTAACCGCCATCCTTTAATCACAGTTCGTCTGCAGGATTGTCAAAGCTTTCTGAGCGCATAAAGAAAATTGCGAGCTACTTGTACTTTTTATGTTACATTCAAAGTGTAACCAGTATCGTCTGCCAAGCTCATGATCATCACATGGCTGGTGCCAAGTGTTGGGTGGCTGCGAATATGGTTTCTTTCTGTCTTTGAATGTGTCATAATTTAATAGACAAAATGATAGAACCACGCCGTCTGGTAGTATAGGTGCAGACGTGTGTGTGTGCAGCTGTTGTAACCTTTAATAGCTGAGATAAATTGCCTTCTGTTTTTTTATTTTATTAATAGAAGTTTTTAATATGAGGAATAGCATATTTCTCCCTTAATCACCACTGTTACTAAAGTGACAAAAAGCTTTACATTCGTCTTCCCTCATTGTTGTGTTAGGCTGACCATGCACATTAGATCATACTCGCCTGTCCCCACATGGCCAGACCTTCGGAGGGAAGCATGATTACCTGTTCTTTGCTTCTGAGTTCCGGCTCCTCCTCTCCCAATTCAGGGGTGTTTTAGGCAGAGCTCCCCACATGGCCATGCCTGCAGAGGGAATCATGCACACCTGCTCCTTGTTGCTGGATTCTCTCCCAATTCAGGGCTCTTTTGGGCAGACCTCCCCACATGGCCAGACCTTTGGAGGAAGCATGCTTACCTGCTCCTTGTTTCTGGGTTTTGACGACTCCTCACCCAATTTTGGGTTCTTTTGGGCAGACACCCAACATGGCCAGACCTGCGGGGAGAAGCATGCGTCCCAGTTCCCAGCTGACAGCATTCTGTTTGACGTGGATCACATGGCCGCTGAGGCCAGTCATTGGCTGCAGTGCTCACATGACCCACGTTAAAGAGGATGTTAACATTAGTTAGTGAAGGAGCAGGAGTCCAGTTGTGGGGGGCTGGTAAATATGCCTCCCTCCACTGGTCTGACCACATGGGGGCAGGCTCTGTGTTTTAAAACTCAAAAGTCTCAATTTTGGCATTACAGGGGCAGGGTTTATGCAGTCGCCAGCCAAAATTGGCTGTTTTGGGGCATTTCCAGGGTGGGGCTTCAGTGGGGCAATTCAAATTCTAGTTGGTAGGGGCTCATAGAGGTCAAAAGCCCCTTGCTACCAACCATAATCCTTATATAATTTGCATTGCTTTAGAGCAACATTAATCTTTCCAGGCCCTACCCCTGTGCTCTTCATTTGCTGCAGTCTTCTACGTTACTATGAGCTCTCTCTGGCCAAGAATTATGAGGCATAGCCGAATTCCTAAATGACCAGCATACTCCTCATTCATACATAAATATTAGAGTCTTTCTAAAGACTTTAGGGTTTGGAGAGGTCTCATGTAGAAGAGTAAGTGCGCCCGTACTAATGCTTGTCTCTCCAGCCCCTTTAAATTTTGGAATTAAGTTTTTTTTTTTTTTTTATCAAGCTTTACTTTGGCAGAAGATAAATCTAGGCAAGATCTATAGCAAAAAAAAAAAAGGAAAAATGGATTTGATGAGAGGCCAGAAGCATCCAAAAGCATATGAATAAATATTTTCAAGTGAGAGTTACAGGCAATGTGTAATATGTCACGACAGCCACAGGGAACAAACAGATCAATCTCAGGCTGGCAGTGGCAAAGCTAATGTAATAGAGCTGAAGAATCTGAAGTTTCTTTTCCCAGGGAGAGAGGCAAGTATCACACAGGGCAGCTTCTCACCGGGGAGCTGGGGATACGGTGTATTGTGCTAAAAAAATTGACCAGGACGCATAACTTTTAGTAAAACACTCTGACGTTTATAACAGCTGTTCCAGCCGGAAAAGTCACCGATGGAATTAAGGGGAAACTCTGTTAAAAAAGTGTCCTACATTCTAATATTTAATCACTGCAGCTCTCAAATGCAAGATGTCCAATAAAGAAGTGTATTACTGTTAATGCAGCTCCCTAGTAGACAAGCACAGGTTCAGTTTTTGAAAAACTTATATGGTAAAAAAAAAAAAGTGGGCTTCCTATATCTTCCTTCTCGATCCCCACCAGACGCTCTCCAGACGAATCTTCGATTTCCGCTCCTCTCCAATAATAGTCCCTTATCAATGCATTTCCGCTGCCCTCAAGATAGGTCATCACTATGTGATTGGTGGAGGGCTGACAATCAGCTGTTTGAAGACGGTGCAGTACTCTGGTGAGAGACACTTCCTCCACTCAGCTTACCAAGCACAGCACCATTCATCGGATCGTGGCTGTGCTTGGTATTGCAGGTCTGCTCCTTTCTCTTGACTGCGTCTGAGCTGTGCATCGGCCATGTGACCGATAAACTTTACATCACTTGCCAAGAAAGAGGCGTCAGTGCTCATGGAGTGTTACTGTCACTTTAAACAGCTGATCACCGGGGTTGCTGGGAGTCGGACCCCCACCGATCAGATACTGACAACCTATTCTGAGGATTGGTCATTAGTATTAAACACTCAGGCAACCCTTTTAACGCCACGTACATTAACAACTATTGCAGCAGGTTACTGAACTGATCAGCAGAAGTTGCTCTCTGTCTTACCTTTTCTCTTCCATTTCATCTGTTTCCCACAAAACGCAAGGGCTAGGAGCCAACCCATCCCTCTGCTCTGCAGCTCCAACAGTCCTCTGGTTGCTTGGTAGATCCATCACTTAGATTAGAAGTTGGGGTTGGGATGACTAAAGTGCAGAGGACCTGGGACACTGAATATGAAGGGATAGCCCCCCATGGCACTTAGGACCTTTCACCACTCCTGACATGTTTATATTAATAGCTGCATGCATTACCCATGTAATAACAAGTCTGGAACATCTATTCTTATGTCTCTATGTTGTGCCATTCCTTTATTATTTCTACTAGAAGTTATGAATGAATTGCTAGCAGTCTGCAGTAAGGGTACAGAGGGGAGGTAACCAGTTGGGGGGTGTATCCCTGCACAGACTCACTGTATCCAATCAGTGCTGCCATTTTCAGCCTGTGCAGGTACACAGCCCCCAACTGGTTACCTTCCCTCTGTACCCTTACTGCAGACTGCTAGCAATTCATTCATAACTTCTAGTACAAATAATAAAGGAATGACACAACATAGAGACATAAGAATAGATGTTCCAGACTTGTTATTACATGGGTAATGCATGCAGCTATTAATATAATAAAGGAATGGCACAACATAGAGCCATAAGAATAGATGCTTCAGAATTGTTATTAAATGAGGAGCGCATGAAGCTATTAAAACAGGCATGTCAGGAGAGGTGACAGGTTCTCTTTAAGATTGAGCCACTAAGTATTCCTCCCACCAAGGAATGTTTTAAAAACAAAAAATCTTTTCCTCTCACCTGCTGGCCTCTGTAGGGGTTTTGATTTTTTTTTTTTGTTTTAAATAACAATTCTGACTGAAAATAGTGGATATTCACTATAATAAAATACGTCGCGGCCAATAGGGCCATGAAATGCTCAGTAATTCCTTTTTCTACAGGGAAAGACTTCTCCTCCTTTTATCTAATACATCTTGTTTAAAGCCACCCTTCCATCAGAACCAAAATAGTTTTTTTTTTTTTAAACTCATTATTTTTAGAGTACATTCTTTTTTTAAAAATGTTTTTGGCTGTTATTCGTTTTCATTTCGGCAGTGCTGTACAATTGAAAATTAAATTGAAAATATCATCTTTCTATAGCAGTCAGCACAGAAAGATAAAACTCCTATATAGATAGGGATCCAATAGTTTTCTGCTGCTGCGATATGAAGATGTTATATGTTAGTATAAAAGTAGATTGGCGGAATTAGGATAACAATATGAAAGCTCTATGGTTCTCTTGATGGGCCTCGTTAAAAATGTCCAAGGAAGAGAAAGGTCTGACTGAGAAAGTCAAGCGAGGTTGTTTGTCCTGTTAGAATTTAAAACAAAGGAAGAAATTAAAGATCCAGGACAGGAAGCAGAATACATGGAGTGGCCTCAAAAATTTGCAAAAAATTAAAAAGAAATTGCACAGAATATCGATTTTGACGGTAGTGAACCTTTAAAGAAGACCTGTAGTCTAAAATGGAGTTTTCCAAAGCAGACATTCTCTATAGTCAGACAGCCCTTCTCCAGAAGAAGCTGTTCTAAGCACAGGACATTACATCTGTGTTGTAAACTTCCCATTACTTGTGATTTTTCTTCTGTGGCTTGTATTATATTCCTAGTTTTGCCAGCAGTATGTCAGTGCCATGTAGTCTGATTTTCTGCTACTAATCTTGAGTGACTTTGAGGTTTAAATTGAAGGTTATCCAGACCCGCAGTAGTTGCATCTGCGATTTGGAAGAAAGAAGATTGATTATATGATGTGTTGTGTGAGGCCACTGTTTATTTTTCTTCATCTTCGGCCTTCTCACTTATTTCTGCTCAGAATTTGTTTTATGCTTGGTTTTTATTTTTCCTCAGCACAATTTGTATTGTGTACCAAGTTTTACATCAAAGGTGTATATTATCTTGTATGTATTTCTAAAAGGTTTTTCTTCTCGAAAACAGATCGGGATAAATATAAACATTTATAATAGTTTACTGGAAGGTTAAAAACTAGCCTAATATATAAAAGATGCACTAGGATTATGAAAGTGCAACTTAAAAGGGTTCTGCAGTTGTTTAAAACCGATGATCTATCCTCTGGATAGATCATCAGCATCTGATTGGCGGGGGTCCGACACTCGGGACCCCCACCGATCAGCTGTTTGAAAAGGCAGCGGCGCTCCAGGAGCGCCGCGGCCTTCTCACTGTTTACCACAGGCCCAGTGACGTCACGACTAGTATCGCTGGGCGGGGCTAAGCTCTGTTCACATGAATGGAGCTTAGCCCCGCCCAGGCCAGTGATACTAGTCGTGACGTCACTGGGCCTGAAGAAAACACAGAGAAGGCCGTGGCGCTTCTGGAGCGCGGCTGCCTTCTCAAACAGCTGATCGGCGGGGGTCCCGGGTCCCGCCGATCAGATGCTGATGATCTATCCAGAGGATGGATTATCAGTTTTAAAAAACTGCAGAACCCCTTTAAAAGAAGTGTGTCACCAGTGTCTGGTGACAAAGACCCTGATTCAGTCCTAGGGTGCTTTCTTTTTTTCCCCCGTTTTCTAATCTCTTTTTATTTTCTGATTGAAGATTTTTTTTTAAATTATATTTCCTGAAGATGATTTTGGGGGCGGCCATCTTACCTGAGCTGTTGTTAACAGCATTTAGGGCCTTTGCACACAAGCGTATGCCCTCCAAGACATACGGTCCGTGAGTGGGCCATATGTCCCGGAACGGCATTTATTGTGCGCACGGGAGCACACCGCATCATAGATTACAATGATACTGTGCATGTCAGATCATGAGTGCAGGACAAAAGTCCCACGGGCAATTCGACGTGCACAGCATCATTGTAATCTATGATACTGCTTGCTCCCGTGCGCATGATCGATGCCGCTCCAGGACATATGGCCTGCTCACGGACCGTCTCGAAGGGCATACGGTTGTGTGCAAGGGCCCTTAGAGATATGCTTTACAGCATCCACCATGGATCACGGACACAATGGTGTGGGGGAAACCTCATTGGCTTCCATGGCCGGATTTTCTAAGCTTTCTCTGTGACATATGCAGGGGTCATTTTACAAGCAACGATTCAATTAAGCAATAAGTCATATTCAATTCAGTTTATTTTCATTATACCAAAACAGATTTGAACAGAACACTATCAGGCTACTTTTCCAGCAGTAATAAAAAAAAAATTCAAAAAAGCTAAACAAAAAAAAAAAAAAAGCACTAACAGTTTAAGTTGAGTTCAAGTACAAGTTTATAGCATAAAAATGCAAGTATCAGTATCTGATCAGTGGTGTTCCAGCACACAGCGCCAAGCTCCGCCGACACACCAAGCACCTTACCATACATTGTAAAGTGGCTGTTCTTGATATTGCGACTCAGTGTCACGGACATTCCTGTGACAGGTAACAGGAGGTCTGTCAGATTGGCAACACGTGGTATAATCTGACATGTTTTTCTTTTTTGTTGTTGGTATTTACCACACCCTTTTCCCTCAGGTGTTCCTGGTGTGGTAATTGTCCCTCCCCTATTTATTGCTTCTTCTCCCACTATTCCTTGCGGTTTATAGCTTCAGTTGTTGTGGTAAACAGTAGTTTGGTTCGCAGCTGAGATCCTGGAGCCTCCATTTCTTCATTGAAAGATAAGTTTCTTTTTACCTTCTATGTGTTTTGTTATTAGGCCTAAGGGGGACTCCTGTTCGTCCTTCCTTTTGGAGGAACAGGTAGACTCATTCCTGTCATTAGTTCCAGGGTTCTATAGGGTTAGTCCAGTGTTTAGGTTCCTGTGTATGAACTTGCCTACCTTTGAGGCCTGTTCATACTGGTAGATAGACAGGAATTGAGCCAGGGTTTCCTGTAGGAGGTGTCCATCTTCCTTCCTTAGTTTCTAGGCCTAATATCCTTTCCCTCCTACGCTCGGTTTGGTTCCCCCCCACACACCTGCGCGTGACACTCAGGCCCATTTACTTGAGTGGGAATGAGCTGCAACTTGGCCATGTGACCAATGAAGGGGACATCACTGACCTAGGAAGAGGCCAGAGCGATGTGGCCTCTTCAAACAGCTGAATGGCAGAAGTTTGACCCCCACCAATCAGATTTTGAGCATAGGTCATCAATATATAAATCCCAGAAAACCCCTTTGATGGGACTCTTGTCATCCGTTTTATGCTGCCCTATCTGAAGACAGCATAAACTAGCGACAGAAACCTTGATTCAAATGCTGGACCACTTACTTTTTTCACAATTTTCTTAAAATCAGTAGTGAAAAGATCCAGAGTGACCAAAGCAATGTAGTCCTCTCAGTGCACTGCGCATACTCAGTAGTCCTCGTATTCATAAGCTCCCACCTCCAACCCTGAGCCTCCCTCCTCCTTTTCATGCCACTAGTTTAACAGTAAACAGGGAGAAGGCTGTCAATCATCTCCAGCAGCGCATGGGGAGCCAAAGCTCATGAATATCGGGACTCCAGCACTCAGGTCTCAGATTTTTAAAAAAAGTGACCGACCAAAAAAAAAGTAAGTGAGCCTGCCTCTAAATCACGGACTGTCATTAATTTATACTGCCCTCAAGCTGACCATACAAATTAGTCTTTTCGAGAACATTGGGTTTGGCATGGTGTTTGGGAGCTCCTGACTTTCTCCCGACAGATGATGTTGGAGGAGATAAGGATCGGGCGATTATAAATATTTTGTCTGGTAGCGGATTTCTTCACTCTTCCCATAGAATACACATACATGTTCGGCCAAGCTGAAGTTGGGAGAGATCGCTGTCAACCGAAATATCGTTCAGCCAACCGCTATTGAATGTGCGTGCAAATAATCCCGGCACTTGCTTTCTTCAGTGTCATTTTATTATCAAAATATCAGTTGTTACATAAGGCGCGTTTCGGCCCATCCAGGGCCTTTAAAAGTATGCCATCAGCATTATTCCCATCACAGACATTAGCCCCAGCTAATATTAGTCCCACCGGCTATGACACCTGCTGCGCTCACGAGCGCCATATTTAAAACCCCTATTTCCGCCTTATATGTACAATGGTGGTACTCAAGGCATTATTCTTTTTGAAGGGCAAGAAGTGAGAAAATATTAATCCAGCAACAACTATTATTAGTATTATTCGTCCATTACTCTATTGGCGATTGTTATACCTTGCATACCTTTTCCGCTGTATTTTTCCCCCCATGTAATTTCACTTATTCGATATTTGCACGTCTTATTCTATTCATGAGCGAAACAACGTTCAGCCTTTAAGTGGCTGTTAGAAGATAGATGCAGGTGGTCTAGCGCTTGTTGACAGGAGATTTGTTTGCTGCTTTATTCACTTTCTCACATTCCTATAGAGTATCCCTCGTCTATAGATGAGCCGCGTCTACTGTGCTGCTATAGTTCTTTATTCTGACAAGACCTCTTTAATAGTCGCTGACTACACTGTTCTGGAGGAGAAGGGTATTGTGTAGGTTGTGTGTATGGTCATTCGTTGGGACTGGTTAGTTTCGGCTTGTCTCTGTGGCACCACTTTTAGTATATTATTTAATTGCCATGTCATCTGTTAACAATAGCGTGCAGACATTTCCCTCCACTGATGCAGAGTGCACGAGACAAGCTGCAGGGCCTGTCGTGAACTGCACACTTGTACTTTCCAATTGATTTCCATCAATGTCTGGACCGCGCTGCATTACAGTAACTGCCCATGGCTGTCAGCTTACATCTCCTGCCGCCCTCCCCCACCCCCAATCTTTCCTGTTCACTTATGTATCTATATAAAACGAGAACAATGTGGAGCATTTTGTAGTCTCCGTCTTAATCACCTTTGCAATATTTTAAATATTTTTTGCCTTTTTAAAGGGACACTACCATCATCATTTTTATCACGTATTAACAGTAGATATGTGAATATTCTATATAATTTAATAGGATAGTTTACTGTATTTAATGTTTTGACGTCACTCCATGTATTCTGTTTCCTGTCCTGGCTCCTCTGTTAAGGGTAGGGCTACATGGCAGCACTGGTCCCAGCGAGAATTGCAGAGTGGCAGTGATTCCATAGATCCAACATTCCCTGCCGGACCCCATTGACTATAATGGCACCCGGCGGGGATCCGGCCTGTTTTTGGCATTACTGTTGTTACTCAGCTGGGCAAAAACCACTGCTTGTAGCGGTATTTGTCCGGCCAGACAATGAGCAATGAGCTCCTGCAGAGGAACAGCCTGCCAGAACAGTTTAGCGCTAGTATAAAATTAGCCTTATTTGAGAAAACTACCGTTGCCCCTAACAGACCCTTTTAAATGAAATTTTGGCTGGTCCTCTCAAATAGCTTTCGCTGTTTGTGTATAGATCATATATAAATGTTCCTGGAAATTTTCAGAATTGAATATATGTGACATGAAGTAGTTGGGCACGTACTTTTATTGACCTTTTGCCAGCCTCAAATGACTGCTTAGGGTAAATGCAAAAGTACCATCAAAGTGAATGAACTTTGCCAAATCTCGTGTACAGTTTGCTTATTTAGTATGCGCTGAAATCGACCTGCCATGCAGATTTTTAAATCTTCAGCATGTCAACAGTTTCTGTGGATTTTTAATGGAGATTTTACCCTTTGCAATACAAAGGGTGAGCTCAGGGGCAAATCTGTATCAAAATCCACTAGTAGCATGTGGATTTTGTTGGGGATTTGGTGTGGAAATCCAAAGAAATATGTAAGAAAATCCACGTTTGTAACCACACATCATGTGCAGGCAGGGGCGGACTGGGACCTTAAAGTGGCCTCTGCCATTTTGAGATGTTATGCTGCCACTGTGTTGCAAAACCTCCTGATAATCCTAGCTTTAGGAGAAACACGTTGAGGATGACACTTGGGTAGTTTGATAGGAAGGGTTTTGTAGACAGGTCTCAGCGGCTGGGGGTCGCCCTTCTCAGGGCGAGTGCTCCAACTACAGCCAATATAGGGCTTTCCCCACTGCAGACTAGAGACTGTAAGGGACAGAATTATTAGGATGGAGCATTTGCCCTTAATGTACTGCTAGGGTAACCTGATGCATCTGTTATCTTGAGCAAGCTATGAAGAAAAATACGACCTCCCAGCCCCCACTCAGATATATAGGAACCCTGTCTAAACCTGTTTATACACAAGCAACTAGTGCATATACCCTCCTTCTTAATAGACTGAGATTATACACTTTGTTCTTGATTTAAAATGAAATTAATAAAAGCTAAGTTTTAATTGTTGCTATAAAATAGACAATAGAAGACAGACTCAGTTTGATAAGTTTACTTAAAGTGGCCCTGGAAAAAATACTAAAAGTGGCTCAGTTTTGTAGTTGAGTCCAAACTGATGGAAGGCAGGGCCAGCAATACCATATTGTGTCACATTATACCCCCCCNAACAGATCCAAATACCACAGTCCATCACAAAATACTGCCAGCAGCACAAAATACATCCCTAAAAACTTCCACTGGGCGGCCGTGAGAAGGGCCCAGGCGGCCTCCTGGGCATTGGCCCACCGGGAAATTTCCCTGTAAGGTCTATGGCAGGGATCTCAAACTCGTGGCCCTCCAGCTGTTGCAAAACTACAACTCCCAGCATGCCCCAATAGCTGTAGGCTCTCCTGGCATGATGGAAGTTGTAGTTTTACAACAGCTGTAGGGCCACGGGTTTGAGATCTCTGGTCTATGGCCAATCCGCCCCTGTGTGCAGATACCATTACAGGGATAGTATACTGCGCACAACTGAACTGTAAATGCAGATTAATTAGACTTTAAGTTTAAAGAGGACCTTTCACGGTTTTGAATTACTGTAGATAAATACCTCTTGTCCCGGGGTACCCCCCGCTGATGCTGCCACTCTGCCTAGTTTTTTAAAATACAGCTCCTACTCCCCGCTGTGCCCGCCTGTAGTTTTCGCGCTCAGTATGTAAATACTGAGCATCGGTACAGGAAGGAGGAGACGCCGGCATTTCTCAATGGGCGTCTCCTTCTCCCTGGCTGTGCCGCGATCCAATCACAGCGGAGAGCGTCACAGCCAGGGAGAAAAAAAAACCTCACCTTCTCCCTGGCTGTGACGCTCTCCGCTGTGATTGGATCGCGGCACAGCCAGGGAGAAGGAGACGCCCATTGAGAAATGCCGGCGTCTCCTCCTCCCTGTACCGATGCGCGAAAACTACAGGCGGGCACAGCGGGGAGTAGGAGCTGTATTTTAAAAAACTAGGCAGAGTGGCAGCATCAGCGGGGGGTACCCCGGGACAAGAGGTATTTATCTACAGTAATTCAAATCCGTGAAAGGTCCTCTTTAAAGGACATCTGTCAGCAGATTTGTACCTATGACACTGGCTGACCTGTTACATGTGCACTTGGCAGCTGAAGGAACCTGGGTTGATCCCATGTTCATATGTGCCCGCATTGCTGAGAAAAATGAAGCTTTAATATATGCAAATTCGCCTCTAGGAGCAACGGGGGATTACCATTACACCTAAAGGCTCTACTTTCCGCACTTGTATTTACAGGGCCAGGCAGGTGTGATCACATATACGCTGCCTGGTTCTGTCGATCCAAGTGCAGAGGGCACAGCATTTGCAGAGAAAGCAGAGCCTCTAAGTGTAACGGCAACACCCCATTGCTCTTAGAGGGTCTCTTGCATGTAGTAAAACATCATTTTTCTCAGCAATGCAGACACATATGAACATTGGACCAACACAGATGCCTTCAGCTGCCAAATACACATGTCACAGGTCAGCCAGTTCATAGGTACAAATCTGTTGACAAATGCCCTTAAAGGGGTTGTGCAGGGGTTAATATTGATGGCCTATCTGCAGGATAGGTCATCAGTATCAGATCAGCGGGGGTCCAGTTCTAGGCACCCCCTCTGATCAGCTGTTTGAACAGGAGGCGAGTGTTGCTTCCTCTTAAACCACTTCAAGTCTGCCCATTGACTATAAACGTCCTTGAGCTTTGCCCCCTGTGTGCAGCACCTGTAGATAGAAGCTCCATGACTCAGCTGCCTCCTGACCTGCCAAGAACATGGAGCTTTAACCTGAGACCTTTTTTCCTGGTCTCCAGGCTTTTGATCACTCTGACAAGCTGTCAAAGCCATCACAAATGCTTGTACTATCTCCCTCTCATTACTGCCGCTCACAGAGCAGTTTACAACCACATATGGGGTGTTTTTGCAAACTTCAGAATCAGGAAAATAAATATTCAGGTTTGATTTGCTGTTAACCCTTGCTATCTTAAAGGAAAAATTGAAAATCTGCGAAAAAATATATTTATTTTTAAATTTCACCTTCCTTCTGTTTTAATTCTTGTGGGAAATCTAAAGGGTTAACAAACTTTCTAAAAATCAGTTTGGATTACATTGGGGGCTGTAGTTTCTAAAATATGTTCATTTATGGGAGGTTTCTATTATTTAAGCCCCTCAAAGTCACTTTAGAACTGCAAAGGTCCTTTAAAATTAACTATTGGAAATTTTCATGAAAATCTTAAAAATTACATCTAAAATTCGAAGCCTTCTAACGTCCGAAAAAAATGAAATAAAATTTCCAAAATTATGCCAACATAAAGTGGACATATGGTGAATGTTCATTAATAACAATTTTATTAGATATCCCTATGCAACTTAAAAGCAGAGAAATTCATATTTAAAAAATTGTGATTTATTTTCAAAATTTTCAGTAAATTTTGATTTTTTATAAATAAAGGTAAAACATATTGACTCAAATTTACCATTAACATGAAGTACAATGTGTCACGAGAAAACAATCTCAGAATGACTTGGATACGTAAAAGCGTTCCAAAGTTCTTACCACATGAAGTGACACGTCAGATTTGCAAAATTAGGCCTGGTCTTGAAGTGGTTAACATTACACTGCACGTCATCTCGTTTGCTGCAGCGGAGCTGTGTAATTAGAAGTGCTGTTTCCATTCCCATGGGATTTCTGTCTGTGCCTCCGCACTGCAAAAAAAAATAGCACATGTCTTATTTTTTTGGCGGTTATCTAATGTTTGTATGATCACCAAAAATTTGTGCAGCCTCTTTAGAGGTTACATATGTTACATGCCTTTTGAAGCCAGTGTGTGTGTTTAATGCTGATTATAGTCATTATTGGCCATGCCTGTATTACCTCTTGAACGGTAGGTCTGAACACCGTTTGCTCTTCGCTTTTTATTCTCTTATTTTTACTTTTAACCTTTTCACAATTGATCACTTTGCTTTCTCCCTACCTCCGTTGGCAGCTTTTTCCCTGTTAAAGGACCAATCTGTCTAAGGTAGAGAAATTCAATTTCTATATATTGATTGCCATGTCTGAATGTAGTGCACTTGCAAGGACTGTGCTAATCATTTATCTGTCTTATTTAACATTCCCACTTAAATAGTTTCTCCCAAGAAATTCATTTACATTTAAACTTTCAACTCAATGTGCCCAGCAGCTGGAAACCTAATTAGCGGCTCTGGTCAAAGCCATTTTTCATTTCTTGTGAAATAAAGAAATAATAATAGTAGGCCATCTTGCTTTAAAACATCCTTTACATACATATTCCATGGTCATCATTCATTGCTCTGTCCCTATGTACTTGTACATTCCTTATGTGACTGGGTTCTTCTCTCTTACCAGACTTGAATTTGAAAGGCAACAAAGAGAAGAACTTGAGAAGCTGGAAAATAAAAGGTATAATATATAAAGTAATGTAGAAAGCCGTGAGCATTTTAATTATGCTTTTTTTAACTTTGATGTGTGATTTTATATACACTACTCATAAAAAGGGATATTTGGCTTGTGGGTGAAATTTCAGGATGAAGCTAAAATGCACTCTAGCCTTTACAGGTGAACTTAAAGGGGTTATTACTTTATTATAAATATATTCCCAAATACCTTACATTAGTTAAAATGTCTCATTTTGTCTGGGAACAATCATCAGGAGAAACAAAATGGCCGCCGTCCTATTAGTGCACACAAAACCTGTCCTAATCACAGGAGGACAAGTTACTTCACATCACTGAGGTAAAGAGCTGCCTTATCTTCCTCTCCTATTTGTCAGGGATTATGATCCTGAATACAGATAATAAGATCTTCAGCTGAATCTCTGAAGGAATGGAGTTCATGAGGAGAAATGAAGTACAGAGAGGATGGACAGGAAAGACTGTGGTAATGGAGACTGCATACAAGTGCTGCTGCTCATTATCCACATCCCCACCTCCTCATGGACTCCATTCCTACAGAGATTCAGCAGAAGATCTTATCATCTGTATTCAGGACCATAATCCCTGACAAGCAGAGCAGAGAGGAGGATGAGGCTATTATCACTGTAGTGTGAACTTTCTAAGTTTTACATAAATTTCAACCGAAAATCAAATATCCCTTAATTTTTGTGAGTACTGTATTATGTCCATGTGCATAATGCCATATACTTTGTGTACACTTCCATACAGAGATTGGAAATTTTTTGTCTGCTAATACGTATATTTGCATGTAATGGAAACCTGTCGTGATTTTGTGGAACAACTATTGCGGACAAGAATAGGACATGTCCTATATTTTCTTGCAGAACCGCGGCTCGGCAAGATCCCGTGCCGGCCATAGAAGTGAATGGGCCCACACCTATTCCGCAATTTTAACACCATTATATTTAATTTTTGAAATCCTTCACCTTATAAGTTATGACCCCTTCTCATAGTTGTCAAAAAGTATTTAATAACTTGAGGTTATCTGGGATAGAGATATTGATGACTTATCCTCGGGATAGGTCCCCATTATCAGATCAGTGGAGATCCGACAGACGATACCGCCACCTATCAGCTGTTTCACTTTGCCAAGTTATCGGAAACTAACCATGTACAAAGCAGATGCAGAAGGCACCGTACACTGCATAGTTTTCAGGCAACGGTATAATGAGGTACAGTTTCCGTTCACTTAATTGGGAGTGGTGCCTGCAATAGCCTTCTGCTTCCTGCTATGTAGACTGTATCATTTCTGGTGGCTCAGCAGCTTCTGGCGATGCTAGCTGTTGGACCCTCTGCTGATCTGATATGGATGACCTTTGTCAATGTGAGTAGCTCAGAGAACCTCTTTAACTATAATAATTTCTCCTAAAACTTTTTGTTTTGTGAATTTATTCTGCAGCAAATTTCTACTTTCATTTCACCTTTCTTTTGATGTCCTAAAATATTATTCATGAAATTTACCTCACATTCTCCTCTGCCGTGTGGCCCTGAAAACCAAAGCCATTTAAAAGAAAGACATGAAGAAATTGGTGCAGTTTGTCAATTTCCAAGATTAGGCCCTTAATCTGAATGCAGTTTCCAAGGCAAGACATTATATCGCAAATCAAAAGATGGCTGTCTCCTTTTTTAATAGAAAACATAAAGATATGTCAGTCAGAATTCACTTGCAAATCTCTGAATTTGTGCAAGTACCTACACATCCATTACTTCCAAGTTTTACCAGCAAAGAAAATAGTTTAAAAGCATATCTCAGAATACATTTGAATAATTCAAAGAGTATAGCGTACTTTGGGTTGAAAAATGTTCCTGCTTACACTGCAAATGCATTTGTCCTCAAACCATCTTGACTCTACAAGAATATATAGAAAATATGCTTGTCAAATGCAGCATTTTACACTGTTTTCTTGAAAGCATCAGCATTATTTTGTATTCAGAAAAGGTTTTCTTAAAAGTGCACAAATGGTAAGTATTGATTCACGAGGACGTTTCTTACCTACGAGGAAGATTTAAAGGATCCAGATCCTTAGATAGATACAAGCTGCCCCTAACCATCAGAAGAGGTGATACAACAGTTCCTCCCCGCACGGCGGCACTCCCGTTTATGGCAGGAACTGTAAGACATGAAACTTTGTCGCATTTTACCCCCGTCGGGTAGACTGTAGAGCAGGGGTGCACAACCCGGGGGCCGCATGCGGCCCCAGAGCCCTGGTTTGCGGCCCCCGTCCTGCTGGACAGAAACACAGCTGATCGTGTGATCAGCTGTGTTTCTGCCTGAAGCGCCGCACAATCACAGGATTATAGCTCCTGCTCCTACACTGTAGCATCAGCAGGACGGTCCCCGGCTGTCAGAGACAGCAGGGGACCCAAGGAGAAGGCAGAAGACGTTTATCAGTGCTTCTGCCTTCTCCTCAGACAAGTGAGTGGCGCGCTGACCAGTTCAGACCCGGCGATCACGTGATCGCCGGGCATCGGGGCAGAGGAGTGTGCCAGCAGGCTGGTTTCCCTGTAACTGGGGCTCCTTTGGAAATAGTTATTTACCATGGAAATAGTGCCAAAAAAAAAAAAAAGGCTGTGCACAATAATAAAAAAAAAAGTCAGTGTCCCCCAGAAGTATTTAAAAGATCTCTTGGGGGACATACAGTGCTGCAAAAATATATTTAAAGAAAAGAAGATTTTAGCAAAAAAATACATGTAAAAGATACAAGTATAAACAATAAAAATGAAAAAGTTCAAAATAAAATTGTTCACTGTGCCCCAACGGTCTTTTTATGACCTATTGAGGGACATATTATGTGGCAAAAAAAAACATTTTTTTTTTACAGTATAGTGACTATAAAAAAAATTAAAATACAAAATAAAGAAAATACAAATAAAAGAAAAAAAGGAAAATGTGCAAAATAAAAAAATCAGTGTCCCCCAAAGGTCTTTTTGTAGCAGAAATATAAAAAAAATTAGTCAAAAAAAGAAAAAATAATAAAATACGTACATAAAAGAAAAAAGCCCACAGCAACCAAAACCATTGCAATTATCACCTTATTCATGTGAAACTATACATATTTTATAATAAAATGATCCAACACATATAGGGAACTAATTATAATAATTTGCATATTTAAATAAGGAGCTATAGTTTGAATAAAAACAACTTTTTTTAAAAAAAAAAAATTAGTTTCCCCCTAATAAAACTAAAAAATATATTAAAAAGCCCTGCGTCATGTAATAAAAAGCTGCAAAATTTTGGTAGTCCAACAAATAAAAAAGTTATAGGTGTTTGAACCACGTGCGCTAACTCACAAAACAGTGACTGGCCATTAAGGTCTTTTCAGGCCTGGTCATTAAAGGGTTAACCAATAAGTACTTTCCAGGCTAGTAAGGCCCCATATACACGGACCGTGCTTTGTTTTGCAGTCCGCAAAACACCGATACCAGCCATGTGTTTTCTGCATTTTGCGGAACGTAGTAATGGATGTGGACAGTACACAGAGTGCTGTCCACATCTTTTGCCGCCCTATTTAAGTGAATGGGTCTGCATCCGATCCGCAAAAAATGCAGATCAGATGTGGATTAAAACAATCGCTGTGTGCATGAGCCCTCAGGGAAAACGCTTACTGGTTATTGCAGGGCACCTACAGTATATCTGGGGGAGCTGGAGGCGATAAGAACCAGTGAACGCCTTCCTCTACAGTAAAGGAAAACGCTTATTTGTGAATAGGAAAAAGGAAAGAAATGTCGTCACTTAAAGGGTTTTCCCAGTTAAAAATGTTTTTAACAAGTTCCTGCAGCGTGGCCCCTGAAACAGAAGATTCATACTTTTCTGCTCCATGCTGCTCTTGCTGTCTTCATCTTCTCTGGCAAATGACTGACTTCAGCTGTGGAACGCTGCTTGTGGCCACATCACTGCTGCTGCCAGTCAATAGCTGGAGCGGGACATGTGACTATGTCCATGGCCAACCAAATGTAAACAGCTTCGGGACCAAAAGATGGAGACATTGGGAGCGTCAGGGAGCAGGAGAGTATGACACTTCTGTTTCAGGGCCATGCTGCGGGAACGTGTTAAAACTAATTTTTTTAGCAGGAAATCTTTACCTTCCTATTACACTGCACAATATTCGGGAAAATTACTGAGAACGAGTCTTCATAGATGCACTCATTCCTGATATCTGGCTGTATAATCGTGCCGACTCGTTTTTTGACTGATTTGCACATTTATCAGGATGAAAGATGTACAATAATCGTCAGCACATCTCCCCGTGTAATCAGGAATGTGCGATTATCAGTAGAACTGAATAAGGAAGCAAAGACGAGCACTGATTAACCTTTTTTTTTTTTTTTTGCGGCCCCTTGAAATAGAGCGATGTGACAATGCGGCCCCCAAACGAAAAAAGGTTGTGCACCCGTGCTGTAGAGCCACTGTACAGGGATAATGACCAAGGGTGGCCATAAATATAGGATGAATGATTGTCCACCTGACAGCTAACTCTCCTGACTCCCTCCCTGCCACCCCTTATACATACAAGTTTGACTTGGCCAAAAGTGTATGTGTATTTAATAAGGAAAGTCACTGACAGACACTGGTGAAAATATTTGTTTCGCCCGATCCTTCTCTTCCCCAGCATCATCTGGTGGGGAAGAGTTGGGAGTTCCTCACACATGTTTAGACTGTTGGCTGAACCCGTCGCGGGTTAAGGAGACAATACACCAATGTGTATGGGGGCCTTAAGGATCCTTGGTTTCCCACCAATCGTAATGTTATGGCTTATCATGATAAGAATTATGGGATTAATAAGAAATATGGCCGTCCTAATGCTGCAGTAGTGACCAGTTGGACAACAGCGTTTAGCTGGCCCCAACTCGTTCAGATTTCCTAATGCAAATTAGCTCATGTCATCCAAAGTAAGAGCTACCCATCTGAATCTTTGTTTGGCTGACATGAGGTAATTTGAATGTTTTTTTTCCCCATGGCGCATTGCTTGAAAATAAGTCTCTGTGCAGCTGCTGGATCTTTTCAATGAGAACCAGTCCCCTCCCTCAGGAAAAAAAGCCAGTTATAAAGTGATATGTATGTATACTCATAATCACATTTTAAGCACTGCTAAGAGCCCTAGAGAAATACTTACCAACAGGCAATGATCCAACACGGGTAATATACAAATACATAAACCATATCGTATCACGTATGTAAGACACAAATCTCCAAAAATAACCAGCATAATATTTAATTAAAAATGATTACATCAGTGGGAATAGGTCACAAAGGACCTCATACAGAGAATGAAGTGAGTTATGGAAAAAAAAATAGGTGACCCCACATATTCAAAAATGAAAGCAAGACTAGGCTAGCATTAAATGAGAGCGGTGAATGATCAATAAAACAAGTGATAGAGATGTTATATACTGCACTAGAAATAACAAAGAGACCACCGACATATTAACTTAAAATAATGGGGATGAAACACCCTCCTCGACATTAGCACAAGTAACATGCAGCCTGGCATTGTCCTCTTGTAAAATGTCTCCTGGGACACTTCCATGACCAAATCAATGTATTGCTGATCTGTTAGTGTACCTGAAATGAAGACTAAAGGGGCCAGCTACAATACATTATGCCATCTGACACCATAATCCATGGAGAAGGAACGATGTGACATTTTCTTTGAAAGGCCTCTTCATAGTGTTGCCCACATGGTCTCCAGACCATTCTCTGGCTATCATTGTGTCCGAGACAAAAGTGGGACTCATCACTCCATTCCAGCCTCCATTGCTGTCTAGCTTTGTACCATGATAGCCTTTGAGAGTGCTGCGAGGTCAGTGGAACACCTGTAGCTGGATGTCTGGCTTATAGCCCATTGTCGCACAAACACCTTCTGATGGTCTGTGTAGAGACTGACGCCCTAGGCTTAGGATGTGATGTCCAGTATTACTTGCAGTACACAGTGGATCACTGGCAATTCACTGACAAATACGGTGCTAAAATAAAGAAAATAATAAATCTTTATTCAGAAACTATTAAAAATAGAAAACAAAAACAAGGAGAGGAAAAAGGAGTAGTGTAGCTCAAAATATGACTGAGAGCAATCGAGCGTAACCGTCAATCAGAACAACTCTCCAGTTACCCTAATATGATTCACATTGGTTGGTAAAAAATACTGTACAAACCATCCAGATAAAAGTGAAAGAAAGTCAGTCCAGTAAATCACTGAACAGACAATGTGGTCATCATCAACCAATGAGCTGTCGTGGCAGACATATCTATAAAATTAGGACAGAGGTCCCTCTTAGCTAGACCTACTATTGTCCCAAAAAGCCCTAAAATTGGGGCGATAGGGAACAAAGGCCTATTGTTGTTTTTACGCTCCCCCAATGACCCCAACTAAGTACTAACTTAAGCTGCAATGTAAGGTTCTATCTATCTATCTATCCTAAGGCTTGACGCATTTCTATCTCATCAGGAGCCTGCGTGCCCTAGATAGCAAATGTAATATTAAATATGCAGCAGCGCACATGCCACCTCATCTGGATGGCTGTGACTGGATCACTGCTTGCCATTCTTCTAATTAGACAATCTGTCTATATAGAGGTTCGCCTCTGTAAACCTCTTGCTGTTATTCCACTTTGTCATCATACCAGTCACCAGGATACCAATACTGAACAGAGCTGACATCTTGGTGCGTAGCGATCTGCCGGAGTGATAAACCAAGGTTTTTCAGTTCAAGGATTCTTACCCCCTCAGTTTGTGATGATAAATGGCACATGGATGAAGAGGAGGCATCATACAATCATTCCATGTTACGTGTTCCAATTTTTTAGGTTTCTTGTGGCTAATAAACTCTGCTTTCAATCTAGTTTTTATGCCCCTCCTACATGTCACATTTTGGAGCTCGGTGCTAGAAAATTTGATTATCTGCAAATCTTAGCGGCACCCGCTACTTCCTAGAATTGCATAACCTTATGGCTGGTCTTTCTAGGTGTTGCAACTTCACTGTTGAGGAGTGTAGATTATCATATGGACAAAAAAATGCAAACAGAAGAAACTAGATTCACCACCCTGGCTCTCACGTGTGTTTCACAAGGAAGCTTTATCTGGGGGGAGATCAATTAATAATTATTGCAAGCACTAATTTGTGCTCAGGATTGTCTCTATGGCCTTCTAGCGTTAGGCCAGGCTTCCATCTATCCTGCAACCTTGTATTGTTGATATACCAACCAGCAATTCCTCTCCCTGGGTATAAATTAATTTTCATTTTAACAAGCTACAAAGTTATATACAACATTTAATTAATTATTTCCAGATCTATTTTCAATAGAGAAAGAGATCTTCCCAATAAATTATACCATATGTAATTGATAGTTATAGGAAATGTGTGCCTTCTTAGATTAAAAATCACATACCTTTTATGAAAGCCATAACCCTTTACCAAAAAAGTCTTATACTGATACAGTATGCCTTTGAGGAAATAACGGTGTCAGGATCAGACAATTGTATTCATCAGTCATTGTCAGTGGCACTTGAATTATGAGAAAGGTTTCAGTACTGACAATAAGAAATGAGAAGTTATACCTGGCTATTGATAAGTAACAATGGGATCTGAGAAGTGATTTTACACTGTGATTTCTCTGTCATCTTTTGCTTCTCTTTGACCCCTTAATAGTAAAACTCATGGCAAACTTTTAGAAGTTAAGGAAGTTTTTGTGGGTCTTCTTAAGGGAAAGTTTCAGACGTTTGCTTTGCCTCAATCTACGTTTGACCATAAATAAGATATTAGAGTGTATACAATCATTTCAATAGAATATATGTCTCATTTCAGGAAAATGATAAAAGAGATGGAAGAAAAACAGAGATCGGAAAAAGCTGAACTAGAAAAAATGCAGCAAGAAGTTGAGTCTCAGCGCAAAGAAACTGAATTTGTCCAGCTACAAATCCGTAAACAGGAGGAGAGCCTAAAACGAAGAAGCATGGACATTGAAACGAGACTGAAAGATCTGTTGGCTGAAAAGGAGAAATTTGAAGAAGAGAGACTGAGGGAGCAGCATGAAATAAAACTCCAAAAGAAGAAACAAGAAGAAGAATCTTTTGCAAAAGTCCAACAAGAACTCCAGAGATTGCAGGAACTTCATAGTACAGAAAAGGCAGAGAAAATAGAAATTTTCAAAGAACTGGAGAAACTTAAAAAGGAGAAGGATGATCAGTATCTGAAACTAGAGTTAGAAAAGCGAAGGCTGGAAGAGCAAGAGAGGGAACAATTGAAGCTCGTGTTTCGGCTAGAGGAACAACTTAGAGAAAAACAGGAAATGATCCAGCTTCTCAAAAGAGAAGATTTCCTGAGGCTGGAAGACGAGATTCAGGTTCTTGAAGATGTTAGGGAGGATCTTTTGCGGGCCAAGGAAGCTAGGTCTGAAGGAGAAGAAGATCCAGATGAGGTAGAAAAAGCAACCAATAAGTACACTACCTTTAAAAAAGTGCAGTTAGAGAAATTGTCCAGTTTAGTGGATGAATTAAACCAACAGAAGGAGGGCTTGGAGCATGAAATAATTGCGGATCGGGATACCCTTGGAAGACTGAACGTTTCACACATAGATGACAATAGTGGAGATGATTGTTCTTTGACATCAACTCCTGTGAGTGATGAGCGGGATATGATAAAGCAAACTGAGCACAGGCTACATTGTAAGGAGAGGCAGCTTCAGTATATAAAGCAAAATCATTTGCCGGCATTGGTGGAGGAAAAGCAAAGGGCATCTGAGATTCTGGACAGCGGTTTGCTTGGATTAGACAAAACTTTATATCAGATTGAGAAAGAAATTGAAGAAAAGGCTGATCAGCTAGCACAGTTCAGAGCAAGTAGTGACCAACTGCAACAGCTCCAAGAAACTTTCGAGTTTACCGCTAACATTGCTCGCCAGGAAGAGAAAGTGAGGAAAAAGGAGAAAGAAATCCTCGAGTCAAGAGAGAAGCAGCACAGGGAGGCCTTGGAACAAGCAGTTGCTAAATTGGAGCGTAGGCATTCGGCACTCCAAAGACACTCTACAATAGATGTGGAAATAGAAGAGCAAAAACGAAAACTTGCTGAAATGGACAGCAGCCAGGAACATGCTGGTCTGCAGGCAAGCCTAGAAGCGGAACAAAAAGCTTTGGAGCAAGACAGAGAACGGTAAGCCACTAGGAGAGGTAGAGAACTTGCTTACAAAGTTTTCAAATTGTTAAAGGTTGTTCCAGCCTGAAGCATGTCTCACCAATTCACCACATAGGGGATAAAGGTTACATTGGTGAGGGTCCAACCACTGGTACCCCTACTAATTACCAGAATGAGGATCCCATCCCCCCTGCAACAAGCCTGCGACAAGTAGGAGTTTCTATGGCACTGATAGTAACAGCTTCATCCTCCTCTGCAGCTCCCTTTGAACTCTTTCTAGCCACCTTATTGTGGTTGAGGGGACTGGTGTCCCTCGTTCTGGAGATCAGTGGTGGTCCCAGCGGTAATAGCGCCACAAGTTTAGTATTGCCTCAGAGTAGAATTTCAATATCAATTTATGTTTCTAAATACATTTTATGGTATGAATCCCCCTCTGGTCTTATGTTGATTATGAGATCAGCAGTACATTTGTCAATTACTCATCTAAAACATTTGCTGTAAATTCTTCAGGTTCTATAGTTAGGCCTAATAATCTTTTTCCGATCAGTTATTTTCACCAGAGAATACAATGTTCTTGTAGATATCTATTCTTGCCTTTAGGATATTTTGTTTATCACTAATGCTGCTTTTAATCTCTAATGGTGGATTTAGATGGGGTGAGGAGAAGCCGATTGTCAGAAATGAAGTTTTCCTTCACGACAGTCAGCTGCTCGTTCGGTAGGGGTGAAGATCTGCATTTACACGCATCGATCACCTCCACAGGATAGGTGATAACTTAATATAACTAGAATACCCCAGAATAACTCAGAATAGAACATATTGCTTGGATATACCATTTTTTATGATCTGTGGCGATCTGACCTCTGAGTCCACCAATGATGCTGAGAATCAAGGGAATCCATGCTAATTAAGTGCTGCGGCCTCTTCACAGTCTTTCCCTGCACAGAAGAGTGCAGGGCACCCGCTCTGCAGGGATGCTGCAGCAAACTCCATTCCAGTGTGTGGGGTAAGCTGCAGTTCACTTGGATGGCCAGGAGTAGGGATGAGGGAACTTGTGTTTCAAGTTTGGCGTACAAGGTTCAGGTTACCTAACAATTCCGTTATGGATTCCGCTACCACGGACCATAAGTTATGGTCCGTGGTAGCGGAATTCATAAAGGAATTATTCGCTCATCCCTAGCCAGGAGCACAGCTGTAGAGGGAAAAACTTATGGATGGTGGGGGTCTTAGAGAACCCCCACCAATCTTAAAGTGATGGCCTTTCTTAGAGATGAGATTGGTATTCTCCTTTAGTATTCATGTTAATGTCTCTGCTATGGATAGTTATATTAAAGGGGTCCTACACGATATAGCATTTGATGACTTATCTCTCGGATGGATAATCCATTTCGGATATGTATGTGGGGGTCCCAATCAGTTGTTCTGCTTTAGCTCCAGCATCATAACTACATAGCTCCATCCATTGTGGATGGAATAAGTTATTGAAGCGCTGCTCCCGAACTAATGGATGGGGATGTCAGGTGTCTGACTACCACTAATCTCATAATGATGACCTATCCTAAGGATAGTTTATCAATTGTTATATCCTGGAGACCCGCTTTTATGTATACCTATATTATAGATATATTTCAGATAGAACGTAGTTTGATCTGTTGACAATGGTCTAGTTTGAAGACTGAGCCAATCACATGAGTAGCACTTCTATGAGGGGTCATCCAAGATTGTGATATCGATGGCCTACCCTCAGGATGGGGGTTCGAGACCTGGCACCCTGCTGATCAGCTATTTCAAGAGGCTGCAAAACTCTGGTCTCTTCCTAGGTCAGTGAGATCATGTCCATAGTTCACATGGTCTAGGCCTAGCTCAGTCCCATTCAAGTGAATGCGCCTGGACTGCAATTCCAAGCACAGCCCCTATTCAATGTACATCATTGTTCTTTGTAAGCAGTGTGGAGGCTCACCGGGCTCTTCAAACAGCTGATTGGTGATGGTGTTGGGAGTCGGACCCCACCAATCAGATATTGCATACCTATCCTGAGGATAGGCCATCAATATCAAAATCTCGGACAGCCCCTTTAAAGTCTCTTAGAATGTTGTATTTATTTTACTTTTTATCTTAGTTTTTTTTTGTCATTATGGTTTCTATAATGTTTACAGATTATCTCAGGAAATCCAGCAGCTGAAGCAGAAGATACAAGTGACTGATCCACTTTCAAAAAATCTGTCAGGAGCCCTAGAAGAAAGGCCGTCCCTTGCCAGCTCCCCAGCAAGCCCAGTGAAATCTCAGTCACATTTGCTTCAGTTGACTGATGACAGGTATATAATCACATTTAAATCCCCTTCCAGTAAGCATGGTAAAACACGGGCGCAGCTATAATAACCGCATATTGTGCCTGAATGCTTTTATCGTTTTCGGAAAGGGTATTGTTATTCCAGGTTGTACTCAGAAATAAAATATTATTGTAGTAAAAAATGTAATTTTCTCTGCTTTTATAGTATTTATGTATCGTATGTAAATGCCTGGTGCCGCTGCAGTAAGTGGATATTGCTGACAAATATCCCCTTTTGATTACGTTTGCTTTTTTTAATACTTTGTTCGAGTGTAAATTGCTAGTCTTAGGTATAAAAGACGTTTGTCTTTTTATCCAGCCAAGTGATAGTTACTTTCAAGACTGTCTGATTAACGTATTTATGGTTACCCAGAATTCATGCATATATTGAAGAAGAAGTACAGAGACGGCTTCAAAATATTAATTTGCCCAGTGAGGACATCAGCAGCCTGAGTATGTCCTACTCTTCTGAATCTGGAAAGGTAGGTATTGTGAAGTAAGTTACCTTACTTGTTACATACAGCGTATTTTGGGAGACAGACTCCCCCAATTTTCCAGTCTGGTCAGATCTATGGAAACCTAAGGGGGACCTGGCGGCTCTCCTCACATGTTTGTTTTACAAAAATACCAGTATTCCCCACGAAATAACAATTCTGGAGACATATTTATCGGAACTTTGCTGTCCAATGTTCCTCTGTTATTCTCCCTAGAAACATATGAATAAATTGATACACTATGTAACACAAGTTTGGTTCCCAGTTTTTTAATGTTATATTCCAATTGCTTATGTCTAAAACAAATTAAAATTGCTTACATTCATCATAAACTTCGCTTTTGTGACCATGGCAACGAAAATTATGAATTTTTATTATAGAAACAGACGATTTTGCATCTTCTCATTTATACAGTCAGACTAAGAACACTATAGGCATTGCAAATTTACACAGATTACCAAAAACTGTTCAGAAGTGTGTGTTTTTCCGAGATTTACGACTATACTGCAAATCAGATTCACGAATCAATCCCCAAATATAGTCGCCCATCATGTTCTCGTTATATTGTCCTGGGTAACGGCGTTCAAAGTTCATAATGTCCTGGTGGAAGCGCTCGCCTTGCTCCTCTGAATAAGCTCCCATGTTCTCTTTGAACTTATCAAGATGAGCATCAAGGATATGGATTTCGAGTGACATCCTGCAGCCCATTGCAGCATAGTTCTTTATCAGAGTCTGGACCAGTTGTACATAGTTTTCATCTTTATGATTGCCTAGGAAGCCGCGAACCACTGCGACAAAACTGTTCCAAGCCGCTCTCTCCTTCCTATTCAGCTTCTTGGGAAATTCACTGCACTCTATGATCTTCTTGATTTGTGGTCCGACGAAGACACCAGCTTTGATCTTTGCTTCAGACAGCTTAGGGAAAAGATCTTGGAGGTAATTGAAAGCTGTCGACTCCTTATCTAGAGCCCTGACAAATTGTTTTATGAGCCCCAACTTGATGTGTAGTGGTGGCATCAGCACCTTGCGTGGGTCAACCAGTGGCTCCCACTTTACATTGTTCTTCCCCACAGTGAACTCTGTCCGCTGAGGCCAGTCCCGCCTGTGGTAGTGCGCTTTAGTATCCCGGCTGTCCCAAAGGCAAATAAAGCAAGGATACTTAGTAAAACCACCTTGGAGGCCCATCAGGAATGACACCATTTTGAAATCTCCAATAACTTCCCAGCCGTACTCATCATACTTCAAGGCACCTAGCAACATCTTGACACTGGTGTATTCCTCTTTCAGGTGCACCGAGTGAGATACAGGAAGAGATGGATACTTGTTCCCATTGTGAAGCAGCACGGCTTTGAGGCTCTTGCATGAGCTGTCTATGAATAGACGCCACTCATTCGGGTTACAGGTGATACCTATAGCCTCGAATAGACCGGCCACACTGTTGCAGAAGCACAGTCCGTCTTGATGACTGAAGAAGGTGGAAAAAACTTGGTGACACTTCCTCTGACCTGTGACTTGGATGCTTTCATCTAATAAGTTCCATTGCTTGAGCCTTGATGTCAGAAGTTCAGCGTTGGACTTGGTGAGACCAAGGTCTCTGATCAGATCGTTGAGGTCTTTTTGGTTAGGGTAGTATGGCTTCCGCTCCTCATCTACACATGAAGAGAAATCGTGATCTTCAACATCTTCCTGGGTGTCTGACCTGCTGCTTTCTTCTGAAGGTGGTGTTGCTCTGTCTGGAGGTGTTGGTACAGGAAGTTCAGGGCAGTGTGGTACTGGGGCAATAGATGAAGGAATGTCAGGATACGTTGCAGGCGTTGCATTTCACCAGTGCTCATGAATATTTCTAAGGGGAGCTGTGATTGGTTGCCATGGGCAACTAGGGACATTCTTATTCTTAGGCAGCTTAATAAATCTCCCCCGATGTCTCTCCAAACTCCAAATAAAAATGATCAATCTTTATTCCATGCAGTATCAAAGTACAAGAGTGTACTGAGGATTCAGCAGAGCAAGACTGATCACCCAGTAGCAGAGTAACACACAATATATACGTTTGAAAGCAGTGGTCCTTCCTAAGCTCCTCCTGTAATGGGTGTGGGGTGAAGTGTGAATACTGTCGTTATCAGAATCTGAATAGAGAATGAATTCACACCTGTCTGTCTAGGTCAATTCCCCTTTGTCTGTGATGGCTGTTGCCCACTTACTATGCAATCCCAATCAATTAGATCATGTCTCTCCGTCTCTCAGGAAGGGCTATAGTGGCCCTATATAACTGTAGTTATACAGCTACCTACAATTCTGTACAGTCCCAGAAAGTTCTAGATAATTCTGGACAGTTCTAGAAACTTCTTTGAATAGTTCTCACAATTCCTGAAGCTTCTTAAGTATCTTGAAATATGGCGAATATCCTTAAAAATAGATCAATTTCAAAATATCATTGTGCTGACCACAAAAGCAAAGTTTACTGGGAATAATAACTTTTTTCTATTCATTTAGGGTACAAACAATGAGGAAAACACACTTAACAACTGGGGAAAAAAATTTTCGGAAAATTGTTACATGGTGTAATGTTACCAGTTGTGGTCATGCCCTAAGACACTCTGGCAGTGGGGCTGAGATAGTAACCTCTGTTGCAGTGGGAATACAGTCTCCCTGCACTACTGATATATAGTTAAAGGGGTTTTCCGGAAGTTAACTACTGATGACCTATCCTCAGGATAGGTCATCAGTATTTGATCGGTGGGGGTCCGACACCCGGGACCCCCACCGATGAGCTGTTTGAATAGGTGGCACCGGTGCTCCCGTGAGTGCCGAGGCCTTCTCTCAGCTTTTCCTAGGCCAGTGACGTCACATTTATCGGTCACGTGGCCTAGGAGCGGCTCAGCCCCGTTCAAGTGAATGAGGCTGAGCACGATACCAAGAACAGCCGCTGTACAATGTATGGCGCTGTGCTTGGTGAGCTGAGAGAAGGCCTTGGCGCTTGAGGGAGCACCGGTGTCTTCTCAAACAGCTGATCAGACAGGGTCCCGGGTGTCAGACCCCCACCGATCAGATACTGATAACCTATCCTTAGGATAGGTCATCAGTAGTTAACACTCGGAAGTAATTCTGTTTTTTCATTTCTATGTCTGTTTTCTTACTTGTATTTGTTGGTCTTAGGATCCTGACTGTTTTCTGAATGGAATTAATCAAAGGAAAATGAAGTATGAGGTATGTACCCATTTACCTTTACCTTTATTTGCTTTGCATGCCTTAATAATTGGTGATGATGCTTTACATGATTGATCTTTTGCCATCCTTTATTTGTGAAAGCATTGATTTCTGATTCATTGAGATTTGGGATCAGTTTACTATTTATGATTTTTTTTCTCTCAATACGAGTGAAAGATGCCATGCCGCAAACACTATGGCTCTGTACTGATAAACTCAAGAAAACTGAGCTTGTCATCTACAGATAACACTAGTAGATACCTCCAACTTTTATCAAATCTGAAGGCCACATACACACTAGACCATTGTCAACCAAGCCCACGTTTTTTTTTTCTGCAGGGTCGATCGACAATCTAGTGTGAATGGGGAGCTCCTGACAGATAATGTCGGGAGATAAAGGAGTGGACATGTTGAATTTCAATGACCTATCCTTTTGTTCTCCTAGGAGGTATCACAAGCATGTATGTGTATCTGGGAGTCAGGAGAGAACACTCCTTCTGTACCTTAAGGTGATCTGATATTGATATCAGCTTCACTGACGTGAAAAGGGCTAGGCTGTCGTAGGCCATAAACAATATGTTACCTTTTTTTTCTAATCTCATACAACCCCTTTTCAGTTATGGTGAGACCTTGAAAGGGGTGCCACAAAAAGTATTCTGCATTTTTCAAACCAGCACATGGGTCCGTATACTTTTGTAATTACATATAATTAAAAATGTACTATAGCCACTGAGCTAGTCAATAAGACGCATCTGTTTGGTGCCACCTGCTGTTTGTTATTTTCCTTATTTCTTGTCCACCTCGCTGAGGTGGCTGCATGTGCTCAGTTTAATTTTCAGCTGGCACCAGCCACATCTTCTGTTATAAGCTGTGACCGTTACATAGAGAGAGCAGCAGCAGGAAGGACATGCCCCTAAGATAGACCAAATGCCCTGAGTTGCCAGCCTGAAATAAATCTAGCAGAGCAATGAATGGGGAGATCACTGGATCCATGTGAGGTACAGAGCTGGTTGTAGCTTTGTTACAAAGAGATTTTCATGCACTAGATGATGTCTGGTTTTCATTTTGCTGCATCAGTCATGACAACCCTTTAGACGTTAGGTCATTGACCAATTCCGCAAAATTAGCTGCATCTATAGTACACATTTCTAATGTCTACCATCAGGGGCCACCCATAGTGTCGGCCAAACCTGTCTGGTTAGCTCCCAAATTAAACTCCCCTTTGATCCTCCGGACCCCTTTCCTCCCAAATACATACACGCACACGTATACAGATGAAGTCCAGGGAGAAAGTTTTGGACGAATTGAATTTTTTCGCTTGATCCTATTGTTCTCCCTGAGAGACCAGCCACCATCAGACGGACAGGTGACTGGCAGCATCCTTCTCCTCTCCTCATTGAAAACACATATGTGCGCGGCCAAACCAAGCATGTGTATGGAGTAGTCGGGAAAGAGAGCAGTTGGCCAAATGATCATCGGACAGCAAATATCTAAGGTGTATGGGCACCTGTAGAGTACTTTGAGTAGATTCTGTCAGTCTGCCATGGCCGTCTGGCTGTGTTGAATTTTTAGCCTGGTTTGGTGTTCACCTTGGGGAAAGCAGTACTGGAGTTTTTAGGCAGTTGCGCTCCCTCCTCATCCATCAGAATATACATGCGGATTGACTGACCCAAATATGCACTTTCTTAGAATGATAGCTGTGAACTAAGCCATGGTTCGGCCAGCAGTGGGAGCCATAAGGCCAGTGCATTTGTTGTACAGTTTTTTCTTATTAACTAGTTTGCATAATAGTTAAAAATACCTGTAAATTTGGGCACAATTTTTGCCAGATTACACTTGTTTCTGTTTCATGCCCTACATGACCAGTAGTTTCCAGATTCATTTTTTAGCTAGTTTTAATGGGGTTGGTCCATCTCGTATATTGGGAGCATATTGCTAGGCTATGTCCTCTGGGACCCGCAGCTATCTCTAAAACGGAGCTCGCAAAGTGAAGGTGAGTGGACCGGCCGCCCTCCAATTATATCTGTGGAAGTGCCAAAAATAGCAGAGCGCTGGCTCGGCTATTTCCGTCAGCCCCATAGAAGCAGATGAAGCGGTGGCCGAGCTCGCCCGGTGCACTTCCCATTCATTTCTATGGGACTTCCAAAAATAGCCGAGCACGCTGCTTGGCTATTTTCGTCACTCCCATAAAAATGAATGGAGGGCAGCTGCTCCATTCTAGAAATAGGTGGTCCCAGAGGTGGGACCTGCACTTATCAGACATTGGGGGCATATCCTAGAGATATGCCACCAATGTATGAGATAGACCAACCCCTTTAATATTTATATGGATTATCATGTCTCACTATTTGTTAGGACGTGACTCCCTTCTTCCACGTTACTCTCTACGTTGCCCAGTCAATGCCATGTTCTGTGCAAATATTTTTGTTGTTTGCAATGTCTTGGCGCTAAGCCGACCAAAGCAAACATTGTGGCGGATGAACATACTGGATCTCCATGTCACTGGCACATCTGGTGTCGTTGCTCACATTGAAAATAATTGCGGCAGGCTTGTGTTCATTCACAGTACCACTACTACTGGAATATAGCAGCCAAGTGCTGACTCATAAATGAGGCCGTTGTGGGAGGCCGGAAGGGGGATTACCGGTTGGAGGGACTTTTTGTCATTTGAAGGATTAAGATCCCAGAATATAATAGACTAATTTTTTGTATATACTATTCATAAATAAAGTGATGGAATTGGGGGTATTTCCTAAATCAACACTAATCACACAATGATTGCTTCACTGGAATTAAAGAGGACCTTTCACCACTTTTAAAAAATCAAACTACACTATGTACCTCATAGTGTATCCCCCTCTGATGGTAGCGGCGCTTTTTTTTTTTCAAAAGGTCCCCCGGTGGCTTCACACGGCCCCCCGGTCTTCTGTCGGGCTTTATGTAAATTCAGAAGCATCGGAACAGGGAGGAGGAGACTCCCTGTTCCTCAATGGGCGTTGCTTCTGCCCTGCTGTGAGCGCTGTCCAATCAGAGCGGACCGCTCACAGCAGGGCCGAAGGAGTTCAACCCTGCTGTGAGCGGTCCGCTCTGATTGGACAGCGCTCACAGCAGGGCAGAAGCAACGCCCATTGAGGAACAGGGAGTCTCCTCCTCCCTGTTCCGATGCTTCTGAATTTACATAAAGCCCGACAGAAGAACAGGGGGCCGTGTGAAGCCACCGGGGGACCTTTTGGAAAAAAAAAAAAAGCGCCGCTGACATCAGAGGGGGATACACTATAAGGTACATAGTGTAGTTTGATTTTTTAAAAGTGGTGAAAGGTCCTCTTTAAGTATATGCCCATAAAGGAAATATTCGATTGTTTCCTTTCTTTAACATTTTAAACAGAAAGTGCAACATCCTCTGGCAAATCGTAGAAAGCTGTCTATTCCCCAGATTGGAGCAGTATCCTCACCACCTACAAGAACGGTGCTTCATGAAAGACAGAATCTGAATCCTGTGACTGCTAATTTATATTCTTTCTTCACACAAAAATGTTCTGACTCTCAAGAGAAACATTTGAAGGAAGAGAATAAGAAAGGGAAAAATAGATCATCCATTAGTGAATATTTTGACTTTCTGTCTGACAGAGAACGTGAACCAAGTCACCTTCTCAGTAGTAATCTCTCACACAGCAAATGCGCTCATCAAAATATCTCATCTGCCTCTCAGCATATTCCTGCCAAGACCAAAGGGAAGCATTTAGAAAGTGTGTCTGGTGACCGCGATTTCTTTAAAATGGAACCTGACCGGACTTTGTTCCAGGAGATGTCCTCCTCCAAGATGAAGACGCTTGATAATGAGCAACCAGAGTGCAATGATATATTTCACTGTAATCTCTCTGAGACCAATATGTTTCCTGAAAATGATTTAAAGGAGAACAAGTGTTTCTGCCCAACTCACCAGGGTATCCTCCTACAGCCTCGCGCTTACCAGCGTGACTGTGATCGGAGCAGCGATAGCCCTTTGTGCCAAGATTCAACACATTATAAATACAGTTTGCAAAATCTTTTTACCAAGTTTTCTTATCTTTATAAAGAGAGGCAGCTGCCCACTCTCCAAAATGTTATCAAGCAAGCCAAGGAAATATGCATCGTTCAAGTGGATAGTGTCCGGAATCTTCCAGGTCTTTCACGTATTAAAGATTTGCAGTTTGTGAGTTATTTTCAATCAGCACAGTCAAACAAGAAAGATGGAGAGTCCGAAGTTCTGCATCCTTACGAGAACAAAGTACAAGTCTACAGCATTTGTCCAACAAGCACAAAGACTACAGATGGAGAGAAGCTAATGCTGGTTGAGCTTTCTCCAGGGAAGGAGATGGCAGTTGGGGGAGGACACCATCTTTCTAAATTTGAGGATGATGAGACAGATAATGTTAACTTTTTGGCAAGTACGTTCTTGAAATTTCCAAATAAACTTCTGGAAATAAGAAATTGCCGCACAGTTGAAATTATTGATCACTTCCTCGCTACTGTGCCAAACTTGTGCATCAAAAAGAATGAATGTAGATGTGTCTACTGGCTCTCTGTGGGTAATAAGAGCCACCCAGAACCTCGACCTGCTTGTCTACTCTTGTCCAAATCAAATCTTAGCTTTATAATATTTTCAGGTACTGAATCCATGTTTCCTTTTAATCTTCCGGTCAGTTCTTTGGAAGAGCTTCACATCAGTTTCGGAGGACAAAGCCTACAGCTCCTCGGTTCCTTTGAGGACTCCCCTGTGACTATATTTACATTTGACAATAGCCGTACTCTGCGGCTATGTCAAGTCTTAACAAAAATGCAAGTGACGGATTCAGACTATGCCAAGTATTGTAGTCATCCACTCTTGAGTAGGGATCTGATGGAGCTGTCAACTGACTGGAATGCAGATCTCTCTGACCTTGTCTTCGCTAATGGTTTCAAAGTGACATGCACCTTCAAGAGCGCATTAGCTGATGTGGCGTATCTTCTACATGAAAATACTAATGGCACAAAACCAGCATTAGGAGACATGCACTTGTTGCTTTACACATCCGTTAGGGTAGACCATATGAATGGGCAATGTGTATACAGGTCACTGGCTCTCACCAACGTATCTATTGCTCTTGTACTTGATGGAGTTTTCCAGGCAAACTTAGACGTCAAGAGTCCTTCATCATCACGTTTTGGCCAGATAAAGCTGCATTCTCTCAGTGACGTGAAATGCATTGTTTTAACAGACCAGGAAGATTTAACCAAAATCACCATTGTTTTTTCTAACACAGACAAGAAATCTAACATAGAGATGAATGAGAACGAATTGCTTTCAGTTATTTCGCAGTCGGACCTTAAAGAAAATGTATCTCTAGCTATAGACGTGTGGAGACTGACGCTAAGCTCATATAAACATGCACTTTTTCTTATAAGGCACTTAACTTTTTTGCAATAATATAGCACTAGAACCAGTCTGAACTTTTTTGTGGTGCGGAAGGCATTTAAGCTCTGCGCCTTTATAATAGTAAAACGAGGAATGTTTGCTGCTGATTTGATGCATTAGAAGTTGTAGAAAATAATTTGAAAATTAGGATAGTTGTGTTAGGCTCCTCGTTAGGTATTCTAGTAAGTCATAGTAACTAAAAAAATGAAAACGTAATAAATACTCACCTCTCCTCTGTTCCTTAGCATCTTCTTTCTAGGCTTCTAGGTTCAGAATGAGAGGAGCAGGCAGCAGCTTGTTAGCGATGTCACCAGCTATGCCCACCCAGTGCAGTTTATTAGCAGACCTCCAGTGGCTGACCTATGGTGGTGATCATACTTACCTGGTCCCCTCCTCCCGGTTTGGTCTCTATCACTTCACGCCAGCTCTTCATCTCCATGCTGTGCTGATAGCAACATGATGTTGACGTGGAAGGATGGAGGATGGCATGTGACCACTGAAGCAGCACCCCTATTGGCTGCAGCGGTTACATGCCCCCTGCCACCACCGAACCCAGTGGCTGGACCAGGTAAGTATGATCACTCCCCCAGATCGGACAATCTGTGAGGCCTGCTTATAGTGTTGGATAAACTCTTTATAGGACTTGGCAAAGGCTTAGGCTACTGGAGGGAATCATCAGCCTCAAGGTCACGGCAACATATGTGGCCATGACAACAACCAGGATTGTTGTAGCAGTTTAATACCACTAGTGTGAACCTAAAGGAGAGGAGGATGTTAGGGATGAGCATAAGAGAGACGTCAAATAAAAAGTAGAGGCAGCACTCCATAGCCATGTAAACCAAAGGTGTGGTTTATTCAAGATGCAATGTTTCGGCTTGAAAGTCTTTTTCAAGCAAAAAAAGGTTCTACAGTCGAAACGTTGCATCTGGAATAAACCACCCCTTTGGTTTACATGGCTATGGAGTGCTGCCTCTACTTTGATTTGGACCAAACCGCACATTGGCGAACACCCACTCTGTTTTCTGATTTTTGTTTGCTTCTTGTGTTGCTGTTCCTCCTTTTTTTGTATTACTGTATTTTTCGCCCTATAAGACGCACCAGCCCATAAGACGCCCCTAGGTTTTAGAGGAGGACAATAAGTAAAAAAATATTTTTCATTAGACCTTAGGTCAGACCAGCAGTCAGACCCCCAATGTTAATCAGACCTCAGCTCACGGCCCCTATCAGACCCTGAATGTTAATAAGTAGAGATGAGCGAGCATGCTCGGCCGAGTTGAATTTGTACGCTATTCGTACGCATTTGCGTATAGATTAAAATATGCGTATGAATAGCGTACGAATTTTAAAATGCGTACGCAAATACGCAAAAATGGCACTCGAGCATGCTCGCTCATCTCTATTAATAAGACCTCAATAAGACCTCAGATCAGACCCCAATGTGAATGACCCCCAATCAGGCCTCAGATAAGAGCCCCATGCCTCTTATCAGCCCATTGAGCCCCATGCCTCTTATCAGCACCTGTTTGACCTCATGCCTCTCATCAGCCCCATATGAGCCCCCATGCCTCTCATCAGCACCTGTTTGAGCCCTCATGCCTCTCATTAGCCCCCATATGAGCCCCCATGCCTCTTAGCAGCCCCCATATAAGTCCCCATGCCTCTTAGCAGCCCCCATATAAGTCCCCATGTCTCTTAGCAGCCCCCTATATGAGCCCCCATGCCTCTTAGAAGCCCCATATCTCTTACAAGTCCCCATATGAGTTCCAAATGCCTCTTAGCAGCCCCCCTATGAGCCCCAATGCCTCTTAGCAGCACCAATGCCACAGAGAACTTAAAATAAAAAAGCACTTACCTTTCCTGCTCCTGGATGCTGCCGCTCGTCTCCTCCAGCGCGATCCTCTTCTTCCTGCTGTCGGCTGTGCTGTGACCTGACGCCACAGAGCGCCCTCACGCTGTGCACAGCACTCCCCAGCCGAGGACCAGGAAGCGGTGAGTACAAAGTCTTCACCGCTTCCTGGTCCTCCGGTTCTTATTAGTATTTGCCCCATAAGACGCAGGGGCATTTTCCTCTCACTTTTGGAGGAAAAAAAATGCGTCTTATGGGGCGAAAAATACGGTACCTCTTCTGTTATGTCTATTTTAGTAAACATTTGCATTCCCCATGAAATTCTGGAGCATCTGATAACTGCATGTTGTAGCTCCTCTATTATTTCTACTATACATTTATGAATAAATTGACAACTGGGTGTTACCATTCTCCCTGTGTAAGGGCTCATTCAATTTTGCAGAACGGGTTCGGACCCATTCATTTCAATGGGGTCGCAAAAGATGAGGCCAGCACACCGTGTTCTGTCCGCATGGTTCCATTTCGGAGCTCAGCGGAAAAGACAGAGCTTGTCCTATTCTTATCTGGACAAGAATAGGCATTTTCTATTATGTTTGCGGCCAAGTACGGTCCGCAAATTGCGGAACGCACACGGCTGGTATCCGTGTTTTGCGGATCCGCAAAGCACTACGGTCGTCTGAATGGGCCCTAAGTGTGTGTCCCTACACAGTCGGGCACTGCCAGCAGTGATTGGACAGTGTCAGACTGGTGCTACCCAGTTGTCAATTTTATCATAGATTTTCAGGAGGAATAACACAGGAACAGCACCACGTAGACTTATGAGAAGAGAGGCTGCAGAATTTTCATTTCATGAAGACTAAATGTAAGGTATGTGCTACAATAGACATGTCTGTAGAGATGCCGGGTCCTCTTTCAACTCTTAATGTGAAGATTGGATTGCCCCTTTAGACTTTTTAACCTGCGTAGACTAGGGTCAGGGGTTTGTACGTTTACATCATCAGTACATGGATCGGCAGACCCCATTATTTCTAATAAATCCTAAATATCGCTAGTGTCCCTTCACTACTTACAGGAAAAAAAAAAATCTGGATAGAGACTCTTCATCATTTTTTGTAGGCCTGTCCCCAGGATGACCCAAAATCCCAAGCTTTGAAGACGTCTCCGTGTTTCTGAAAGGGCCGCGCTGCCATTTCTACAGACACGGCCATGCTCAATTTAAAAATCGCTGCTCTAAATTGCGTGTTCAATTCCCTTTACGCCTTGTATGTTTGAGTATAATGTCTTTGAGATTTTGTTTTGTCACACTACATTGACACTTTTAGATCTGACACTGTAATGAATAAAATATTGATTGGGGATATAATCGTGTTTTCTGTCGTTTATTGTATTTCTTGTTCCTGTACCGCGGCCTTTAAAATTACCAGCATTTTATATAGTCATTCACACATTTGATTTGTGATGGCCGTCTACAGCTGAGCTTTATGAAATTGGGTTTCTTATTATCTTCATATGTCATTACATAACATGTTTCTCTTGTATGGAAGCTTAGCATTTATTATTAAATGAACCTTTTCTATATATGTGTTCACACAAGCTATTATTGAATTTCCTATCCCAATTACACTTGGATACACACGTCTCTGGAGGCTGAGGCTTTTGTTAGATTTTCCACCGTATTTTTATGTACCCCTTGTGTATATGACCTGTTCTGATGTGTTTATAGCGGTTAAAGAAAGCTTACCTAAAAGGGTAAAAATGCCTAAATATTTTTCTAAAGGTGCTAAAATGGACAATTTCAACCAAAATTTCAACAAAACCATTAGTCCATTCTGTGCTATTTTGTCTACCATTTTTTGCAAATTCTGCAACGGAGGCTCCTCCTGGCGCCAAAGCTGTTGAAGTTGTACAGAGGTATACTGTAAAAACTGCCTCAAGAGGCTGGAATTAAAGGGTTTGTCCGGGCTTTTACTATTGATGACCTATCCTCAACCTCAGTATCAGATTGGCGAGGGTACGACACTCGGGAACCCCCGCCGATCAGCTGTAGGGGGAGGCAGCATGCGCAGTGTGAACGTGCCGTTTCCTTTCTCTCTTCCTGTCCGCTGCTGCTATGTCTATGGCGAGCAGGAAGAGAGAAGGGAGATGGCAAGTATGCCCTGCGCTTGCCGTCTCCCCATGCAGCTGATCAGCTAGGGTGTCGGGTGTCAGAACCCCCCCCCCCGATCTGATATTGATGATCTATCCTGATATTTTTTTATATTTGAGTGACCTACATAGAAATGAATGCTTTTAGCTACTGATTTTAGCCCGAATCCCGTTAACTGAACATGTTTAAATGTTGCACTGTGCCACTGCTTTAAAGGACATCTGTCAGTAGATTTGTACCTAGGACACCGGCTGACCTGTTACATGTGAAGACATCTGAGTTGGTCCCATGTTCATATGTGCCCACATTGCTGAGAAAAATGATGTTTTAATATATGCAAATGAGACTCTAGGAGCAACAGGGGCGTTACCATTACACCTAGAGACTCTGCTCCCTCTGCACTTTGATTGATAGGGTAACCATGAGCATGCCTGGCCTTGTCAATCAAAGTGCAGAGGTCGCAACTGTTCCATAGTGAGCACAGCCTATAGGTGTTATGACAAATCCCTTAGCATACAGTGTATCATGTAGACAAAGTTAATACAAGGCACTTACTAATGTATTGTGATTGTCCATATTGCCTCCTTTGTTGGCTGGATTTATCTTGAAGCCCTGGATAACAGCAGTGTATAATGTGATCGAAAAATGAATGAAGCCAACAAAGGAGGCAATATGGATAATCACAATACATTAGTAAGTGCCTTGTATTAACTTTGTCTACATGATAAATGCCATTTGCTGAACTGAAACAATATATAATAATATATGAGAAACTCCATATAAATTGAAGTGAAAGAACCAGGGGCGGATTGGTGATAGACCTTACAGGGAGCCCTCCTCACGGCAGCCAGTGGATGTTTTTGGGGATGTATTTTGTGCTGCTGTCAGTATTTTGTGATGAACTGCGGTTTTTGGCTCTGTTTGGGTGGTATAATGTGCCACAATATGGTATTGCTGGCCCTGCCTTCTATCAGTTTGGACCTGACTTAAAAACGTGGCCACTTTTAGGATTTTTCCAGGGCCACTTTAAGTTCCCAATCCGTCCCTGGAAAGAACTAATCCTCCAAAGTATTACCCTCACTCTGATGTTTTTAGAAATATCCCCTATGTGGTCCTAGAGTGCTACTTGACTGAAATACCAGCCTTAGAATTGAATGAGCACCTTATGTTCAGCTTGCCATACATTGTATTTACAAGCAAGGGGTTAATGGTACCATTTTGGGGTACATCTAATGTATAATTTTGGGTGTTGATGTGAAAAAACACCACAATTCTGACATTGTTTTTAATGGTTTTGCCTTTACGGTGTTCACTGTGCGGTAAAGATGGTATGTCACCCATTCAAGTTGAATAGGTCTGGATCCATCAGCGGAAACTGCGCAGATGTTGCCTGTGCATTGGAAAACGCAAAATTCAGTCCCCAGTGCACAAAAAAATGACATTCTTGCCACAGTTTCCGAGTGGAATCCATGCCAACTGGCCACACATTGTGAATTCATTGTGGAATTTTTTAAAATAATCTCATCCACTTTGAAAATCTCTCAGCCTTTGTGTCACATATACCCTAATACCGCAAATCTGAGGGTCGGACTCTGATTTCAGTTGTGGAAAAATCCGCCATGTGCCTACGCCCTTAATCTCCAGTGTGCACTACCCCCCGATTTCACGATCTCCCATAGCCACGCCATTGGAGGAGTATTATTTACTTCTGCTATAGACGGGGTTTACCGGTGATCCTAGCTCTTTAATGAAAAATAATCTCTGTGTGAGGGAGACTGTAAATTTTGTTGCAGTTATCAAATATTGGATTTATGACTTGCTGGGTAAAGTTTTAGAGCTTTTATTCTTAAGACAAAGTTTGGAATGTGTTAGTTCCCTGGAGCTGGATGCGGGTGTTCGAAGGTTTCTGAGATATGTAGCTTTTATGTGGAGCTGGGAAAATGAAAAGATGACCCGGGGTCATGCAGTACAGAGCTGACATATTGCATTCTAGCCAGTGGGCGAGATAGCCTGAGCTTCTTTCTAATGGGAGAAATGAACATCTAAAACATTAACTACCTCTTGACACTGAGATTCCCCTGAGATTAAAACCAAATAAAATCTCTTTCAGTCCCTGGGCAGCGCCATGTTCTTATCCTGTGTGTGAATACAATGAAGTGTTTCCTCCCGTATTTAATGTCTGTATTCATCCGGTAATAACACCGACGATGAAACATTGAATCCAGACTAATGAAGTATTAACCTTCATGTATATGCAGATGCTGCAAAAAGGGCTTCTATATTTTCTTGCACTGATTTTCCATTTAACCCCTTAAGGTTTGGTGCACACCTTTGTTTCACTGAAGTGTCGCATATTTGCCCTGTGCTGATTAATGGTAATTACATATTCTGTTTATTAAAGGGGCTGTCCGGGTTTTACCCCATCGTCCTCGTCTAATATGAGCATCGGAGCATTTCTTGCCCTGCGCTGAATTGTGCAGGGCAGTGGCTTTTTTATTTATATTTTTTACACTGATAGGCGGAGGCTTCTGCTTATCAGTCTTGCCAGTGACGTCAACGGCACTGATGCTGCCCTAGTGTGTTTTACAGGCAACACTAAAGCCTGCCCTTCAGTGCCGATGATATCACTGGGCTCACTGCTAGGCAGAAGTCTCCACCTGGCAGTCTTCAGGAGAGCCCAGTACGTCACCAAAACTCCATAAAATGCCTTTGCCCTGTGTGATTCAGTGCAAGGCAAAGGAGAGCATTGGAACATGAATTTCTCTGATATCAGGGGGGCTGCCTGAGTGAAAATGGGAGTATATCCCAGTTAGGACTTATTTCCAAAAAAAAAAGGAGAACAAAGCAGTAAGGGGGTTCCACACATGACCATATCAGCTTCTGTTACAGGAGAAGTCTTGGTTTCATTTCTTGTTTACCCCTTAAAAAGAACCTGTCACCAAAAAGTGCAATGCAATCTGAAAGCACCATGTTATAGAGGAGGAGAAGCTGAGCAGATTATATATACATTTTATTATATATATATATATATATATATATATATATATATATATATATATATATACATTTATACCTCTGCTTTTTCCACTTCCTATGAAAACCTATTGGTCCAGGAGGGAGGTGTTATCAGTGACTGATGGCATTGTGTATAAGTGTACATAGAGAGATAGCTGTCAGTCACTGATAACTCCTCCCTCCTGTACCAATAGTGCTTCACAGGAAGTGGAAAAAGCAGAGATATAATTGTATAAATGGCAGGATTTACTGAATCTTTACCCATAAATCTATACATCACTCTGCTCAGCTTCTCCTGCTCTATAACGTGCTGCCTGCAGATTGTACTGCATTTTTTTGCTGATAGATCCTCTTTAAACGGCATCCATCAGCAGATTTGTACCTATGACACTGGCTGACCTGTTATATGTGCTCTTGGCAGCTGAAGACATCTGTGTTGGTCCCATGTTCATATGTGCCCGCATATGCTTTAAAGGGGTCATCCAAGACTATATAACCCCCCCCCCTTCATGTGCCGGGCCCCTCACAGTGGTTATACTTACCTCAGTCCCTGCTCTCCGCTCCTGGTCCCCATACAGCCGCTGCTGCCTCTCCCAGTGTGTTGCGGGGACCGAGGGATGTATAATCACCGTGAGGGGCCTGGCACATGAAGGAGGGGGGGGTAGGGGCTTATACAGTCTTGGATAGCCCCTTTAACTTATGCACATGAGCCTGACAGAAATTGGCAACGTTTGGAACTCCAGCTGCTGTGAAACTACAACTCCTAGCATGCACACATACTTGTCTGTTCTTGTAACTCCCACAGAAATGAAAGGAGGATTCTGTGAGTTGTAATTTCAGAACAGCTGGAGTGCGTGTGTTGTATGTGTGAGTTCTTAAAGGGGTTGTCTCACTTCAGTAAGTGGCATTTATCATGTAGAGAAAGTTAATACAAGCCACTTACTAATATATTGTTATTATCCATATTGCCTCCTTGGCTGGCTGGATTCATTTTTCTATCACATTATACACTGCACGTTTCCATGGTTACAGACCACCCTGCAATCCATCAGTGGTGGTTGTGCCTGCACACTATAGGAAAAAACACTAACGTATGTGCGCTCCCGTGGTCCCGGCCACCAGAGAGGCTGATGCTTTTTCCTATAGTGCGCAAGCACAACCACCACTGATGGATTGCAGGGTGGTCGTAACCATGGAAATGAGCAGAGTATAATGTGACAGAAAAATAAATCCAGCCAGCAAAGGAAGCAATATGGACAATCACAATACATTAGTAAGTGCCTTGTATTAATGTTCTCTACATGATAAATGTAACTTACTGAAGTTAGACAACCCCTTTAACAGAAATCTACTGCAGCTCTGACCTGCTATGGATTTCTGGTTACATTTACCAGGAAACTGGAGTGAATGAAGATTAATTTGTGGTGCGGGCGGCATAAAAACTGGGAGATGAAACTATTTTTTTTAAAAGATGCCGCTAAAAAGTTTTAACTTTTTAAATCTCCCCCATTGTGCCTATACTTTACTCCTGTTTATATCCAGAGTTGCAGCAGGAATCTGATAGGGGATCATCTTCTCATCTCCTGGAAGAACTGTGAAGCACATGCAGCGGTGCTGCGGCTTGTGCCGTTATATTATGTAGCCTAGTTAAGGAGAAAATAGGATAAAATGTGAGAAAAAAGTAATATAGTCATTTCTCCTAGGCTAATGCATTCACCTATCTGCAGGCCGCAGAAGTACTATATCATCCTTCATAATTATTCATCACTGAAACACAGGATGGATGGCAACGTGTCAGCGTCGCCACTTGATAGAAAGATCCATTGCTGCTTAAATTATTCTCCCTATCTTTTACCGCACACCTGGGCTCCAGATATCAGCGAGAGACTTTTGATATCCACACCGATCCTGTGTGTGTAATTTCGTTACCGCGTGTCTGGACTCTGGAGGCCAGTCCTCCTTTGTAACAACCTTCCCAGCCGACACTTAGACCCCTAACAAGACTCCAGGCAACATGACATGACTCTGTGCCTGGAGGAACTGTCGCATTAAGATTGATGCTACCTTACCCGAGTTGCCGTGTAATGGGAAATGTGGCGAAAACGTATTCATATGTAACTACTGTAAAAATATTAAACCCATAAATCTAACCAGGTATTAGTCATTTTTAGAACTGGGATGTGCTTATTTTAGATTAATTTTGAACAAATGGTTCATCTTGTGAGATGTGATTCCTCCTTAATACGTAAAATGTCAGCGAATGAGGAATACGCCTTGTCATTCGGTTTCTAAATGATATCATTGGTTCGGTATCGGAAGCAGAGGAACCATTTATTTTTCTCTGATAGGGCGTATTAACGGCACATCTGATCTGCTCTATTGCAGGCTGGTATAATTGACTACCTCTAATGTGAATTGTATCCTATAAAACGTTTCTAGGCTGCACACAAGAACCCTAAATTATCACGAAAGCTGCCATTTTAGCAGGATTCAGATTCCTGGCGTGCATTCATAGTAGATATCAAAATACTTCACCTTACGTATCTTATAAAGGAACTCTAAATCTGTTAAAGCTTCGCCTTTGACAGACCTCATGTCAGACCAGGAACCTTAATACTTGGTCTGCCACAGGAGGCCAGGCAAGATAAGCCATGCCACTTGAGCTAAGCCTTGTCGTTTAGGTGAAAGAGACCAATGTTTTCTTGAATGCCGAGTAAAGACTCTGGTTTGTTACCTGAAGATCCTTTAACCCCTTCAGGACACAGCCACTTTTCACCTTCCTGACAGAGCCTATTTTTGCAAATCTGACATGTGTCACTTTACCTGGTAATGCTTTTACTTATCCAAGCAATTCTGAGATTTATTTCTCGTAACACAATGTACTTTATGTTAAAGGTCAATTTGGGTCGATACGTTTTACCTTTATTTATTAAAAAAAATCCGAAATTTACCGAAAATATGGAAAAATTCACTGTTTTCTAACTTTGAATTTCTCTGCTTTTATGATGGATAGTGGTACCTCATACAGTAGTTATTAAAGGGTGTTTCCATCTCAGACAATGGAGGCATATTGCTAGGATATGCCCCCATTGTCTGATAGGTGCGGGTCCCACCTCTAGGAGCCGCACCTACAGTGAGAGGGGAGAGCTGTGGCTGGAGGACCCCAGATTTCTAGACCCATTATCTAATCTGACCACCCTTGTTATAATTTACATATCTGCCTGAGACATAACTGCATGCTGCAATCTGACATTTGGGTCTGGGTGTATATTTTTTTGGTCAATGAGTGTATTTTCTAGGAGTTCTCATCAAACTGCTGATTAGCGGGGGTGCTGGGAGTCAGCCCCCCACCAATGTGATATTGATAAGCTATCCTGAGGATAAGTCATTAATATGAGAAAACTGGACAATCCTTTAAAGGGGTTATCCAACCCCTATAATGCCCCCCAAAATGCCCAGGCCCCGCTCCCCAGCACCCACGTCTCCCGAGGATAAGTCATTAATATGAGAAAACTGGACAATCCTTTAAAGGGGTTATGCAACCCCTATAATGCCCCCCAAAATGCCCAGGCTCCTCATACAGGATATGCTTACCCCGCTCCCCAGCACCCACGTCTCCCGAGGATAGGTCATTAATATGAGAAAACCGGACAATCCTTTAAAGGGGTTATCCAATCCTTATAATGCCCCCTCAAATGCTCGAGCCCCTCATATAGGTTATACTTACCCCGCTCTCCGGCACCCGCGTCCCTTATGATGCTCACACAGCCACGTGGATCAAAACATCTTGCGGCGGGAAGTGGAGCAGCCAATAGCAGGGCACGATGGGGACAAGTCTCCCTAGCATCACCTGTGATACTAGGAAGGGTCATCCCCGTCGTGGCCTGCTATTGGCTGCCCCCCACCCCGGTTGCCGGATTATTTGATCCATGCAACGGGGTGATGCAGCGGTGCATGATGACCAGTATGAGGGGCCCGACATTTTGGGGAACATTATAGGGGTTGGGTAACCCCTTTAATGACATGACTAGTGTGAGAGTGTTAAGGTATAATGCATGGAGATATCAAGAGCCAATTCTCTGTGTATGTCGGTTTATGTATCATCTTGTAAGGAATAAGAATTTGTCTTCAGTAGGGTAAAGCAATTTATGCAAACTCCTAAGTTAACTCGGCTTTGCCACTGGCCCTCTAACAGCTGGGCGCGTGTATCAGGTGAAAGGGGTTACTTTTCCTTTAATTGTGTACAATAGGAATTGTAGTCAGCCGGTGAAAAACACAATAACCCTTGATAAAGTCTGCAGATCTCCGTGAAAAGGTTTTTAAGTGACATTGACACTCATTGGATGGAGACTGACATTTGCCTGCAACCCTGTGGATATCTCTCAAGCAATTGTTGATAGTCTGCTGGCAAGAAAGCAATAGACTACTGATGTATTGTGGGTGAAAGCCAAAGGCCATAGCAAAAATCAATCAGTTTGATTTAATGGCAATGTTGAGGCTGTCGGAATACATAAAGTATAGTGATGTGAAAATGCTGACATATTTCTTTAATACACTGAAAATGTGTAACTGTTCCTGGAGAAGGAGTGGAGATAATTCTGCGGCCAGAGCAGAGAACAGAAGAACTTGCATGGACTGTACATGTGCATCATCTGGAAAGTCCAGAATCTGTTTTTTACTTGTATGTATTATAACGCAGTTTATCTTTTTTTTTTTTTTTTTTTTTTGTTTACTAAGTAATAGAGAAAAAATAGAAAAGGGCACAATATGAACCCCTGGAAAGAGTTTTCTAGCATTTTCAATATTTATGGCCTATCAATCTCTGTTTAAAGGGGTTCTCCAGGAATTAAAAAAATGAAAATACTTAAATATTATTTTATAATAAATATATTCACAAACACCTTTCATTACTTGGAATGGCTCGTTTTGTGTAGGGAACAATCATTAGGAGAAATAAAATGGCCGCTGTCCTATCAGTATACACAAAACCTGTCCTACTCACACAGCAGGACAAGTTACTTCACCACAATGAGCCATAGAGCTGCCTCATCCCCCTCTTTGCTCTGCTTGTCAGGAATCATGATCCTGAATACAGATGAATCTCTAGGAATGAAGAAGATGAGGAGACATGAGAGGAGGGTGAGGTGTGGCTAATGACCAGTAGCACTTGTATGCAGTCTCCATTACCAGTCTGTCCTCTCTGCACTTCATGTATCTTCATGAACTAAATTCCCCAGATATTGAGCTGAAGATCTTATCATCTGTATTCAGCATCATAATCCCTGACAAGTAGAGAGGAAGAGGATGAAGCAGTTCTTTACCTCAGTGTTGTAAAGTAACTTGTCCTCATGTGTGATCAGGACAGGTTTTGTGTGAACAAATGGGACAGCGGCCATTTTGTTTCCCCTGATGATTGCTCCCCAGACAAAATGAGCTACTGTATTATAAATAATAAAAGGTATTTGGGAATATATTTATAATAAAGTAATATTTAAGTATTTTTTTTAATTCCCGGAGAACCCCTTTAATTGAGGGTTTGAGATCCCACAAGGGCACAGGGTGTTGGACCCCTGACGATCAAATATTGATGGTCTGTCCTAAGGATAAACTATGTGGGATCAATACATGTCATAAAGTGACATTTTTCCTGCTACTTCCAGCATTGTGCTTTGGCTCTTTGCTTCTTCTGGTGCTTATTTCCCTGGCTGGCACACCACATCACCGCTGCAGTCAGTCACTGGCCTCAGCAGTAATCTCCAGTATACTGCTGAGGTCAGTGAATGGCTGCAGGGTGACCAGTGTACACGGAACGTCACCGCTGCAGACCGGAAGATGATGTCAGTATTGCAGGACCGGAGCACGACGCTGGAACTGATAGGGCTGAGTATAGAGCACCGACAATAGGCGAGCGGCACACTCGGTTATTTTCATTAACCCCACAGAAATGAATGGGGGGCAGCCGCACATATGCAATGTGCTCTCCTTCACTTTGCAGGCTCCATTCTAGAGATAGGTGTAGGACTTTGGTGGCATGTTCTAAAGATATATGAGGTGGACCAGCCCCTTTAATACCAAATAAAGTTTGAATTTCGTATACATAATTCTTTGATTTACATAATTCTTGCATGTAAAAAAAATCCTATAGCTGAAAAAAATTACATTCCTGTTTTAAATACAATCTTCCCTGAAAAATGTTGAAAAATCAGATTTGTATCATGAGATTCAAAGCTGACTCATACTAACTGCTTAGTTTTTAGATCTTGTGGTACTAGAGCTGGGGTGGCCAACCCGCGGCTCGCGAGCCGCATGCGGCTCCTTGCCCCTTCTGATGCGGCTCACAGGGGAGCGCTGCGGCCCCTTTACTTTAACATTATCTGTGGCTCTCACAGGAGCGCCGTGGCCCCTATACTACTCACATTACCTCCAGCTCCGCCGGCTAGCAGGGGAGCGCTACGTCTGCTTTAATTTCCCATTACCTCCGGCTGGCAGGGGATTGCATTACAAGGGATCGCAGGGGAGGCCAGCTTTCCTTCCTGGCTCCTCCCAGCTGTGCTTTCAACTATGACCTGACGTGCACAGCGTTAGGACGTAGTATGTGGAAGGTCCGCACGTCAGTTCACTGAAGAGAAAGCAGGAGCAAGTACATTGTATACCTAGTTCTCTGTCAATGTGGTCGATTTTATATAGGTAAGACAATCAGATGTTTGTATGAGAGATTCAGGGAACACCTGAACTCTATCGTTACAGGCAAAGGATGTCCCAGATTAATCGATCACATAAGAAGAGAACATCAAGGTAATACAAATGTGCTGAGTTTTGCTGGTTTAGAAATGATACATATTCTGCCACAGGGAGGGGACAGGCACAGAGTCCTCTTACAAAAAGAAGCAAGATGGATTATCAGAGCGGGAGCCCTTGGACCTCTTGGTATGAATGATAGGAATGATCTAAGTTCCTTTATTGGCACTTAATTCCACTATTTGGTAGACAGACTTTGCTTCACATACATGTGTATATTGCAAATGGTGTATAATATTAAGACTTTGTGCTGAGATGTTGTTGTGCTGCTGTTCCGTCACAGTGTGCCGGGACAGCGGCCCTTTAAGAGGCGGTGACGCAGTTGCGTCATCAGGAAGCGGCCAGAGGAAGCACGTGTGTGCGAAACGGCCGTCGCCGCTGGTCTCCTGGTGCACTGAATGGCGTCTGCCCTGCAACCTGTTTTTATGTAAGTGTTTAATAAAACTTTAAGAAGCAAGAAGACTGGTGAGTGCCGCATCAATTCTCTTTCTACACATGCTTTATGCAAGTTCTTTGCTATTTATTTTTTGCTGAGCACCACAGAGGAAGTTGACTCCAGTTTTGTGAGGGAACCCATGTTCACATGGACATTAGCCTTTTTGTGTAGTGCCATCCCCCCACAACCTTTCTGCTGACTATTTGTGCTTTACACTGAAGAGAAAGCGCCAAGGTCCTCTGTGGGCAAGGTAAATGCCTGGAGGAGAGTTTTTTTTTTTTTTTAATTAAAGTACTGATTATGGGGGAGGGGGAGTCTTATATGACATGGGGGTATTATGAGATCAGATAAGACCCCCAAATCCTCATCATATCCCCACAAAATAACCCCCATATCCCCCCCCCCCCCCAGTGCTCACCTCACACATTAAAAATCAGCAGACACTCCGTGGTCAGATTTCCCCTATGTCAAATCGCCCTCCCCCACATGATCTCAGCATGGGGGGGGGGGTCACCTGAGCATGGACCGACTATCATCTGAACGTGGGCGGCCGTCTGAGCATGGGGCGGTCGTCTGAGCATGGGGCGGTCGTCTGAGCATGGGGCGGTCGTCTGAGCATGGGGCGGTCGTCTGAGCATGAGGTTGTCATCTGGTCATGGGCGGTCGTCTCGGCATGGGCGGTCGTCTCAGCATGAGGGTGTAGTCTGAGAATGAGCGGTCATCTGAACATGAGGGTGTCATCTGAGCATGAGGGTGTCATCTGAGCATGGGTCAGCCATCTGAGCATGGGTCAGCCAACTGAGCATGAGGGTGTCGTCTGAGCATGAGGGTGTCGTCTGAGCATGGGCGGTCATCTGAACATGAGAGTCTAGTCTGAGCATGGGCGGTCGTCTGAGCATAAGGCAGTCATCTGACAGGTAGGGTGGTTTAAATACACTTTTAAATGTTTAAATGTGCACGCATATTTGTGTAAATGTATACCTTGTGGCTCCTGGCAGTCATACTTTTTTGTTTTTTTTTGTGGCTCTTTGTGTCTGTAAGGTTGGCCACCCCTGTGCTAGAGAATATAGAAGAAAACCGCAGCACTCTCAGTTCTTCAAAAAAGCTGTGTTATAATAAAACACAGCTTTTTTGAAGACTTGAGAGCGCTGCTATATTCTGAACAACGGGGGTACTACAGGCTGATACCCATCACCGCTTGCACCACCACCATTTTGACAATATAATGTTTTCCATAAGTAATGCTACAACCTCTTTGTATTTGTTTGTATTTCTATGGTTTCTATCTCAACCAGTCTGTCCCAGATCTCTCAGGTCTTTGGCCCATGGTCAGTCCCCACTAAACTGCGGGCAGGAGACCACTGCAGAAACTTGGCAGTTATACTATTTCTGGCTCTTACTTGCATATCGAGTGGATTTTATTGTAAATAATAAATATAGATAACTTTTTTGACGTGAGTCTAGGGTGACCTGTAATTTATTTAAAAACCTGAATATATAGATTCCAGTTCCCAGAGGTTTGAACAAACACAGTTTGAAATAGCACCTGCCAGTAGGATCAACCCTATTAAACTAGACGTACTACATGGTAGGGTTCATCCTGCTTTTTATTATAATACCGGTCTTGTGAAAATCGGTTGCAGTGTTCTGGGGGAAAAAAAGACCCTTATTCATTCATTATTTATGCAAATGTGGGCTTTAGTGCTCCGAGGGGCTTGGCCAGCACTGGAAAGAGGAGGAGCTTAGTTGCCCCACACCATAGCTGTTTCAAAAAGACAGCAGAGGAATCGGTAATGGTGGGTATGGTTTGTTTATTTATTTGTTTTACATTTTTAACCCTTTGTGTCCCTTTTGAAAGACTGTTTTATCTCCCAGGAAGTTTCATTAGTGTATGGTAATATATAGCGCATAACTGGAATTTAGGTTCTAAGTATAAACTTGTTAAAATAATGATTCTGTTAATAATTGAGAATGGTGGTCTTTAAGGCCCCTTTCACACGGGCGAGATTTCCGCGCGGGTGCAACGCGTGATGCGAACGCATTGCACCCGCACTGAATCCTGACCCATTCATTTCAGTGGGGCTTTTCACATGAGCGATGTTTTTCACGCATCAGTTCGCTCTTGCGTGAAAATCGCAGCATGTTCTATATTCTGCGTTTTTCACGCAGCCCTGGTCATATAGAAGTGAATGGGTCTGCGTGATTCACTGATGGTTGCTAAGAGATGTTGTTTGTAAACATTGTAAGCATCAAAACGCTTCGCACCCACACGGAAAAAACTGAGCGAACTTACGCAATCGCAGTCAAAACTGACTGCGATTGCGTGCGGATTGGTGCGGATGCGTGCAGATTTTCCGGAACGCATCCGGACTGAATCCGTGATACCCGTGTGAAAGAGGCCTAATTGTCTCAGTTTTCATCTCTTCTGGCATATTCTGATGCGGAGTGTGATAAATACACAGTGACTTAATCATAGCCAGCACCCGAAGACGCAAAGTGAATTCCCTCTTCGCTTCTGGCTCGGTGCTTGATTTTACTTCAGCAGAAAAACTAGCCTTTAAAATGCTTGTAATATCTATAAAGTCTCCCCAGATGGAACCACCAAGAGCAAATCACGGCTGCTTGTCTATACATGCATTAATTCTGTATAGTAATGACAGATGGGAAAAAGCTGTACGCATGTGCTTATCATTGGCTCGATTTGAGTGGTTTCCCATTGATTTTGTTGTTTGTGAGACATAAAAGTACAGTTTGGAGGCCTTTACTTTATTTATATAGCAGCTTGCATGTTAAGTGCACATACTGTTGTTATATGATTTCTTGCATTATGTTGCTGTTTTTTATTTTTGCCTTCAGATAAAGGAAACATAAAAAATACAATAACTTTTTTTAAGAGTTTTTTTTATCAGAAAATGATCTGTTGTTAAATCAAGTTATGTTAAATGTTCTATCATCTATGCAAAGGTGATATCTGTCATTGTAATCCAGCCAGATATTTTTAGGCCTAGTGGCCAGTGTGAAAACTGCACTATATATATATGTGTGTATATATATATATATATATATATATATATATATATATATAGTGACAGATCGGGCTCACTTAGCTCTCCGGGATCACAGTCTTCTCACCTTAGACAGTTGCCACACCTCAAGAAGCCACTCCAACACTGCAGATTTGTGTGCAAACTGGTCACAACCAGCTTTATTGTCATTTTTACAGGCATCAATAACCCATAAACATAATTCCTCGGCCGTCTGGCCACTGACTACACATTGGTTTTCCCTTTCTATCGGGATCTGGGTCTACAACCAAGCTCCCCAAAACAGAACTCAGTGCTTACCCCACACAGGGTTAGAGGGTCCCGGCTCCCACAGGCCTTGGTGCAGCCTGCTCCTTCCTCTGATGGGGAGCTCTGATTGAGGAGCCCAGCCCACATTTACCTGAGCTCCTCAGCTGGCTGCTAATTACCTTCATTACCAGCCTGGCTGATACACACAGAGGAAAAAACACTATTGTATCAGCCTTTCTTGTTCTTACCCAGCTTCCTCTGGGTAAGGTACACGATTTTAGTGTCCCTTATATGGACCCCTGGCAGCTCCACTGCCACAAGATACAAGATATACAAGATATATATATATTGGACTCTGAGGCACACTGATCTATAAGATGCACCTAGGATTTAGAGGAGGAAAATAAAAAATATTTTTCATCAGATCACACCCCCATTTTCCTTCAGACCTCAGATCAGACCCCCAAGCTCCATCAGCCTCAGATTGCACCTCTGTCAGCCTCAGATCGGACAGCGCTACCACTCTGCAGATCCACTCACCACTCCCTGGTCTTATTCCGGCCCGCACTGCACTGTGATCTGATGTCACGTACAGTCAGGACATTGTACTGAGCGGAGCCCGGAAGAAAACCAGGCAGGGTGAGTACACCCGTGTGGCACTTCTCTTACCGCTCCCCGTGCCTCCTGCATGCTAATGACCGCTTCCAGTATGGAAGCAGTCCATTATTAGCATTCGGACTGTAAGAAGCACTACATCATACCATTGTCGCATGATGTAGGAAATTCAGCTAAAATCATCTGAGATGAAAATCACATGCATAATCTGTGCCCAAGCCCATTCACTGCTCAGAACATTTTCATCCCTGGAGATTTCTGCAACAAAATTTGAAAGAAATGATAATTGAAATAAAAAACTGAGGACAACTCTGGTCCATATTAGGACACCCCTCCATGTGGAGAGCTGTGTTAGAGCAGTTGCCATTCTGGTGGACTTTAGTCGTCCTTGAATTACATGATTGACCATTCCTTGGAATGATTCAGCCTACCTTTCCTTACATTGTACAAGAGTTTTTCAGTAATTGGAATACCAATCAGGGCTAAAGGCATAAAGCTCCTTTTCTGAAACTGGTAGTTTGAGCTCATGGATTCCACCAATATAATCTTATGACTCAAATCTATGACCCAATAAAACTTCAGGGTCCATTTAAAAAATGAACAGATATGTTATGGCTCCTGTAACAACAGATGCTATGTGAACACAGCCTAAGACTAAATTCATACGTTGCAGAATTGTAATGGATGAAATCCGTACCAAATATAGAAGTAAATCTGAAACCTCTTGTCACGTGGAAGAAATCGATGTACAAACAGCAGGGTAATGGGCATGCGGTAGATTTGGATGGCATGTCCGCATCTTAAAAACACATATGGATGGGCATTGGAAAATTCCATAGACTTGTATTGTTTTGCACTTTGCTTGGCTTTGCTGTCTGGAATCCATACAACAAATCTCGCAGTAGCACCGTAACCTTCTCTCAGCTCACCAAGCACACTCCCGTACATTGTATAGTGGTTGTTCTTGGTATTGCAGCTCAGCCTCATTCATTTCAAAGGGGCTGAGCAGCACCTAGGTCATGTGACCTATGAATGTGACGTCACATGACCTAAGCTGTGTAAAGATTGTGGTGCTACTGCAAGCGCTGCATCCTTCTCAAACATGTCAACAAAAAAGAAAAAAAAAACACTACTACCACTAATAATATGGCATATATTTTATTGATACATGAATAAAATTACACGTCACTATTCAATAACAACACAGTGGTGGTCAGGCCACCAATGTTGTTATTGAATAGTGACGTGTAATTTTATTCATGTATCAATAAAATATATGCCATATTATTAGTGGTAGTAGTGGGTTTTTTTCTTTTTTGTTGACAAAATCTGAGGGCTTGTTGGGTCTAACCCCAGACCTTCATAAGGTGTTGTTGCACCAATTTGATTATGTGAGTTAAAGCCTTCACAAAGAGCAGATCCGTGGGGATCCCATCTGGCAGACCCCAACCAATCAGATACTGATGACCTATCCAGAGGTCATCAGGTAAAGGGGTTTTCCCATCTGAGACTATGGGGGCACATCGCTAGGATATGCCCCCATAGAGTGTCTGATAGGTGTGGGTCCCACCTCTGAGACCCGCACCTACACCAAGAACGGAGCCCTGAACAGAGCATTCATATGCTTTTTTTTTAAGATGCGGGCAGGCCGTTCAAATCCCGTTCAATTCTATATGGAGAGTACTTGGTGGTGGCCGGACCGAGGGAAACCCAGGATCCTCCAGCCACCACCTTCTCTGCTCAGTTCTCGATATAGGTGCGGTTCCCAGAGGTGGGACCGAGACCTATCGGACAATGGGGACATATCCTAGCGATATGCCCCCATTGTCTCAGATGGGAAGACCCCTTTAAAAAATCTTTTAAAACCCTTTTTAAGATTTATTATATACCTAAAACAAGAAAACAAAACCCTAAACAGAATTTTAATTCCTCGACTACCAGGGACCAGTCTGTTAGATCCTATAAGTATTGCCTTTTGTTGGCACGCACAGATTGTGTGGGTGGTAGAACAGGTTTTTGTAAAACAATAAATCAAAAATGGATTTAATGTCCTTTTTTTGCTTGGGCTGCTTTAGGATAGTAGTTATTCTTTGAGTGTTGGCTTTAGATATGTGTAGTTTTTTCATGTTTTTGGTAGTGATTTATGACATTTTATCTAGGAGTTTTATGGAGGTGTAAGTGGAGACTACTATACAATATATATTTCAGCTGTTTCTGTCAGTGTGTTTTTTCTTGCTGTTCACACCTTTTAACAAATATCCTCTTTTTCTCCTTGCAGCGATTGGTATCACGGTCTTTAGGTGTAAATCCTGATGATCTAACAGATCCAGTGAAAATAACAATACCTCGCTATGTCCTTTGTGGGCAAGGAAAAGATGAACACTACGAGTTTGAAATAAAGGTAATTGTGGCTGCTTTGTGAAATCGTATATATTCTTGTCATTCATTCTTTTTCTTTTTGACCTGTTTTTGCCATAACATCATTCACTTCAATGGAGCTGAGCTGCGATACCACACACAACACATGGGAAGGTTCCGCTCCATTTTTGGATTCAATCAGCCATGTTTTTCTCATCTTGTATGACTTTTCTTAATTTGTTCTTTTTCTCATCCTGTAAGATACCCTTAAAGGGGTTGTTCATCTTTTGGCATCCCCCTCCCCCTCTCTGGCTGGACCTGCACAGGGAAACATAGTTACCTGCTGCCCTCCGCTGGGTCCTCGCTCCCTCACCACTCCTGCATTGCTCAGGTCCCCAAATGTCAACATCCGGTTTGACACCTCTGTAGCCAATGAATGACCACAGCAGTAACTTGCCCCCCGTTGACACAACACAAGGAGGGTAGGTCACTACTACGGACAGTAGAACTGAATTTTAATAGCGGGAGACCCGAACACTGAAGGGGTGGAACTCAGTGGCAGGAACCAGATAGGTATGCCTCCCTCTGCAAGTCTGCTGAAAGACCCCCAGAAGACACACACCTCTTTTGGTTTGTTATTTTTATGTTGATTATTACCTTAAATTAGTAGTTTTACTTTCCTTTTTGTGGAAATAAAAAAAAACATAACCTGCATTGTTTTATAGCTTTTCGCTTGCTTTGTTGTTTGTACTATTTAAGTTGGTTACTGTGACTTTTAAACTAAACATTGAAGAAGTTAGGCCCAGCAAATGCTTTTCAGTCAAGTTGATGCTTACATACTGTTTAAAAATTTAGGGGCTCATTTATTAACTGATATACACCACTTTTGTGGCGTATATCAGCCACTGATCTTATGGCATGCCATTTTGCTACAAAATCTGTGACTTTTTCCCCACTCACTCAACTTTTCTGACAGGTCGAGAAAAGGGGGGCCTTGCATGGGTGGGGAAGAGGGCAGTCCAACAAGCACGTCTTATTCATTATTTTCTATGGCAGCAAGGGAGCTGGTGTAGATTTAAGTTTGCCGCACGGCCTGCTGGGGGAAGCGCCAAAGTTATTTAGAGGCCTGCACCTCCACATAACTTTGCTGCTTCCTCTAGCAGTACAGACACACTTAAGACCGGCATGACATGGTTGAGTTCTACTATTTTTTTACCTTTTTCTCTTGCAGATAACTGTCTTAGAAGAAACGTGGACGATTTTCAGAAGATATAGCCGTTTCAGAGAAATGCATAAAACGTTCAGATTGAAGTATCCTGAGGTACAGTGTTCTTTAAGAACTCTTCCTTATTGAATTGTATGGATATTTCAGTAGTTAGGACAGACCGGTCCATGTCACCATATGCAATGACCAGTCTTTAAAGGCTATGTACACCTTTGGGGTGCAATTTTTTTAATTAATGCATTATACTTATTTTGACCTAAAAATCACTTTTTCAATTGGTCTTCATTAACAATATAGAATCCTTTTTTGTGTACAGAGCTGAGAAGCTGTACTAACTGGCTGTGGATTCTCTGTCGATTGCGTCATCTGAGGAGCAGACAGACAGCTTATCTCTTCTCTCTGACCTTATAAACACTCATTAAAGCTCAATCCTTACTTTACTGATAAGAATGTGGCTTAAATAAGTGTTTACCACCTCTCAGTAGTTTAGAGATAAGGCTTATTAGATGACGGCATAAAGTGAAAGTACCAATCACAAAGTTAGAAAAACAATTAACCTATTGTGACTGAACAGCTCAATATTTTTTAATAAAGACCAATTGAAAATATGATTTTTAGCCAAAAATAAGTTAAATGCAATCCTAAAAAAAAGACTTTAAAGGTGTACATAGCCTTTAAGTGCATTTGCCGTTTTTCTGTTTATGGTCACGCAAGAAAGATTCCCTTTTCAGTTGTATGACTGTAAAAACACAGGGGGACATTCATTAATCTATTTACGCCAATAGGTCGCCCATTTTGTTCCACACCATTTGTGCAGTAAAATTTGCAACATTTTCCTCTTCATGCCACTTTTTAGAAGCAGAGCGAAAAATGTGGCTTGCCATAGGCAGGAAGCCGGTGGCGCAGTAGGCTCTCCACATTTATCTTTGTTCATGCCAGTTTCTGGCGCAAATGAAGACATAACTACAGCAGCTAGGAGGCTACTGTAGCTTTACGTTTGTCACACAACCAGAGAATGCGCCAATTATATGAGAGGCATGCGCCTGTGCATAAATTTGGTGCATCGTCCTGCAGTGCAATATACTGGTCTTGATCAATGTCCCCCACTCTTTATTCAGTTCATTTTTTGGTTCCTTATTCATTGGTCTTCCTGGGCCATACCTTAAGAGAGTTGGGTAAATGCATGTTTGGAAAGAGACGATGGTGATGATTTGTTGGTGCCTACAGTGCTACATTTATACATATACTAATAGCAAATGGATAAGGGGTTAATTTTATTATCCTGCTTCTGCTTTAGACAGCCTTTGAGTTTTAAATGGTATTATGGCTTCTTGTGGCCAGCACTAGGGAAAGGTCATGGAATTATACAACCGCAATGAAATAAAAACTGTACACAGTCGGTGTGTAAGGTGCTCCCCCTAGAGGCAAAAATAATTTGATCCGTTCCTTCTATGGCTATGATATAACCTTTCCTGAGCTTTGGGGGTGGAAGGGTGTTACCAAGTATTGTACAAATTGCTTTTTCGAGCACAGAAGCCAAAAACAGCAACTTTTCAACTCGAGAAAGGCCGTTGCTTATTTTATGTGCTCCAAATAAAGAGCTTATACTTCATTTGGCAGTGCCCTTGGGTTCTTAGCACTTTGCTCTCTGGATTCCCACAGTAATAGTTTAATCAAACAAGTATTGTTCACACACATAGTTATACAAAGCTTTCGGGCAAAAAGAAACATTTCAGACGTGGCTTAGATTTCTGCAGCCACTGACTGGGTCAGTACCAAAAATGAGACTGTTGGATTTTTACTTAAGTTTCTGCTACGTAATGTATAAGAAGTCAAAAGTTACTCCCAGTGAAACCTGCACATGGCAGAAACAGAAACTTCATCTAAGCCATCTGGATGCCATAGAATAATAAAAAATTATTTGAAGGGCTTTTGATACTAGCCAGGCTTTCATCAGGGACAAGGGTAGTAGGCCAAAGCAGTGGCTGTGGACAACCCCAATAGTCAAGGGCACCATTAAAGGGGTATTCCCATCTGACAAATGTAGTTTGTATAGTTAGATATAGCCATACCAATATTATTACTAATAGAATGTATTTATATAAAATGTACCGTTTAGAAGATTTGCCTATTTGTATATCCATTGTCCCACACACATCAGTCAGGCCGCTGACCCTGGTTAAGACCACCGCGGCCATGTAGTAGTGGTGGTCAGCTTGCTCCTTTTCAAACCCGCTCTGAGGTAACTGCTGTATTGTGAACGCACATTGCATAAGCAATCGGAGACACATCTTAGGATACTTTCACATCAGGGTACTTTCACATCTGCGTTTTGGACGCTACCAGTCCAAAAGACAATGGTCAGGATCCATCCAAACGCAGACTTTATAAACAGATCCTGCTCCATAGAGATGAATTGATCTTGGAACAGGATCCGTTTCTCTGCGTTTTGGAAGCGCAGACAAAAATGCTACAACCCTAAGATGTGTCTCCGCATGCTCATGTAATGTGCGTTCACAATATAGCAGTTACCTCAGAGCGGGTTTGAACAGGAGCAAGCTGGCCACCACTACTACATGGCTGCGGTGGCCGTAACTAGGGGCAACGGCCTGACTGATGTGTGTGGGACAATGGATATACAAATAGGCAAATCTTCTAAACGTTACATTTTATATAAATACATTCTATTAGTAATAATATTGGTATGGCTATATCTAACTATACAAACTACATTTGTGAGATGGGAATACCCCTTTAAGAGACTAAGACACAATGGGTTGTGTCACTTTAGGAAATAGCATTTATCATGTAGATAAAGTTAATACAAGGCAGCTACTAATGTATTGTGATTGTCTATATTGTCTCCTTTGCTGGCTGGATTCATTTCTCCATCACATTGCTCATATTTAGGGTTTATGACCACCCTGCAATCCAGCAGCGGTGGACGCACTTGCACACTATAGGAAAAGGCACAGGAATCTCTGGTGTCTGTGACCATGGTGCACATAGGCCAGCGCTTTTTCTTGTAGTCTGCAAGCGCGACAACTGCTGCTGGATTGCAGGGCAGTCATAACCCCTTGGAATAAGAGGTGTATAATATGATGGAAAAATGAATCAAGCCAGCAAAGGAAGCGTTATGGAGAATCACAATACATTAGTAAGTGCCTTGTATTAACTTTCTCCACATGATAAATGCCATTTGCTGAAGTGAGGGAGCCTGTGCAGTCCGATCTGCGGGTAGCTAGTTATATGCCAGAAAGAGCCGAGCAGATTGATATATAGTTTTTGTGGGAAAAGATTCAGTATAAGAGTGTATTCACACTACCATATGTTTTTTTGCAAAACACATCCATGTGACGTCCGTGTTGCATTAATTTTTTTTTTTTTTTTTTTTTTTTGCGGATCTATTGTAACAATTCCTAGTCTTGTTTGTCACTAAACAGAGAAGAATAGGACATGTTCTAGCTTTTATGCGGAAGTGTGGAAAAGACGCGGTGCGCTGTCTGAATTTTTAGCGGCCCCATTGAAATCAATGAATCTGCATCCAAACAGCAAAAATTGTAGATCGTATGTGGCCCAAAAATACAGTTGTGTGAATGGGGCCTAACTTGTATTTTATGCATTTAAATTCCTGCTCAGGCTGAGCTTAAGAGTCCATTGGGTGGTCCAATCAGTGAGTGACATCCTCCTCTGTATAAGTGTGCAGTGACCACGGTCAATCAGTCATTAGACCAGCAGAGCAAGAAGCACCAAAATAGTTGCAAAAAAAGAGTTTGGGAGCGGTGGCAGCGCATGCGCGGTGCGCTCCCATTCATTTCTATAGGAGCAGCGGGGAGCTGTGCCTGGTGGTGGCCGGACCCCGGGATACAGCACTCCCCGTTCTGTTCTCCATATAGTTCCTAGCGATATGCCCCCATTATCTATGATGGGAATATCCCTTTAATTCCAAAAAGCTGGCAACCATTTTTAATATCATCCGGCTTCCTCAGAAACAGACATCTTAAAAAAAAATTAAATAACCCTAAAAAATGACTGAATCCAGTGCTAACTGGAAAAAAAATCTTGATATCTCAAGGATTTATATTTATTTATTTTTTTTCTCTTGGTTTAAAAATTCATGTAAGTTGGATACAAAAGAACAACTGATGTTACTATAGTGTGTGGACACGATGAGGATAGATTGCTCATTGTCATTATATTGACTAAGTCCCAATCTTGTGTCGAGTGCTACAATAACGTGCCAATGAATGCACTGCACAAAATACTGTTATTGTCCCACTGGCTGTGCCCCAAGTGCTGCCATAGTGTGCAGTCCTGATTAGTAGATGCACGCTATAGTGTTATTGTCTGCCCAATTCAGTACCAACCTTCATCTTGTATTATGCTTTAACCAGAACATTTTGTCTTTTTATAATCTTGTCTGTGTTCAGCTTTCGGGAGGGTCATGGTATAGCAGTAGCACAGCCACACTGATAGGATTATGTTGGCTTAGCTACATGTTACAATTAAGAAAAATGCAGCTGGCAGAAGGTAATTCTCGAAGTGCGTAAGCTACTGTCACTTCTCCCTTCATCCAGTGGCTGCTGTCACCGAACTAATGTTGTCACTGTCAAAACAGTCACGAGTTCTGCCTGTTGCCGACGAGTACCTGTGGTCTAATTATTTTGTACTTTTAAGATCTAATCTGCGCGGTTTCAGCCGCAAGCTTCTTTGCTAATCCGTTGCCTTTAAACCAGATGAGTTCAAAAGGCGTCAGCGAATTGTAAGCATATGGAAGTCAGAGAGCCTGCTTCACACTCCTTATCCCTTTTAAAGTTAAGAAAAAGGTGATACTTCCAAGAATGAAATGTAAAACCGTTTTCGGCAGTTCTGTTGGATTCCTGCAGATTAAAGTATCCATATTTTGGGAGAGGAATACGCCTGCTGAGCTGCGAGCTACATTTAGGTCTGTGTTGTGCCTATTTTCTTATCTAATCACCTAGCTCCTCGGCTAACAGATTCAAGTGTCAAACCACAGCAAACCTAGGCATTACTGAGAAATGCTCGTCTCTCCTAAAAGACTCATTTCTGTTTTTCCCAAGAGGAGGCCAGTCTTAGGCCTCTTTCACACGTCAGTGTTTGATCAGTGATTTCCATTAGGGATTGTGAGCCAAACCCAGGAATGCAGCCTCCAAGGAGATATGGTATAATAGAAAGATTTACATCTGGTTTGTATTTTTGACCCACACTTTGTTTTAGCTCACAATCATTGATGGAAATCACTGATGAAACATTGACTGTGAGAAAGCGGCCTTCCTGTGTAGTAATGTTAATGCGCTGTAATTGAAATGAGTGTCTAAAATGAATAAAGATTATGCCAATGAGCTCTTAACAAGCTCTGCCTCTAATGCCACCAGATGTAAGGAGCTGTCCTACAGAGAAGAGAGTACTGGCTTAACTGGATGAGAGGCCTAGGTCAGGATACGGGGAATATTGTTTCTCCTTATGGAGTGCGCCTAAGCAGCCTGAGGAGTATTATAGGCCAGGCAATGTTCCTCTGGGATTCTGGAAAGAAAGGAATGCAAATCAGCTCTAAACAAGTTCTGCCTCTAATGCCACCAGATGTAAGTCAGCTATCCTATGTCAGTGTTCAGCCTTTTAAACAGGCCTTGAGACATGACTTGGATAATAATTAAGCCAGCACCTCATCTGCTGACAGCTGTTTTGGGGTGATTACCCCTCATCACTGCAGAGCGGAGAGTACTGGCTTAGCTGGGTAAGAGGCCTAGGTCAGGATGCAGGGAATACTGTAGTTCCTCAAGGAGAGCTTCTTAGCGGCATGAGGAGTCTTACAGCCCAGCCAACACTACTCTGGGATTCTGGGAAGATGTTATGCAAATGAACTCTTAACAAACTCTACCTCTAATGCTACCAGATGTAAGGTAGCTATACTAGTTAACCTCCCAGTAAAGCCAGTACTCTCTGTTCTGCACTAGTAAGGGGCAATCACCCTGGAACAGCTGTCTGCAGATGTCTATTATCCAAGTCTCAAGGCCTGTTTAAAAGGTCAAACATTGACATATAAGATAGCTGCTTAACATCTGTTGGCATTAGAAGCAGAGCTTGTTAAGAGCTCATTTGCTTACCTTCTTTCCAGAATTCCAGAGGAGCATTGCCTGGCCTATAGGACTCCTTATACTACTAAGGCACTCTCCATAAGGAGGTATAGTATTCCCCAAATCCTAAAATGAATAGAAATTTGTAACTTTTGTGAAAACCACAAAAAGTCTACATAACTTCTCCTCGGAATCCCAATTGTTCAATAGCAGTACAATTGCTGGCATTTGGACTATTTTTATTCTACTTATAGCCTTTTAGGGTGTCACTTATTTATTTTATTTTTATTATTTATTTTTTGTCCACTATATTTTCAGGAATGAAGACGTTTTCAGACTTTGCTGCATTTGTACCTCTCTCTCAAGCCTTGTAACAGTGTATCAGTCTTGCCAGGAGTGCTTATTTAAGATTATGGCTGTGGCTTCTTTTGCGTCGTGAGTGAATGAATTAATCTGATATTAGTCTAAATAGATCTTTTAATAGTAGATGACAGAGAGATCTTGTAATGTTTAGAGAATTAAACTGGGCAAAAATATATAAAAACATTAATAAGATAGCTAAAAATAAAAAAAACACTTTGACATAGAGTGTATTATTCTCAAGTTCTCATGACCAAAGGGTGCTTGAAAATAAATATATTCTCAGATTTTTTAGTAGATGGTAAAATACGGTCAGACCACTGTCCCCTTCTTTTCTGTGATAGGGTTATTAGGAGACAACTCAATGTTAAACAGATATTCCCATCATAGACAATGGGGGCATATCGCTAGGGTATGCCCCCAATGTCTGATAGGTGCAGGTCCCACCGCTGGGACCCACACCTATATGGAGAACGGAGCGGGGAGTACTGTGTCTGGAGGACCCCGGGTTGCCCAGCGTCCGGCCACCACCATGCACAGTTCCCCGCTGCTCCCATAGAGCGCATGCTCGGCCACCGCTACTATTCATTTCTATGGAGCCGACGGAAATAACCAAGCCAGTGCTAGCTGTGCATGCGCAGTGCGCCTTCCGTTCTCGATATGGATGCGGGTCCCAGAGGTATCCTAGCGATATGCCCCCATTGTCTAAGATGGGAATAACCCTTTAAAGGGAACCTGTCATCAACTTTATGGTGACCTCACTGAGGGCAGCATAAATTAGTGACAGAAATGCTGATTTCAGTGGTGTGTCACTCATGAGCTAACAATAAGTGGTTGCCGAGAACCATCATCATATTCATTGCATCACAGGCCTTGCAAAGAGTCAAATCTACCTTAGAAGAGTCATGGTTATTCCTAATCTCCTGCTCTCCCCACTCATCTGCTGATGATTGGCAGTTCTCTCCTAGAGAGAAAGGGAGAAAACTAGGTAGAAGTCTGTCAGTCATCAGCAGGTGGGCAGGGAAAGCAGGAATTCATGAATAACCAGGACTCTTATCAGGTGTCTGTGACTCTTTTCCAGGACTGGTCTGCAACGATTGGGATGTTTTTTCTCAGCAACCACTTACTTTTTACTTATAAATGACAGACCACTGAAATCAACTCACCTGTCTCTACTTTATTCTGCCGTTAGCATAGGCAGCATAAAGTTGATGACAGGTTCCCTTTAAGTGAAAGTAGAAGTGGATCAGCCCTCACTTTTTGATGCTTATAAACAAAATACAGGCAGATGTGACGCGTTTCGGCTAAACATCCTTTTTCAAACAAGCAATGTTAAGTTAAAACATGATTATCAAAAATGTGTTTTTGATTTATTTTTTGAGAAAGAATGGGTAAACTCAGAAACGATGACACTGGCATATTAATAAGTCTGGTACAAATAACTGATTAACGATAACAGTAGCTTTATAGTAGTTATCTGAGAATACATAATTTATAACAAGTGTTGGCAGCTTGCCTACTTACCTGCACCCTGCTGCTCCAATTCTCCGCGCTGGCTCACGCGCCTTCGTCTTCCGGCCCTGAGTTTGTTTTCTTCTTCCACACCATGGGCATGGTCATCTGATCGTCTTCAGTAGAGGCGGCAGGCTGCCGGCACTTATAAGAATAATGTTGGAGTCTTTTTTGTATCCTTTTTTCATCCTTTCTCTGCTTTGGTTGGGAGTTTGGCATTATACCAGGGAATTAATTCATTTGTACTTTGACTGTTTTGTTATTTTTTGCTTTGAAAATAGCAACAAAAAATGAAAAAAAAAAATCTTACAGCTGTGAAAACATGAGGATGGAATTTACAGAGATCGATCTCTTGTTTTCAACCATTCTGACCAATTTTTTTCTTGCTGTATGTTGCTATGGCATACATTCCTTCTCCCTCTAATTGCCTTATACTCTACTGTGATTATTATGACAGTTCTGGACATCATGCCTCAATTGACTTGTTGACTCTGCAAGGAAAACTTTACTCAGTAGCCATTGTTACATGATCATTATATGTATGGTTGCTAAGACAAAACTTAAATATCTTCTTGGCTACCACAAATTATTTGTTCTTCTGCAAAATGTCAACAGCAGGGAGCTGTGGCACCAAGTTAGAAGGATAGATTCACATAACTGTGTTAGATGAGACCAGAGTGCGTAATTCAAGAAAATATTTGATTTATAACAGAATAAACCTTGGATGAGTATTCATATCAGAGGAGTGTAGGATAGGGTTGATAAATTTGAGTAGGGGGACATGACTCCCCCAAGCTGTCGTGTGTTAAGGATAAACGAGATTTCCCCGTTGCCTCAATTTTCTCCTCTTTACCAACATTGTTTGTGACAGTTGCTATACCTGAGATCTGGGTCAAATGATCACCTTGTTAAAGGGGATCTCTGGGAATTAAAAAAACTAAAACACTTAAATATTACTTTATTATAAATATCTTCCCAAATTCCTTGTTATGTCTTGGGGACAATCATCAGGAGAAATAAAATGGCCGCCGTCCTATTAGTGCACACAAAACCTGTCCTTATCACACAGGAGGACAAGTTACTTCAGAGCACTAAGCTAAAGAGCTGCCTCATCCTCCTCTCTGCTCTGCTTGCCAAGGACTATGATCCTGAATACAGATGATAAAATCTTTAGCTGAATCTCTATAGGAATGGAGTTTATGAGGAGACATGAAGTACAGAGAGGAGATGGGAGTGAGACTAACAAGCAGCAGCTCTTGTCTACAGTCTCCATTACCATAGTCTTTCCTATCCGTCCTCTCTGCACTTCATGTCTCCTCATGAACTCCATTCCTACAGAGATTCAACTGAAAATCATATTAAACTGTATTCAGGATTATAATCCCTGACGAGCAGAGCAGAGAGGAGGATCAGGCAGCTCTTTACCTCAGTGTTGTGAAGTAACTTGTCCTCCTGTGTGATTCGGACAGGTTCTGTGTGTACTAATAGGACGGCGGCCATTTAGTTCTCCTAATGATTCCTCTTTAGGCACAATAAACCATTATAAGTAATGAAAGGTATTTGGGATAATTTATAATAAAGTAATATTTAGGTATTTTTATTTTCTTAATTCCCGGAGAACCCCTTTAAGTTTTGTTAACTTAGGGAGGAGTTTTTCATTGGTTTAAATGCTCATACTTTCTGCCCTTTAGTTCCTGGGTGTAGCGTGATCTCTTGGCATTTGAATCCAGAATCCTAGTATTCCTAGTGTGCCGTTCTTAGTTTATTTGTGTAATGTCAGTGTAGCATGGGATCTGTCGTCCTTCTGCTCATCATTGCTGCTAGCATGAGGTTGTCTCCCTGTGGATTTAGTTTAGTGGCTGTTTGCTAAGTTTTTTTTTAGTTTTTTTTATTTCTCTCTGGATTCTAGACCCTCTTTGTTGTCTTGGAGTTTAGTATTTCAGATCAGAATCAGTGTCTGTCAGTGTCATTTATTTCTGTTCACTATTGTGCATTTCTTCTCAATCTGTATGCCATCACCATTGTCTGTCTGCTGACTGCCATCTCCTCTATGCATTTCCCATCATCATTTGGTTGCTGTCATCTCTCAGTGAGTTTACTTCTGTATATTTGTTTCCTGCCAGTGTTGATAAGTGCATCATATATCATATATTTCTTGCGATCGTCCGTTGTTATACAGTTCATCCCTACTACGAATCCCAGGGGTACCTGAGTATTGGGAGACAGCGTTAATACTCTGGAATGGCGAGTGCTATATGTAAAGTCCGGTTCTGTAGGTTTATGAACAACTGGCGTCATTATAACATGGCCTGTTACTGAATATAGAGCACCTGGATAATGGTCGTAATTAGTGTTGAGTGAATCGAAGTTAAATGAATTGAATTTGATCCGAATTTCATGAAAAATTCAATTTGCTTCAAAGCCAAATATCTTTGCGCTGCGTGGTAACAAATCAATTTTCACTGAAATGGTGGTAAAAAGAAAAAAAAACATACTCACCTCATCCATTTGCACGTGAAGAGGCTGTCGCGGTCATCTTGATTGAAGATACTGGGAGAAATCTCGCGCACGGTGACATATGATGTAACCACGCCGGCCACAGTCATGACGTCACCGATTGAGATTTTGCACGGTTTCTTTAGTCAAGATTGCTGCGACAGCCTCTACACGATCAAGTGTATAACATGAGTTTTTTTTTTTTTTAACCCGGATTAACCCCTGAAAGACCTGAATGGTAGTCTCAGATGCCGCAATCAGCAATAAACGCAGCATCTGAGAGGTTCAATGATAGGGGACCACGCAACTGCCATACCCCGTCATTGCGCCCGCTACATACAAAGAAATGCGCTTCATGACAAAGTAATTTGTTACAAAGCAAACTCTTGATTTGATAGAAGTTTGTTTGATATCATACCATATTCCTATACTGCACCAGAATTTTCAAAATAAGCCACCATATTCATGAACTTAGTAACATAGTTTATAAGGCCGAAAAAAGACATCTGTCCATTCAGTTCGGCCTGTTTTCCTACAAGTTGTAATAACAGTTTTTTCTGATTGCAATATTTCTTAACAGAATGAATAGCACTTGCTACGGTGATGTTCTCCCACACTCAGGAGCACTGCACTATGTCCCAGCCCAAAATTAGCAGACTATAAGACATTATAACAAATATTTTCACTGAAAACCTAGTGAAGTATCGCTCTCATTCAAGCACTGGTGTAAGATTAAAAATACACCTAATCTAAACTATTAGTGAGTGTAAGTCCAAAGGCTTTCAGTGAGTGCAGAGCTTCTGAACAGTTTCAGATATCATAATAGCCACCAATAGGGAGAAGGAGGCATCTGATGAATGGAGAAAAAGAAAACATGATCACACCTGCCTGGTCCTGCCCTGTTCAGAGGGCACAGCAGTTCCAGAGAGAGCAGAGCCTCTAGGAGTAAGGGAAACACCCCCGTTGCACCTAGTGGCAACATTTACCTGTATTAAAACATCATTTTTCTCAGCAATGCTGACACATATGAACATGGAACCAACACAGATGTCTTCAGCTTCCAAGCGCACATGTAACAGGCTGGCCAGTGTCATAGGTGCAAATCTGTTGACAAATGCCCTTTAACATCATATAGTACATTTATCTGGAGTCCTGTGTATAGCAGTTATAAGATGTGATATCACCTTGAATGGCACTTATGTACTCAGCACTGCTGCATCTAAGAAACTAATTTCTACCACATCGTTATGTTATTTTGTCATTGTTCCAGTGTTATATAGAGCTCCTAGCTTATTTTGCAGTGCATTAAGTCCTCTCTTTATGCACCATATATTAATGTTCGGCTCTTTCCGTGACACTTTTATGCAGTATACCATGGTTGATTATGTCCCATTGATTGGTTTAATCCTCAGGCTTGACTTGCAAGAGATTAAGATGTGGAGCTTGCTGGGTATTTTACTATAGCTCAATTCCACTAAGGCGTAGCTGAAGGCAAACAAAAAAAATGTGCTGGCAATATCCAGTATTGTTATCCTTTTAACACTTCCCCGGCTTCCCTACCGCCTGTGTCAATTTTTATTATGACCCAGAATAAAGAATCATCTTCCATCTTTAAGAATGTTTCCTATTTACCTCCGGGACACTTTGAAATAACAGCAAGTTTTAAAGTGCAGTAAACGGAGGTATAAAACGTGCCATATGACACATCTAAGCACTGGTCTACGGATAGTTCACTCACTTTATTCTTGATAATCTCAGTGCATCTAAACAAGCCGGCTCTTCTAAAGCCGCCATAAATCAAAGATTCAAGGATAAATTCCTATTTGTTTACAATCATATTTCTCAGTGACAGTTGCTTTTATGGCATTGTGGGATCGGCTATTAATTTTGATGGCTTGAAGTGTAGCCAGCCAGCGAGATTAACCACTGACCTATGATGGGTTTTCATTACTGTATGTTTGGAAGAAGCTTTTGAGAAGTGTGGGCTAGTTTTTTCAGCACAAGCAATGTTGATTCATTAGGTCTATAAATAAAGGTTACGAAGGAACCTAAGCAATACTTTTCATGGAGCAGTAAACTTAATGTAGCAATAACCAATAGATTGAAAAAAAAAAACAGATACGGAAAATGAATATCGGCTAGCCACCGACTGTTCTATACTTAATTTATACTTATACTTAATTTAGCGGTTCAAACTCACTGAGGTCTCATTGTGTCTGTGTGTATATATATATATATATATATATATATATATATATATATATATACACACACCATAGATATAGATAGATAGATATATGTTGTGTATATACAGTACAGACCAAAAGTTTGGACACACCTTCTCATTCAAAGAGTTTTCTGTATTTTCATGACTATGGAAATTGTAGATTCACACTGAAGGCATCAAAACTATGAATTAACATATGTGGAATTATATACTTAACAAAAAGTGTGAAACAACTGAAAATATGTCTTATATTCTAGGTTCTTCAAAGTAGCCACCTTTTGCTTTGATTACTGCTTTGCACACTCTTGGCATTCTCTTGATGAGCTTCAAGAGGTAGTCACCTGAAATGGTTTTCACTTCACAGGTGTGCCCTGTCAGGTTTAATAAGTGGAATTTCTTGCCTTATAAATGAGGTTGGGACCATGAGTTGTGTTGGGCAGAAGTCAGGTGGATACACAGCTGATAGTCCTACTGAATAGACTGTTAGAATTTGTATTATGGCAGGAAAAAATCAGCTAAGTGAAGAAAAACGAGTGGCCATCATTACTTTAAGAAATGAAGGTCAGTCCAAAAACTTTGAAAGTGTCCCCAAGTGCAGTCGCAAAAACCATCAAGCGCTACAAAGAAACTGTCTCACATGAGGACCGCCCCAGGAAAGGAAGACCAAGAGTCACCTCTGCTGCGGAGGATAAGTTCATCCGAGTCACCAGAGTCACCAACCTCAGAAATCGCAGGTTAACAGCAGCTCAGATTAGAGACCAGGTCAATGCCACACGGAATTCTAGCAGCAGACACATCTCTACAACAACTGTTAAGAGGAGACTGTGCAGCAGGCCTTCATGGTAAAATAGCTGCTAGGAAGCCACTGCTAAGGACAGGCAACAAGCAGAAGAGACTTGTTTGGGCTAAAGAACACAAGGAATGGACATTAGACCAGTGGAAATCTGTGCTTTGGTCTTATGAGTTCAAATTTGAGATCTTTGGTTCCAACCACCGTGTCTTTGTGCGACGCAGAAAAGGTGAACGGATGGACTCTACATGCCTGGTTCCCACCGTGAAGCATGGAGGAGGAGGTGTGATGGTGTGGGGGTGCTTTGCTGGTGACACTGTTGGGGATTTATTCAAAATTGAAGGAATACTGAACCAGCATGGCTACCACAGCATCTTGCACCGGCATCCGGTTTGCGTTTAGTTGAACCATCATTTATTTATCAACAGGACAATGACCCCAAACACACCTCCAGGCTGTTTAAGGACTATTTGATCAAGTAGGAGAGTGATGGGATGCTACGCCAATCTTTATCTTTATTTTTCATCAGAATCTTTATTTTTCATCAGAACTTAGATCGGACCTCCATATCAGATTCCTATATTAGACCTCCATGTCAGTCCTCAGATCGGATCCCCATATCAGACCTCCAATCGGACCCCCATATCAGACCTCAGATCGGATCCCCATATCAGACCTCAGATCGGATCCCCATATCAGACCTCAGATCGGACCCCCATGTGAGACCTCACATCGGATCACCATATCAGACCTCAGATCGGTTCCCCATTTCAGACCTCCGATCGGACCCCCATATCAGACCTCAGATCGGACACCCATATCAGACCTCAGATCGGATCACCATATCAGACCTCAGATCAGTTCCCCATATCAGACCTCAGATTGGAAGCCACATTTCAGACCTCAGATCGACCCCCATATCAGACCTGGTGTATGGTTTTATCTACTCTTTAAATGATATGTACACCCTTAAGGGGGGGTTTTATTTAATTTTTTTTATTATTATTATTACATTGTACTCTTTGCATTTTCAAATTTTGAACCATTGTCTTTGTACAGCCTTGAGTTTATCTACTAGCACGATCTGAATTTTCACTCTCTTCAGTCAGGCAGCTCACCTGACAGGCTCATGATCTCTGTCCTCCTAAACACTCATTATAGCTCAATTCAAATATGTATATTAGCTTTCTAAGCAGATCTCAATGTGGTAAAGCTATAGTACATAGAGTATATGATATGATACTAGGACACAGGACTGACCCATCATGTCTAGCCCTGACAATCAAGGGGAAGGGGGAGTGTGCAGGGGATGTTAAAAAGCAGTGCTCAAATGATTCAGCCCCGTGCCCTGGTGCTCAAACGTCTCATTTGCATATGAATAAAATACAGATTTCTCTGCAGCTGTTAAGCATACAGACAAAAGAAAGGGAAGAGAAAAGCGCCTCCAGCTCACCCTTGGCAAGGCACTACCGTGCACGGACAGGTTCAGACCAAAACCAGCTTAGAGCAATTGCAGAGGATCCAGCACAGTTGAATAAAGTTCAAGAACCTTTATTAGAAAAATCCAGATACACGTGTATCTGGATTTTTCTAATAAAGGCTCTGGAATTTTATTCAACTGTGCTGGATCCTCTGCAAAGACAAAAGAAAGCTATTGTTTTAATCAGCATGATGAGCCCTACTAGCCAATATGTCTGGTTTAATAGGGTTGATCCTAGTGACAGAGCCTCATTAAGGAAGCATGCATTTTTATTCAGGTGCATTTTTGATGCATTTTTAAAAAGCAGCACAAAACGGATTGTTTAAATCCATCCTAGGGCTTGGTGAACCTACATACATCTTCCCTTCTATATCTATGCTCCATGAATTTTAGCTGTCCTATTAACAACTATAAACTCATCTCTTGTTGCCCTTTTCCAGACTAATCCCTAGTGTCCTTAAAGAAGAACTCCCGCAAAAATTTTTATTCTTTGACCTGTTAGAAAGGTGCATGATATAATCTGTAGTGGTTGTCATTTTCTTATCAGTGACTGTTTCTGTGAGTAAAAACCTCTCTTCTTATTGTAGCTGGGTCATGTGACCAACTCCCTGACCTCCAACTGACCCAGGACAGAAAGCCAGTAACTGCTCTATTCATTCCTATGGGAGCCTCACTTTCAGTCTCTTAGGAATACATAGAGAATTAGACTTCCTGTCTACACATAAGTCTATGTGTGAGTTGGTGGGTCTAATTGCTGGTCACATGACACCGATAAGAAACTTCAGGATGATATAAGTCAAAAATTCAGACACTGGTAAGAAAATGACATTCACTACAGATTACATCATGTACATTTCTAGCAGGATATGGAATAAAATTTTTGTTGGGAGTTCTTCTTTAATTATATGGAGGAAAACTGATTGGTAACAAATTTTTACAGGCCAAACATTGTTTCTTTTCTTTTTTAAACCCATAAGTTGCTCTCCCTCCTCCGTGGTACCCTGGGCAACAACCTACTGTTCCTACCCTTTGTCCTACCCCTGTATGCAATGGAACAGTATTTCCCCGACAAGTGAGGAAAACTCATTTACTGGTAAAGGCATGTTCAGATCTGCGTTTGAAGCTTCATGTGGGGCAACCATCAATGATTTTCTATCTCTTTTCTACACTAAAAAAGCGTTCTCCTGAACGGAAACCTAATGGATCCTATTATAGTCAATGGAATCTGTTTGGCTCCACTCCTGTCAGTTATGTGCCCAAACTCATTGTTCCCCAACTCCAGTTCTCAGGGCCCACCTACCGGTCATGATTAGAGAATATCTGATTGAATGCCTGAGGTAAGTCCTGATGCATTGACACTAATTGTATCACCTGCTCAGTATTAAGGAAATCCTGAAAAGATGACCGGCAAGTGGGCCCTGAGGACTGGAGTTGGGGAACACTGCCTAAACTGACACAATTCCATAATGTTTGTTGTTCTGCTCCTATAATGGATCAAAACAATGGAAATAAAGAACGCTGACGTGAAAGAACCCTAACTCTCATCTGAGTAATTTACCACAATAATGTTCATGGGAAGCGAGCATCAGTAACAGCACAGGGCTCTAAATTTTTTTTCTGTGTATTTATTCAAAGCTATAGTTTTAACCTTGATCAAATAACTTGCTTCCAGCAATTTTCTGATGCCACAGCGTTAATACCGTAATAGATAAAACTGCAGGCAATTAGAGGCAAGTGCTGAAGTATTGGAATTGAAAATAGCAAATACTTTAGGAGAAAAAAAATAATAAAAGTTTATTACCTTTTAACCAGCAGTTTACTTTTAAGTGTCTTGTTCTAGGTTTTAATCAGATTTTTCAAAGCTCTTTTATATGAATGCATTATTATTACAGACAGCAAAGAGATCAGAATCTTCTTAACCGAGTGCTGTTTAGTCATTATTTAAAGTGGCTGTGAGCATCATATTTCCTACTAGGTGTATACGTTTCTAGCTATACGTAGTGATAAAGACAACTTTCTCTTAAAGCTTACCTGAGTTTAAAAAAAAAAAAAAAAAAAAAAGTTTACATAATGGCTGTGCTTTGTACAATCACTGTGAAGGAGCAGTTATATTTGGACTTCCCTAATGTTTTTTCAGCCATATTATTCCCTGTTTCAGCTGCACAGCTAGATGTATTTCATTCAGAAGCAGGAAGCGTTTTCCCTTCTGCCAGCACTGAACTACTGTGAGATCTTTTCCCTTACTTCCCACTATGTTTTCAGCTCTGGAGCTCACAGAACAAATAAGGAGAAATAAATCAAACTTGCAGAAAGATAGGAGGCTTCTGTGATGGTCAGAAGCCATTGTTTTATCAGGCTCACAATGCTAGCTCTGACACGCCCACGCTTCTTCTTAGCCATCTTCTTTGTCTCTGTTACTAGGGAGGATCTTGCCTGACAACAGGCAGTGGACTGCTACTTGGGTGGCAGTGAGACCCCTAGTGGCCATGACGTTAGGGCTTTTTTTCCAGGTGGATGCAGGTATATTTTTTAAAAGAAGTGAAATAAAAAGAAATTGTGTGAAAGTAAAGTCACACTTTCAATGTATGTACTCTTTTATTAATCAATTTTATATGGTAGAAAGTATGATGAGAGTATTCAATAATTCCTCCCAAACCCACTATATACATATTTGTCAGCTGGCAACTCTTGAGTGCTCCAGCACAGCACAGCCTCGAATTCATCCACTTGGCTGCCATGCTACTTGGTTTGCTGTCTTCAGTACATACACTGCTGTGTATTGCAGACATACAGTAGTATTGGTCAAATTAAAGAAAATTTGCCAGCCTAGTGCTGGAGTTGGTGGTGATATGCCGACATCTAATTTGTCGCTTTTGCAAGATCATACCGATCCAGCAGTCACCTCTGTTTGTTGCTCAGCTGCCTATCTCACTCAATCACTACAGTGCAAGCTCTTCCCTTATAGTGCTTGCCTTAACATCTCTCCTGACATGTCTCAGTGACACTTCAGATGTTTTCAGTTGAGCCTTGTGACTCCTACTTATTACAGTACCAAATTGACCATGGCAGTCCCCCTGTATCCCATGGTCTTCTAAACCAGGGGTCTTCGGATGTCCAATTCTGTAGTCGAAAATCCTTGCTCTTCAATGTGACTACATGTATCTTATTAAACGAAGTCAAAATTTTCTAATTTTCAGTTCTCCCAATAGCCACTGCAGACTCTCCTCACAACCCATAACCCAAAGTCCGTTCATTTAATACAGACTACTGTTAATATTGTCATTTTTGATGACTTCTGCAGGGTGAATGCAAGGTACATATGATTCCATATATCCTGCTTGTTAAAGGGGCCAAACAGTTCAACAGTGAAGCAGCCATATACCCAGTTTGATTGCTGCAGCCAATTACTGAGCTCTTCAGTCTACAGTATGTAACTGCTTAGTTTAGTGATTGGCTGCTGGGATCATGTGCGGTATGCGGCTATGTCATTGCTGCCATGAAGTAAACAGAGACCAGAGATGAGGACCAGAGTACATCCTCCTCCGTTTCCAACATTACGGCTTTGCTTTTCACCTCTGGTCTGTGTATACTTGGCTGCAGCAGTGCAGTAGCCATATACATGACCACTGCAGCCAATCACTGGCCTCATCTGTATATGACAGAAGTCATATGGGATACAGTATGTTGCTATGTTACTGCTGTAGCCACGCAAACACAGACTGGAGGTGTAGACTGAGCGGCAGAAGATGTCATAGATGCGTATGTATTTGAATTTTATACCATCTCCCTCCCCCGTTCCAACAACCCTGGAAGCCTATTTAATATGACTCTATAAAGACCATTTTTTAGGGAGATGCTTTTGTAACAAAATGTAGCAATTTTGCCCATGCAATTCTCCTAACAAAGATGTAAACCGTGAATGCAGCAGCTCATTTGTCCGTTGTATCTAAGCCATTGTGTTCTGGGATTCTCTCTGCTACTTATCAGGCTTTGTGCTCGCCTCATCGGCCATTATCTTGTGCATACCATCAGTTTATACAAGTAAGCATTCCTTCATGCCAGCATTACGTCCTCTGCTCACATTAACCGTTTGCTGTTGCCAGTCATATTTCTCACTGTACAATAAATTATCACTGTTTCAGTCTGATCATAAGCATTGCACTGTATATTGATGGGACTTTCTGACCAGCCATCCATACTGGGCACATCACCGTCACAATTAGAGATGAGCGAGCATGCTCAGCCGAGCATGCTCGAGTGCTATTTTTGCGTATTTGCGTACGCATTTTAAAATTCATACGCATATTTTAATCTATACGCAAATGCGTACGAATAGCGTACAAATTCAATTTGTACGCTATTCGTACGCTATTCGTACGCATTTGCGTATAGATTAAAATATGCGTATGAATAGCGTACGAATTTTAAAATGCGTACGCAAATACGCAAAAATGGCACTCGAGCATGCTCGCTCATCTCTAGTCACAATCCTAAATATCTGCACCCCACCCGTTTTCTCTGTTAGGCTCCAGTGTTTTCAGACTCTATCATTCTCGTCCAAATTGGACATTTTAAAATAAATTTAGTCTACATAGAAAACATTATTATGCAGCTAGCTGTAACCGGTTTACTTCAATTAAGACTTAATAGCTGTTTGTCAGTGCGGAATAGCAATGATTAATTTGTCACAGTTAATAATTGCAAACTGGTTGCTAAGATGCAAAGGAGAACACATCCATTGTATGCTTTATAGCTTTTGATGGGTTCGAATTTTAGCTATACAGTGTATCAGAAATATTGATCAGGTCGCCCAGTTGGTTACTATGGGATATGGAGGTTCGGTCCACGGTAAGTTCAGAGATGGTCATTAGCGTCCTTATACCTCCATAGATACTTCACTAACATCCATGGTTTCATAATCTTGTGTTGACCTGCATATGTCTGTGGGCTGTATCAGATTGCAAAGTTCTTACAACTCTTGCCAGTCAATAAACCAGCATCTCGTGTTTGGAAGAGTCCATGGATCTTACAAAGTGATTCCCCCCAACCCCAACTGTAACTGGTTAGAATGGCTGGATCATACCATGGTACAGTAAACATGTCCTTAACCCCCTATCTGTTTTGCCAGAGTGGAGCTCCAGCAGTGGGAAAAGTAGCTAACTGGAGGGGGGAGGGCTGCTTTAGATTCTGCTACCTCCTGAATGCTAGCAGCTAGAAACATGCAACTGATCTTGTTTGAAAGCAGACATTCCAAGCTTTAAGATACCAAAATGACAGCAATATGTTCAGCACAGAGAAAGATATCACTGATAGAAATCTGGATGCTGTGAATGCAGCTGAAAATGAAAGTAAAAACAGGTTTTACTCCTGATTATTCCTGACTTGATTTCTAACAGTGATTTATCCTGTTGCATGTTTCTAGCTGCTACCATTGAGGAGATATCACCATCTAAAGCAGCCCTCCTCTTCCAGTTAGTTACTTTTCACACTGCTGGACTGGGCAAAACAGGTGGTTAAAGGGGTTATCCACAAAAAAACACTTATCCCCTATTAACTGACTGTTTGGTCGGGGTTTTTAATGCTAGGACCTTGTCAATCACAAAAATAGGTGTCTATGTTCCCAGTTTGAATGGAGCAACAGTCACGCTTGCACGCTTCCACTCCTTTTGACTCTGCTGTACCACCAGAGACAGCAGGATACAGTACTCAGTTATCTCCGTCATAGAGTTGAATAGAGTGGCATCAGATATACGAAACCACTATTCCATTTAAAGATGGGACCCCAGTGAGGTCCCAAAGATATGGAATGATGGTTGTTTGTGTGAAAACCCTTTAAGGAGTACTTATCAATTTTTTATGCTATTTTTTTATTTTTTCCATTACTGATTCATGTATCCTGTTTCTAGCTGGCGCACTTCGTCCATACTTGTAGATGAACGGTAATTAAATTGAATGAATTGCATGTATACATATGTTACATGGCCGATCACAGCACATCCCTGTAGGTTTATGAAACCTGCTTTTGCTTTAATTTCATACAGTTTCTTGTTGAGTATGTTACTTTATGAGGCTAGGGCTGCTTGGTGACTCTGTGCAACATCGGGTTTCGGACAGGTCCAGTGACCAGAAACGTGTAGATTGTCTTCTATTTGCTGTTGTGTGACTATTGAGATGTGTGATTTGCCCATTCCACTTGCAGTTCTGTGACTATATTACAATTGTAGTTTGGCTATTGAAAATTGGCCAAGTTGCTTGAAAGATCACAAGCAAGGCACAGTCAAGTGTGACTTACAACACGAACACATTGACAATCATTAAATCCAATATCTCAGTGTAACACTGCATTTTTATGACCAAAGTGTAGTCCTAGTCTGAATCTATCTTCACTGAGCTCCCCCTAGTGGTGAACCCCACTCGAGGAGAAACACGTCGGGGTGACGTACTTGTTACCAGGGGCAACATCTTTGTTGTTAACCCCTTTACCCCCGGAGCTTTTTTCGGTTCTGCATTTTCGTTTTGCGCTCCCTGCCTTCAAACAGCCATAACTCTTTTATTTTTCTGTTCACATAGCTGTATGAGGGCTTGTTTTTTGCAGGACAAGTTGTACTTTCCAACGCCACCATTTAATATTGCATACGGTGTAGTGGGAAGTGGGAAAAAAATTCCAAACCGGGTGAAATTGCAAAGAAAACGCTATTCCGCTACAGTTCTACGGGTTTCTTATTTACAGCGTTCGATGTGCATTAAAACTGATCCGTTACTTTCATTCTACTGGTCAGTACGAATCCGGCAATACCTAATATGTATAGTTTTTCCTGCGTTTTCATAGTGATAAAATAATTAGAAAGTTGCCCTTTTTTTTTTTTTTTTTTCCTTGTCAAATCTTGACCCCTATAACTTTTTGGTATTTATGTGTACAGAGCTGTATGGGGGCTCATTTTTTTGCGGGACGATCTGAAGTTTTTATTGATACCATTCTGGGGTGTGTATGACTTTTTGATCACTTTTTATTTAATTTTTTTTAGAAAAAAAAAGCGACAAAAAACGGCAAATCGCCATTTGGACGCTTTTTTCCGCCACACAATTCGCTGTATTGGAATTTTTTTTTTATATTTTAAAAGTACAGGCGTTTTCGGTCACGATGATACCCATGATGTCTATATTTATTGTTATTTAGGTATTTATTTTTTACTTATACGGAAAGGGGGGTGATTTGAACTTTTACATCTTTTTTATTTTTTATATATTTTTTAACTTTTTTTTTTAATTTTTTTTTACTATTAGAAAGCTCAAATATGGGCTTATATATTGTGGCTTTTTTTTTTTTCTTTATGAGCAATTCTGGGTTTTATAGACTCAGAAATCCATGAATTGCTCATTTCTTATCCTGGCCTGCCATCTAGTGGCCAGAATAAGAATTGCACTTTGAAAACTGTAATCCTCACCAGCAAGGATTACAGTTTTCATATGGTGTACAGACACCCCGATTGGCCACACGGGGTGTCTGTACACCACCCGGAAGCGAACGCTTCCGGGTTTAGCCGCAACTAGATGCCATGATCACGTGTGATCACGGCATCTAGTCAACCCGGAAGACGCCGCCGATGTAGTAGGTAGCGGCAAGTCTCTGCTGTTAGAAACAGCAGAGACTTGCCGGCCATGACGCCCGCCGCACCCGCGAGCGGGCGCCATGTGCCCGCATCGCCCCAGCGCCGTACATGTACGGCGCTGGGGGTGAAGGGGTTAATGGTATAGTGACAGCGATTTGTCCTGAGCCCTTTTTTTTTTTATTTAGGGTGCTATATGATATTTGGTTCAGTTATCTGTTGATTTTGTGTATTCTCATTCTTGGTGCCTCTCATTTCTTAGTGGTGGGATTGTACTTTTAATATTAGAAATAAAGGTTAGATTTTGTGGCACTTGCAGTAATATGACCTTGTGGACTACTACACACCTTGCTCCTGGCATCATCTTTGTTTGTTTGTTGACAACTCCTGAAGAGGGTAATAATGGTCTTCAATTTCCTCCATTTGTACACAGTCTTTCTGACTCTGGATTGAAGTCCAAACTTTTCTGAGATGGCTTTGTAACCTTTTCCAGTCTGACGAGCATCAACAACTCTTCTTCTGAGGTCCTCTGAAATCTACTTTGTTCGCACCATAATACACTTCCACAAACATGTTGTGACGATTAGACTTTAGATACCTGTTCTTTAAACAAAACAAGTCACTCACCCACACCTCATTGTCATTCCATTCATGGAAAAACCTTACTCTTATTTCACCTTTAAATTATCTGCTAATCCTAAAGCTTCACATACTTTTGCCACTCACTGACATGTGATATTTGTTCATTTTCCTCAAAAAATAAATGACCAAGTCTGATATTTTTGACTTGTTTTATTTGGTTATCTTTATCTACGTTTAGGACCTCTGTGAAAATCTGATGTAGTTTTAGATCACATTTATGCTAGATTCAGATGCAATTTTGAAGCTTTTGGGCAATAAAATGATTACCATATTATGTTGACATTGGCATTACTGCTCCAAACAGAAGAAATTGCTAAGTCCATACAATACTGATAAGTTGCTAAGTACATTCTGAAATGTAGAGCAAATATTCCTATGCAAAAAGTTGCCTACAGAAGGGATCTACTCTGGGGAAATTAATCAGAAACTCCATTTTGCAAAGGAATTATTAAAAGCTTTCATCGAACAATTGTAGGTAGACAGTATAATCCCCACACAGGGGGGCAAATGCAATTATTGTAATATAAAAATAAAATTATATAAATATTATATTAATCTAAAAAGTTACAAAAAACACATTACAGCAGATTTATTCTTCTTGTTTAAAATGTAGACAGTGCAAACCTAAGCAGTTTAAAGATGCATACAGTAGCTCTTGCTGTGATAAATTTGATGCAGATTTACACACTTTTGTCTAGTCTTATAAAATCTGTTGGGTGGCTTACTTTATGCTTAAATTTTGTACCAGAATTTTGGCAAACAATTGTGCATCATAATTAAGCCATACCCCATTCTTTCTAAGGCACAAGCATTTCCCAGCAAAAAGAGGTCTAAAACCCAAATGAAATGTGGTGCAAGGCATGTACGAAAGTTGTATTTTGCCACAAATGAAGCACATTTATTTTAGTTACTCTACCCCATTGTCTTTCTTAAAGAGGACCATAGTGGGATATCAACTGGTCCATGAAGAATATTGATGACACATCTTGTACAAGTAGGAATTGCCCAAAGCTGCCAGACAGGGAACGCATGTTGAAAGTCCATACTTTAGCACAGTGTTCCTCAACTCCAGTCCTCAGGGCCCACCTAACGGTCAGGTTTTCAGGATTTCTTTAGTATTCAGCAGGTGATATAATTAGTTTAATTGCATCAGGACTTGGTAAGGCATTCATTCTGCGGGATATTCTCAAATCATGACTGTTAGGTGGGCCCTGAGGACTGGAGTTGGGGAACACTGCTTTAGCAGAAGGAGGTCCTTTTAGAAGGAACATGTCTCCTTGGACATGGTGTCTATTCCGCAGACAACATGCTCAAGAGCAGGAGAAATTGAGTGGATCGATATATAGTTTTGTGGGAAAAGATTTGGTGGTCCTACTTACTAAGTGACAGCAGTCAGTAGTATGCACAGTCATATACCGTAGATAAGGTCAACCACTGAATAGTTCCAGCCTCTGAACTCCTAAGCATATATACATATACATGTATCTGCTCAGCTCCTTCTGCTGTATACCATGCTTTTCAATATCTGGTCTTGTGGCAATTAGCTCTCTTTTAAAGATAATGCAGAGAGATGTAGAAGAAAAGGAAGTCTGGACTAGTAAGCACTCAACGGAAGCTTGTGGCGTCTATGGTGGTATCCTTGAAACTTTTTTTCTGTACCATCCATTACAAGCATTTCAGACTGTATCACTTCATTTTTCATTTCAATTCTCTTGCGTATACTAAACTGTAATCTATGTATAGCACCCTCAATGGATGAAGATGAAAGCTCTCATATTGTTGACGGCTACATGTTTGGTTAGTTGAATCACCTCATTTTTACATTTACATGTTCTTTAAACATTTTTCTTTTGAATGGTTTCCAGCTGTTCATGGCTGTGCCCAGAAAGAATCTTGTATTGTGAAAAGTCCTTGGAAATGAGCTATTCTCATTTTATTACCACATCATATAATGTCTTTATATTACTTCTGAAGAGTGGAATTGTAAGCGTTCCTGAGCAAGGTTGTGCAAGTTACTTTTATCAAGTCTTCAAAAAGTAAAGTAGGCAAAGTTCCCGCTTGCATTCCTCACTAGAAAGTGTATCCAGACATTTCCTACGGCTGTAGACGATGCATTTTTTTTCTTTATTCTTTTAGCTATATTTGAACTTGCTGTCAAACACTAATGATGAAACTCCTGTAATCCATCGCCGCCTTGAAGGGGAAGTAATTAATGGAAATATAGAGTGTTGGTTCTTTTAAGTTAAGGTGCTTCAACCTTTTATTGTAGGTATAGTTTTAATGAGAAACTGGATTAGCATTTGTAAACAGGGAAGTGTGGGTGAATTGGAGGGGAGGGAGATTGCGGTAGACATCATTTGTATATCTAGTCATGCTGCATTTTATGTTTTTTCCTATAAACAATGGTGTTAATGAGATGATAGTGTGAGTCGGATACTTGTTACATGAGTTGGGACATTTTAATCTATTGGAAAGTAAAATTTAGTATATCTATAGGTCTAAAATATAAAATGTCCTCAGGAAAGAACATCACTATATCATCGATGGGTGTCTGACTCTCAGCACCCCGACTAGTCAGCTGTTTGAAGGGGCCACACTACTTGGATGAGTGCTGTTGCCTGTTGGGGCGTTGCTAGGGTCTCAAAAGATCCGGGGCCCAAGCCCCAATGAATATGGCCCAATTGTCTATGTAGACCCTCGCCCCAACCCTGCTATACAGCAGCACATACCTCACATCCAGGGCCTCCAGGTGACTTCTCCTCTGATGTAGATCTTCTCTGTTGTCATCTTCTCCATTCGGCCCAGACAACTTCTCTGAGCTGCCGCTCCTCGTCTCTGCAGAGTGTGACACACAGACATCTTATCAACCTCACATTTCTATCATCATCCCCCAACCTGGAGTCCCCACAGTGTTATCCTGCTGCTCGCTGTGCCCCCAAAACCTCCAAATACTATCCTGGAGAAATAATAGTGCCCCCCATAGTAATAGTCCTACCAATAGTAATTCCCTCATTAGTAACACTGCACCCTACAGTGACCCCAGCACTGATAATGCTCCCCAAGAGTGCCTCCATTAGTAGAGGAGCCCCCCAGTATTAATAATGCCATCACAGAGCCCCCGGTAGAAATAAGGCCCCCTATTGTTCCCCCAGTGGTAATAAAGCTCTCTACAGACCCCTCAGTAGTAATAAGGCCCCCCCATAGTGCTCTTAGTAGAAATAAGGCGGATCTATAAGTCCCTCCTATAGAGCCCCCAATAGTAATAAGAACACCTAATGTCCCCTGGATTTATAATACCCCTACAGTATTTATATCGCTCCCCCTACTGTTATAATGCTCACCCTGAAGTGCCAGCTGTAGTTATATTCCTCCCTTTAGTGTCCTCAGAAATTATTAATTATTCCTCCACCATATAGTCCCATGTAAATAAAGCTATTTCCCTCCCTCCGCAGTAGAGTCCCATGTAAATAACATCATTCCACCCCACAGTCCCATGTAAATAACATAAACCTGCCCTCAGCCACCTCCAACATGCAGTCCCATGTAAATAGCATCACTCCACGCCACAGTCCCATGTAAATAACAGAACCCTGCCCAAGTCACCTCCAACACACAGTCCCATGATAACATCCCTCCCTTCTGCCCTAACATACAGTCCCAGTTAAATAACCACAACTCCCAGCATCCCTCTGCTTCTCCCTTCACTTACCTCTTCTGATGTAGCAGAGCTCACTGCAGCTTCTTCGCCACAATTCTCCTCTTCAGTTTAGAAGACAGGGTTTGAAAAGGACCTGCGATGATGTCACAGTCATGTGACCAGTGCAGGAGTGGACGTCACTGGTCACATGACCTGTGATGTCGTGAAGTAGTGAGTCGGCACTTCAGTTTCTTGTCGCGATGCACGTGTCAGGAGAGACGCTCCGGTGATCAGGTACATTAAAGACCGGCACTCGCTGAATATGTCATTTAGATATTTATTGTCACATATTATTCGTGTGACGCGTTTCGGCTAGTTTATAGCCTTCCTCAGACATGTCTGAGGAAGGCTATAATCTAGCCGAAATGCGTCACATGAATAATATGTGACAACAAATATCTTAACTACATATTCAGCGAGTGCCGGTCTTTAATGTACCTGATCACCACATGACCTGTGATGTCATCACAGGTCCTACATATCTTGCATTGCATTAGATTCAATTGTATTGCCGTCCTCTGTCTAACAGGCAAGACATTCGGAGCCTGGGAGAAAACTTCAGGGGCCCAGGCCCTGAATGTTTTAGCCTAGCAACGCCCCTGACAAGCATGACACCTTCCATTGTATAATGGCTGTTATAGTGTTGCAGCTCAATCTCATTCAGTTGAGTGGAACCATGTCAGCAAAGGGTCTGACGTTGCAGGGCTAAGAAGAGGCTGCAGTGCTCACCAAAGTACCGGTGTTCCAACAGCTGATTGGCAGGGGTGCTGGGAGTGAGATCCCCACCTATCAGATATTAATGACTTACCCTGAGGATTGATTAAGTCCTGACAAACCCATTTAAAGGCTACGTATACTTTTATATTAGAGTCTTCTTGCTCTGTTGCATCTAAGATCCAAAATTAAAGGGGTTGTCCCACAAAAAAAAATTCTACAGTTTTCAAATCAGCACCTGGATCTGAATACTTTTGTAATTGCATGTAATTAAAAATTTTGTATAGCTACTGGGTTATTCAGTAAAATGTATCTGTATACACTTAATGTGCCCCTTAATTTCTTATTTCTTTGTCCTGCTCACTGAGAAGGCCACACATGCTCAGTTTAATCTTTCAACTGCCTCCTGAGCTGTGATAGGGAGAGCTGAGGCACGCCTCCTTATCTGCAGCAGAAAAGACACTCCCCTTGAGCTGTCAACTTGATATACCGTATTTTTCGCTTTATAAGACGCACCCGAAGATAAGACGCACCCCAGATTTTAGAGTAGGAAAATAAGAAAAAAATATTTTTCATCAGACCACATATCTGACCCCCCATAAATTTCAGGGCATCACATCAGGCCCCCATCAGACCTCAGATCAGCCCAGCGTTCCCCCATCAGACCTCAGATCAGCCCAGCGTTCCCCCATCAGACCTCAGATCAGCCCAGCGTTCCCCCATCAGACCTCAGATCAGCCCAGCGTAACCCATCAGACCTCAGACCAGCCCACAGTGCCCCCATGAGACCACTCTGTGCCCCCATCAGACCTCAGACCAGCCCACAGTGCCCCCATGAGACCACTCTGTGCCCCCATCAGACCTCAGACCAGCCCACAGTGCCCCCATTAGACCACTCTGTGCCCCCATCAGACCTCAGACCAGCTCACAGTGCCCCCATTAGACCACTCTGTGCCCCCATCAGACCTCAGACCAGCTCACAGCGCCCCCATTAGACCAATCTGTGCCCCCATCAGACCTCAGACCAGCTCACAGTGCCCCCATTAGACCACTCTGTGCCCCATCAGACCTCAGAACAGCTCACAGTGCCCCCATTAGACCAATCTGTGCCCCCATCAGACCTCAGACCAGCTCACAGTGCCCCCATTAGACCACTCTGTGCCCCCATCAGACCTCAGACCAGCTCACAGTGCCCCCAGTAGACCACTCTGTGCCCCCATCAGACCTCAGATCAGCCCAGCGTGCCCCATAACAATAAAATAAAAAACTTCACTTACCTGTCCAGCGCCCCGGCTCCGCTCCGGCGCTCCTTAGGCTTTCCGGCCCGACGCTGCACTGTCACCTGACTGCGTGCAGCGTCAGGTCATAGTGCGCGCACTACGTCCTGACGCTGTACGCGTTCAGGACAGTGCAGTGCAGCGCCGGGCCGGGAAGCCTGAGGAGCCGCGGCAGGACAAGTAAGTGAAGTTTTTTATTTTATTGCTATGGTGCACGCTGGTCTGATCTGAGGTCTGATGGGGGGGGAGTCCCGGCCCCCCGGCAGCTAAAACATACAAGTGAGCGCTTCCATAATGGAAGCGCTCACTTGTATTCGTTTTATAAGACGCACTGCAATTTTCCCCCTACTTTTGGGGGGGAAAAAGTGCGTCTTATAAAGCGAAAAATACGGTAAATCTAGCAGAGCAATGAATGGAGAGATCTCTGGATCCATGTGAGGTACAGGGCTGGTTCTAGCTTTGTTTGAAAGAGGTTGTCATGTCTTATATGATGTCTGATTTTCATTTTTTACATTAGTCATGGGATAACTCCATTTTTCTTATAGACTTAAATGGTACTATTTTGTGTATAGAGTTGCCATGCAGATCTATGTGACTCCATGGTTACAGACTGCAAAACAAACTCAGTGTAGTCTGATTTTGGAGCTTTCCCCTCTTCTGCTGTCTGTAGGTTAATGCAAAGAGGATTTGAAGGGTGTGAAGTAACACATGAATTCAGAATGGTACTGCACAGAATCTGCTTATGAGCTGTAGGACATTTTGTTGTGTTTTATTGTGTAGTGCTAGTATATTGATGACCTATGTTCAGGATAGGTCATTAGTATAAGATTGGTGTGGGTCTGACTCCTTGCAGGAGCACACAGTTACTTCTAAGGGTGCATTCACATCAGCATATAGCTTTCCGTTCTTCTGATCCGTCAGAAGTAGAGAGAGAGGGGGAAAAAAACAGAATCCAGTAAAAAAACAGATCATGTTGCATCAGTTGTCATTCGTTTGAGCCATTTCAGTCTGACATACGTTTTTTACACGGGGAAAATAGCTCTGCATGCAGTACTTTTGTTTCCATTTAAAAAAACGAATCTAAGACGGAAATGGCTCAAACGGATGACAACTGATGCAACAGGATCCGTTTTTTTACTGGATCCAGTTTTTTTTTCTCTCTCTCTCTCTTTTCTTCTGACAGAACAGAAGAACGGAAAGCTAAACGGTGATGTGAATGCACCCTAACAGCTGATTGTCGGGGTTGCCAGAGGTCGGACCCTAGGTGATCTGATATTGATTACTTATCTTGAAGATTTGTCATCAGTGTACTGTACTAGCAATGCACAACCCATTTAGTCAAGACTGATTACAAAGATGCTACATATAATGGATATTGTAGCTCCAAAAAAGTACATAATGTACACATGGTTTACATATTTGAAACTACAGGAAAATGGAGACTTCTTTTTCATCTTATTGTAATATTGGAACTGGATGACCTATTGCAGTTCTTGAAAATCACTACCTTTACAGTGTTGGACTATAGCTAAGAGTTACAAACACCCTTTCCCCCAATTCTGCAGCCTCACACTATCTTGTGTTCTTTTCTCCCTGGCTACATCATGTCCTTGGATCCTCTCCCACATTTGCACACACGTCATCCATGTACTGTACACTCTACTGCTGAGAGAAAGGAGGGGGAGAGCAGAGAGAGTTGTCAGTAATAGAAACTTACATACATCCTGAAGAAGGAAAATGCTAGGAAATTTTTCCTAAAGACTAGAAAATGCAAAATTTAGCCATTAGGAAGGAAAAAACAGTAATGTTAAATAAACTGAGTGCAGAGGTGTATATCTCTGACTTTGAACATTATGTAACTGCTTACCAAGCAAGTAGTTCCTCAACTCTGTACCCCAGTCTCCCTACGAACAAGCATTCAGGCATGTGTACATATATGCAGTATTTTAATGGGGTAAGGATAACAAGCTCGGTTTCTCTCCAGAAAGTGGAAAAGACTAGACATTCTTCTTTTTCCCATCATCTGCTGTTAAGGGGCAGTTTGGCTACCACCTCCATGCCAATTAAATCAAAATTGATGGGGTTGGCTGGCTTGAATCCTCTAGAGCAGTGTTCCTCAACTCCAGTCCTCAGGGCCCACGTAACGGTCAGGTTTTCAGGATTTCCTTGGTATTCAGCAGATGATATAATTAGTGTCAATGCATCAGGATTTACCACAGGTATTAATTCTGTAAGTTATTCTCAAATCATGACCGGTAGGTGGGCCCTGAGGACTACAGTTGGGGAACACTTTCAGCTTGTAAGCCCCTACAAGAATAGGCATATATATATATTTGAAATGCTGTGTAATGTATACTCTTTTACAAAGATAATATGGTACAGTGCATTTTGCCGCCCTATAACTTCCTTCCCATACACCATTTGTGTCTTCACATGACAAGAGTTGAATGTCAGCTTGAAAGAAAAGTTCACCTCCTTTGTTTTCTGATCTACACGTCTGTAGTGTAGTAGTATTTTACATCTGGGGTATAATAATCTTGCCTTATTTATTGTTTTGTCAGTATTATTCTGATGGGTATACATAGTTAATTCGGCTAAGTAGAATATATTGTGGCACCGCGGATGGTGCAGTACGGTACATGAGATTTGTGAGATCTCACTTTACTTTATGTTAATAGATGCACAATGAAATTGCCTTAATGAGTTGATCTATCATGCACACTAATTACATCACCCAAAACTGCTGACCACTTTTTCTGTGTACACTCTTGTCGTTACGGTAGTTTATTGCCTTTGGCACCTTTTGTGTTTTCGCAAATAAATCATGTTTAACATCTCAGAATTGCCTCTTGCCGTCTCCTAGGTGTCCTCCGTCATTTCCTCCCTCTCAGTGGTTAATGGTTGATGTTATCTATGCATTTTATGAACTTCTAGGATGTTATTAATTGATCTCCCAGTTTTATGAGATGAATTAACATTTTATTTTCTAAGCTAGTTTATGAAGTTGTATTTAGAAACTTGTAGGTACAGCTAAAGTTAAAGGACCACTAATCCTGAAAAATACTGAATACGTGTACATAACTAAAAATGTCCTCAACAGTTAAAGGGCTTTTCCCATGAATAATGTTCTACAGTTTTCAAACCTGCACCGAGATCTGAATACTTTTGTAGCTGTATGCAATTGAAAATTTATTTTAGCTACTGAGTTATTCAATGAAATATATCTGTATAGCGCCACCTGCTGTTTGCACTTTTTCTAATTTCTCTGCCCTGCTCACTGAGATGGAAGCACATACTCAGTTCCATCCTTCAGCTGTAACAGAAAGGACACACCGCCTGAGAAGGGACACCCACCTTAAGCTGCTAGCTTGAAAGAAATCTAGCAGAACAATTGGAGCAATGATTGGGGAAATATCTGGTTCCATATGAGGTACAGGGCTAGTTCTAGCTTTGTTAGAGGTTATCATGTACTAGATTATTGGGGCCATTTATCAAACTGGTGTAAAGTAGAACTGGCTTAGTTGCCCGTAGCAACCAATCAGATTCCACCTTTCATTTTTGACAGCTCATTTGGAAAATGAAAGGTGGAATCTGATTGGTTGCCATGGGCAACTAAGCCAGTTCTACTTTATAGCAGTTTGATAAATGACCCCATATGTGTGCCATAGCCACCAGGTTTCTGCTGTTTCATACAGCAGAATCCAGGGCTAATGTCTGCAATCAACAGTAACGCCAATTGCAGACATTTATCCCCTCATATGCTGTATTCAATTAATGAATCAAAATCCATTATTGAATAGAAATGGCAAGCTAGTGATTGCTTGTTATAGTCATTTAGGGTGACAAAAAAAGTTTTAAAAAGTTTTCCCAAAATGTAAAATAAAAATAAACAATAAAAAAATCATAGGCATTGATGCGTCCAAAACACCTGTACTATTAAAATATACAAATATTTATTCCATACAGTGAATGACATAACAGAAAAAAATGGCAAATTGCCCCTAAAATTGAATAAACAGTGATTAAAAAGTTATAAAAATGCCAACATAATATCAATAAAACTACAGATTGCCCACAAAAAAGTCCTTATACAGCTGTGTAGATGTATCATATTTTTCGGACTATAAGACGCACTTTGAATTTGGAGGAGGAAAATAAGAAAAATAATATTTTTCATCACACCTCAGAGCAGACCCTCGTTCTTCAGCAGACATCAGATCCCAAAATGAGACCCTCAAGCTTCATCAGCCTCACATTAGACCGTCAGATCCCGAAGCTCCATCATCCTCAGATCAGACCCCATCAGCCTCAGATCACATGATCACAAAAAAAAACTCACCTCGCTTGCTCCGGACAGCCCTGCCACTCACCGCCTCACTTGCTCCGGCCCATTGTACACTGTGACCTGAGATTGTACAACGTCAGGTCATAGTGCGTGCATATGTGCACTACGTTCTGGTGCTGTACGCCGTCATGACACACTTCAGAGCGAAGCCTGAAAGAAGATCAGGGAGGGTGAGTACAAACAGTGCCGTTCAATTCCCTCACCACTCCCACACCTTCTGCATTCTCATTAGCATTTAGACTAGGGAAAAGTGTGTCTTATAGTCTGGAAAATTGCTATAACTCAAAAACTTATCGAGGTCAGAATATGGCGATGAAAAGAAAAATTATATTTTTTCAGTATTGAAACACAGTAAAAAGTATATAAATGTGGTCTTTTTGTAATTGTATTGACCCAGAGAATGAAGGTAACAGGTCAGTTTTACCTCACAAGGAACTCATGATAGAAAAAAAAACCTGTAAAAAAAAAAAAAAAAGTTCCAATTTGGTTTTGTTGTTTTTTTTTTTTTTTAGTTTCTTTTTAGTATATAACCTTACTGCCAATCACCTGTATTGCAATGTGACTTTAAATGTTGTATAAAAGCTTTGCTGTTGTGTTCGGGGAGCTGCATAGGTTTGAAGTTGGGTAGCTTGATGACCAGGGGGTAAATCAGGGGATCATCAGACAATGGACAGGTTCTGTTTAGATGATGGTGTGGTTGGAAGTAATAGCAGGAATGAACTTCAGCCTTACCCTGCCATCTCTTTCCTGTAAACCCTTCCAGTATCTCCAGCGGTGTGAAACTTATGTTAAGTGCTCTCTGATTTTATTTTAAAGGGGTGAGAAGATGAATAGTTGCGATGTAATCACCCCCTGAGCTTCATTAAGTTGTTTAGCAGATTTTTAGCTGCAAGCATGAATTGTTGTGTAATTTTTACCAAATATTACACAACATTGCTAGAAGGTGACCTTGAGTGTGTAGAGCAGGCCATATGTCAGGTTAGCATCTTTCAGAAAATGTGATTACATCTTTTAAATTTCATTATTCAAGGTTTTATAGCAAAAACCAAATGTACGGTTAGGGTATACATGGTTGACCTGAGTCCACCAGAGTTAGGGCAGCTGAGAGCTTGTTAGCAGGTCTCCCAAGCAGAAGACCCCTCTCTATGACTTCTGTATGCTCTAATTGGGCCAATACATTTTTTATGTCTTGATGGGACATTTTAAATAATTTTATGTCCTATAATAAATCTTGAGTCTGTTATGTGATTTCTTCTCCTAGACCTTATCTGAAGTGCTGTGATAATCAACCACTCCCTGTCCTCTAGCAGTTGTATAAGTAATTGATTCCTTACTGTCTTCTACTCTTGGTTTCAGGTTTTTCTTCTATTACTTGAGATAATTTAGTTTGTCTTCTGGCCATTGCCCTTTGTGCTTTACCTTCATTTTATGAGCCATTAACATGGAGCACTATAAGGGAATATATGATGTGTTGTAACTCTAATTATATGCATCTACTAGTGATTTATCTCTCTGCTACATGTTTAATTTTAGCCCTCATTAACTTTACACCAACACTCTTTATTAAATATACTATACTTCTCAATGCCCTGAGACCATGAGCCAGCGGAAATCCATTGGATGTTGGTCTCAAGTATCAATCTTATTTTCACATTTTTCCTTTTTTTCTTAAGGCCATTTGTATTGAGAGTTTGTTTTATTTAATTATTTTGCTTTATGTGTTGTTTGTCTATAAGAACACTTATATCTATATATGTTTGTGAGGGCTAGCTATAAGTTGATTAGTATGCTATAAACTATATTTTCTTTGACATTCTCTAAGAGAGGGGATGTGTACATTATAGTAGTCAAATAATTCTACAAGCTTAAATTATTGGGAGATTATAGTTCCAGTAAATAATGTTGATCCATTGTATAATGAAAATGTATTCTGTTTTCTGGTGTTCTTTATCAGTTATTGTCTTCAGTATAAAAAATCTGTCCAAGTCATGCGATGGACACGCAGTTGCAGGGCAGGATACTGTAAAGGTATCAGATTTGTTTCTTGCAACAAGCTGTGCACCTGTGTGTCCATCATATGAACGGGATGGATGCAGGTCCACATTTATCATAGTCCTTATGCCAGTTTTCTGACTTTTTGATGGGTTCGTGGCCCTTTTTCAAAAAGTGGGCAGTAAGGGAAGTGAACAGGGCTGGGTTCTGCTGTCCTTGGACCGTTAGTACAATTTACACCAAAAAATTGGAGATCTACCTCAACTCTAAAGTGGCATAAAATAATAATTTTCACACATGTGCACGTCAACTGAATGTAATGCATTTAGTCCCATTTTTTTATGTGGTTGCAATGTGTAGAAAAATTATATTTTATAATATGTAAATATTATCCCTGGGTGCAATGAGGGTGGTGCAGTTGTACCCAGAAGTTCCGCTCCCGGCCTGCTTTGCTGCACCCCCACCTCTAAGACAATACAGGCAGTAAATATATATTCACATCTGGCCCTATATGTAGGATTGTGTTTGGTGCATGCACTGTACTGGGATTAGAGGTGCCCTTTAAACTGGTGTACAGAGCACTGGTCTTAAAGAGGCTCTGTCAGCATGATCAACCCTATTAAACCAGTCCCGTTGGCTGGTAGAGCTCATCATGCTGATTAAAACTATACCTTTCTTTTGCCTTTATGCTAAACAGCTGCAGAGATAACTGTGTTTTTATTCATGAAAATGAGCAAGTAGGAGCACCATGGGGTGGGTTTGAATCCTGGAAGCACTGCCTTTGTAACACCCCCTGTCTCCTGCACACTCCCTCTCCCCTTGATCTACAAGACTAGACATCAGCATGGGAAGGGCAGAGCTGTGTCTTTGAGCCTGTTCCTAGCATGTACATATCATATACATTACATACTATAGCCATACCATGTTGAAAATAAATTAATTGACACACTTTTTTTTAACAGTGAAATGTCCTCAAAAGTAATGTACTGAGATTTTTCAGATTGCTTATTGATGACTTTCTCTTGTCTCTTGCAGCTTAGCATCTTAGAATTTCCTCCAAAGAAACTTTTTGGAAACAAAGATGAGAGAGTGATTGCGGAACGCAGAGCTCAGCTGGAGGTAAGTGTTCTGTAACACACAGCAGGTCAGGACTAGAGGGTATAAGTCAAAACGTGTTTTAATACTTTAAGAAAGTATTTCTTATGTTCAGCATCAAGCTGATATACATACTGTTGCTTGGTTTTCCAGGATGGACACAAAATTAGTAACAACATAAAATGAATTACATTGAGAGAACATAGATTTAGAATCCTAAGGGGCATTTTTATGGCTCCAATCTAAATTAAAATATTAGTCAATGTAGGAAAATTCTTGATTGAAAATATCTTACAATTTTGTAAATTACTATTGAAAATGCACCAGAATTTTCACCAAAAAAACGGTGTAAATGTCTTGCACCATATTTACCCATCATTTTACACAATTCAAAGCACTTTTTCTACCTCCTTCAACGAGGTGGTGTGGCTTCACAGGAAAGGACATTGCTTAAAATGTGCCATTGTTTTCCAGAACATGCACCCAAAAACTTAGTGCATTTTTGGAAGTAAAATAAGCCAACAAATAGGTTATAAATAAAGTTATGATAGACAGTCTAAAGATGTGCCAGATTTATTATCAGGCATCAGCCAGTAATAGAGTGACAGTATCTAGTCTCAACTTGCCACTCCCTTCATTTCGGCAGATAGGACCACAGTTTGTCATCAGTGGGGGTCTCTGCTGTCGGACTCCCGCCAGACACAATCTGATCCCCTCTTCTTTGAATAGGGGATAAATTGATTACCTGGCACTGGCCATTGGCTTCCTCCCTGACACCGAACCAGTAGCGGTGCGGGGAGCCGGTTAAGTAGATTCAGTGTGAGGGGCCTGGGCATATGGGGGGACATTTTTTAGTCTCGGATAACTTTAAGCTGTCATACACATTAGTTTAAGATTGGCCACATTCATCAGTCATCTAATGTACATGAGTTCCTCCCCAGTAACAGAAGTGATTTTTTAGGGGAGATAAGCTACCACCAGACATGTCTGACAGCAGCTTACTCCCCTCTTTCTAGAGAACACATACATACATGTGTGTAGCTGTCAACTGAATGAACATTTGACCAACCCAAAGAGAGAACAAAAACACAGAAGATACTACATCAATATAAAATACAATCTTTATTATAAGCTTTAAAAAGCATACATATTATTGCATATAAATACATGTAATCTAGACACAACTTTAATAAAAAGTTGGCCCTGAAGAAGCCATTCTGGCGAAACATGCGTTGGGGTGAGCCTGCACTGGTCGGCATCTATTATCACTTCTGTATTTGGCTGTTGACTTAAGTAATATATGGTTATACTGCTTCTCTTTGCTATGTGAGGTTTATTTGACTTGCATTCTTAGATGAATGCCTTATTTAATGCTCTGGATTGTATAAGGGGGGCTTTAGTATTTTGTACTATATGGGCCATTGTTTTTTTACAGGGTCTTATATATATGGGTCTTGTTCCTATGAGTCATCTAGCTTAAATTATTCTGATAACCTTCCTGGTGCACCTCCTTTTTTCTATGTGTCACCATACCGCAATTATTTATTAAAGTTGTGTCTAGATTACATGTATTTATATGCAATAATATGTATGCTTTTTAAAGCCTATAATAAAGATTGTATTTGATATTGATGTAGTATCTTCTGGGTGTGTTTTTCTTCTCCCTTTGGGGTTCGTCATTTGACTTTATACACACCACTGGCTTACGATTGAGCCAAAATATTGTTGTTGGTGGATTTGAATAAACATTTGGCCAACACCCATCTCTGTAAGACTACTTACTGTTTATAGTCTAGGTGGCCCACTATCTTCAGTGCAGTGGCACAGCTCCTGAGCGCCCGTATCCTCTCTTACCAACATCCCCCTTGTCTTCATAGCGGCACCAGTTTCAAAAAGGCCATATCGACACTTGATGTACACAGCCGCATGTTCAATAAATCCATTTGAAGCCTGAAATCTCAATGCTAAGTATCTTCTTTGTTTATAGTCTAGTAAGACTAGATGACAACTATCTTGTCCAGTTCTTGCATATTCTGAAAGCCACTATTCGCAGTATTTAAAGAGGACCTTTCACCACTCCTGACATGCCTGTTTTATTAGCTCCCTGCCTTTCCCACGTACTAACAATTCTGGTACATCTATTCTTATGTCTGTATGTTGTGTCATTCCTTAATTATTTGCACTAGAAGTTATGAATGAATTGCTATTTGTCTTCAGTAAAGGAACAGAGGGGAGGTGGCCAGTTGGGGGTGTGTACCTGCACAGACTGACTGTCCAATCAGTGCTGTCATGTTCAGACTGTGCAGGTACACACCCCCAACTTGTTACCTCCTCTCTGTTCCCTTACTGAAAACAAATAGCAATTCACATATAACTTCTAGTGCAAATAATAAAGGAATGGCACAACATACAGACATAATAATAGATATTCCAGACTTGTTATTACATGGGGAATGCATGAAGCGATTAAAACAGGCATGTCAGGAGAGGTGAAAGGGCCTCTTTAAAAGCTTCCTCTCTATTAATCACAATATGTTGTACACCCAGGCCTAATTAGTCCACAGTCAGGAACTGCAGTGCTAACGGGCTATACTGCCAGCAGATTACTATGCATTATGGAAGAGGCAGAATGGTTGTGGGTGTAGGTTCCTCAACTGGAGTACTTCAGTACCAGGTCCCATAGTAGTCACATATCCTGTCTTTATGGAAGCTACACCACTGTATCCTAAAAGTCATATCATAGTTCACACTGAAGGGTTTCAATATTTTGAGCTGTCAGCACACAAATTTGTAAAAGAAAATGGCTCACTTGCATTCCGTACATTTTCTTTTGAAAAAACAAGTCTATATTCTTGTTTGGCAAACCGACAATATGTGAGAAGTCTCGATCGATTCTGACTCACATGGCCACACTGACTGGCCTACAGTACCCTATTAATCTCCGTAATAAATGAGGTGTTTGACAGTTTATGGACTTCATGATTACACGCTCACACAATGTGCACAGGTGAACGTGTGAGGTACTGAGACATCATCTTCTGGAATGAAATATGACGATGATTGCCCCAATTCTTTTTGCAAGTCATTCTGTAATGGTATGTTCCACTTGAGTTCAGTATATTAGACAAGGTCGGTGGAAATTGGAAAGAAAAAAAAATTGCTTTAATGGTCAACCACAGTCAAAGGAGAAGACAGAACCTCCTAAAGTTTGGCAAAGGAACAGCCGAACTCCCACCGTCTTACTTAGAAAGGGAAACATTATCCGAAATTACATTGCTAACATAACAAAAGCACATCTCGCTTTGATCTATTCTCTCTGTCCGTCTGCTGTTAATACAGAGACAAGAAAATCAATTTAGATCCTACCAGTCATTTAATGTCTTCCCTGTAAACTATTCCGACACTGATTTGTTTTTAATTCACCGACCCGAGGTGTTGACTTGTATATCCCCAGCAATGAATCTTTGTTTATGCACTATCACAGTATGATATATCTTTATCCATGTCTGCCGTTGGCGGAATACTTTTTTTCTTTTACGCTGATGCGGTGAACGCACTGCTGATTTTTAATGTCAGGCAGGTTGAATTACAACAAAATATCCCCCCACTGAAAAAAAAAAGAAGACAATTGACGGGAAGTAAATTGACATAAGTCACTACAAACATTGTAAATGTCACACGAGACTGAAATGAATATTAGATGGGAACGGAATTTACAAGACTGTTATCTTGAAGGAAAATGTGTTTGTGGAGTTTATATGTTGGTTTTGTTATTTACTATGGCGCAGAGCTGGAGTTTATGTAGAACATAATTAGAATGTCAGAGTCAAATAATAGTTCTGTTTGCTCACTGTACACAGGTACACAGAGAGTTTCTTTACATCACCTGCAAAAATGTAACTTTCATAGGCATCATGCCTGTCCTAAAAGACTGGTGGTAGACTGGTGACATTGGGGGAATATGTGCATAAAATGGAATCCAAGGGGAAGGAAATGTTACCTTGTTCCATAAAAAGGAGATATTTTCCTTTAGAAGAGATTGCAACATACGTAGTGCCTACAGCTCTAGTATGGAACCCACAATAATTTCTTGTCCCTCATTAGAGGACTTTGGGATAGAGGTCTGTGAAGGAGGCCTGACCCAGGCCATGTAATACCTGTCAGCCAAATTCTGCCATAAATATACAAACTTGCATGCTTCTTTCAGTTGGGAGAATGGTATAAGCTGCCGAAGGAAACCTCTGGCATGCTCTCTTAGGGCTAAATGTTCAGACATATTGAAATCCAACATGCCTCTTCCTCCGACTTCTGCTGTCAAAGGAGAGTTGAAAGGCTGATGAATGGTTTGACTAACTTTTATCTCATGGTATAGCAAAATTGAGGATGACTTCAGTATATGCACACAAGCTGGTTCTGTATTATCATTTTGATAACATGGAAAGGAGGAATCTACTGCTTTTTAATATTGATGACCTCTCCTCAGGATAGATGTTCAATGTCCAATCAGTGAGAGTCCGACACCTCCTCCGATCAGCTGTAAGGCAAGACGGAGCACGAGTGTGCACGTGAGTTCTCTCTTCCTGCCCGCTGCTAATTGTCTGGGGTGGGGGGCCAGGTGTTGGACCCCATCCGATCTGATATTGATGACCTATCCTGAGGTTAAAAAGACTCCAAAATGTGAGGGTTTTTCCATGTATATGTTCCTTGGAAGGTTTGCACTCATAACATGGTCACAGTAAGCAAATTTTCACAGGTAAATATCAAAATCCACAATGAAACACGTGTTACGTGCTGATTTTATTATGGATTTTGGTGCTGATTTGAGACATAGATTTCATTCCAGTGAATGAAATCCAAACCCGTGGCATTTCCACTGCAGATGGGGCCTGCTACAGATTTGAAAATCCACAATGTCCCGTGAATCTGCAGCAGACTCTTACCACTGTGAATGAATGGAGTTTGATAAAACTCACTAACATCATACTATATTAGGTAGTGCGGATTCCACAGCTAAAGTTCTGGAACAAATCCTCCAGGGCAGGAGCTTACATAGAAATCATTCGACCCCCATGCCCTGCCACCCCACCACTTCCTGCCCTGGCTACGCTGGAACAGAATACTGGAATCTGATCACAAGTGTGTACCTAACCTTACCCGATAAACTGTGCCAACTGACTTTTATATAGTGTGCAATCCTTCCCCCATGGGCTCTGCCAGCTACTGTTTATTAGATAATGTGCCATATCCCCTATGAACTGTGCCTACTGCTGTTTCACCCGTCCCCAGTGCTCACTTAGTGTTTGTGCTGCTGTAGCCGGCTGTCACCGCAGCAGAATGCAGTCAGGACCTTGGACAGATCTTCACAGCGCTGGAGTCTGGGCTGGTGAGGCTGCTGGGTCCGATCAGGTCACAGTGCGATGCGTGCTTGCAGAGGAACAGGGTCGGGACAAGATTTTTTTGGTGCCCCAGGCAGATTAGGCAAATGGCGCCCCTTTGTAGAAATAATTAAAGGCTACCTTACTATCCAGTCACAACTTATGTTTCTCTTAGGGCTTGTTCACATCAACGTTATGGATTCCATTCTGGCTTTCCGTTATAATGGAAAAAATCAGAATCCATAAGACGGAAGTCAAAATGGAAACTTTAGAGGCATTCTGTCGACCAAATTTTTTTTTTCCGTCCAGCATAATGGAAACCAGACGGATCCGTGATGCTTGCCTATATACATCTACTATGACTGATCAAAATGGAATGCCTCTAAAGGTTTCCGTTTTATTTCCGTCTTATGGATTCCGTTATTTTCCGTTATAACGGAAAGCCAGAACGGAATCCATAACGTTGATGTGAACAAGCCCTTAGCTACAGAACCTACTAATACACACCTCAGCTGCTGCAAAACCTCCTAATACACACCTTAGCTCTTGCACCTATTGTTGTGCTTCTGTGACAGAGTGGAATGGCGAAAATCACTAGCGTTGAAGTTAACAAAGCCTAAAACACACCTCAAATGCTGCAGAACATCATGATGGTGACAAGATAACTACAAGTCTCATTGTGAATAAGTTGTTATTGGAAATTAAAGGGCAATACATGGAGGGGTAAAAGAGAAGAGAACAACAACTCCCAGCATGTCCAGGCTGTTGTTATTATTGAACACAAGTGGACATTACAGGGAAAGGGTTTAGGAGGTGGGGACTATCGCTTCCAGCACGTCCAGATTGTTTGTATAGGGCATTAGCTGGCAATGCTGGGTGAGTGTTTTAAGTGGAGAGAACTACAACCCCCAGCATGTCCACACTGTTAGTACTTGACATCAATGTACATTACAGGGAGAGGGGTGTAAAAGGAGAGAACTACGACTCAGCATGCCCAGACTGTTATTATGGGTTTCAGTAGACATTAAAGAGAAAGAGAGTTATGAGGAGAGACTACAACTCCCAGCATTACCAGACTGTTTTTGTAGGGCATCGGTTGAAATTATATGAAGAAGGATATAATAGGACAGTACTACAACTCTCAGTGTTTCTAGGTACTATTGGCTATCCCAGGACACCACTTACCTCTCCTCCATGCACAGCACAGGAGCTCCGCCCCCTTACATCAACAGCCCACTGGTCACACGATAATGACATCATCAAAGAGTTTCACTTCTGCACTACTATGCTCTGGCTTTCTGCTATGGTCACAAAGTGATGACATCGTCAGAGGTCCTTCACCACATCCCATCTTCTCCTCTGCACTGTCAGCTATACATGTTTAATTAGAGGGCGGACCTTTCGTCTACTGCTAAGCCCCCTTCCCTGATGGGCCCCATAGCAGCTGCATGGTCTGCCACCACTAAAGCTACGCCCCTGCTCCAGGGGTGAACTCACCCTTAGGACTATCACACCAATCAGAAATTCCAGCTCTGCTCTTGTCCATATGTAGTGCATCCACAACTGAGAAATCCGATACGCATAGAATTTTCTCATTTGTCGTTGAATCTATAGTACACACAACAGCAGCTGTAACCTTATCAGCTGCGCTGAAATGCCCTGTATTGCGCTGTGATGATTTGCACATACATGAGATATTGGATGAAAACTAGTAGAAGGAGCCCTCCCATGTCCTGCCAGTGTGACCTCACTAGTGAAGGATCAGTGTGACTGGCAGGAGGTAGCCATACATTGTCATGATACTGTGGTATATACCTGTACTCTTAGGTTACTTTACGAGAGGATCTTAATAAAGTCACAAAAGGAAAAACAAATCTTTTTTTTTTTTGTTTTTGTTTTTTTTATTGTATCTTCACTTTACAATAGAAGCAGTCAAACATGATTATTTTCTGGCCTGACTTGTAACGTAGCAGGTTCTGCTCCTTTTATTATTCATTTTTCAAATTAATTAGTACAAATAATCTATTATTTCTGTAGCAAAGCATCTCACATCTCCCTGAAAACGGCGAGGCGGAGAACGCTTGTGTTCTTCTCCCACAGTAGACAGCATGGCATTAATATATGTATTTTCACTAAGCCTGAAACCCTCTGTTAAAAACCTGTCAATCCACACAAGTAAAAAAAAAAAAAGCAAAACTGCCTTCCAACCGCAATGTGACAAAGATAAGACGTAAGAGCTGGCTTTTCGCTGCCTCAAAAAAGTGTCACTTCCCAGGCAGGCACCAATACATTTCTCATAAATTGCTTCAAGAACATGAATGGTGAGATTAATTACATGTCCACGGGCACTGTGAGCAAAATAAAGTAAGAAACACTGTAGTGGAATTTCATTTGTTGCAGTGATTTAATATACTATGTTTGCTTTCTTCTACTGCCACGATAGCTCAATTATTTTGCATTTCTGAGGTCATATGCGATCTTCTATAGTTTCAGCGGTAATGTCATGGTGATAGAAATTGTTCAAGGTGTTGACCATGGGTGTAAAGGGTTTCACAGAGCATGTAATGAAATAATGGGATGTAAAGTATTGAGTATTGTATGGATAGTAGAAGTGATAGGGAATATAGAGCGCTATGTCACTCACACTGGGTAAATAGTTGTGGCCTACATGACCCTTTGCACAGACAGATTATAGGACCGATTGTCGGAAACAACTGTTTGTACAAACGCTTGTTCCCAATAATTACCCTATGTCTGTGATGGATAACTTCCAGCCAGGGACGGATTGGCCATAGACCTTGCAGGGAAATTTTCCGGTGGCTCGATGCCCAGTGGGCCGCCTGGGCCCTCCTCATGGCCTGCCAGTGGAAGTTTTTGGGATGTATTTTGTTTCTGCTGGCGGTATTTTTTGATGGACTGTGGTATTTGGATCTGTTGGGGTGGTATAATGTGCCACAATATGGTATTGCTAGCCCTGCCTTCCATCATTTTGGACCCAGCTTCAAATTGGGGCCACTTTTAGTATTTTTTTCAGGGCCACTTTACGTTCCCAGTCCACCCCTGCCTCTAGCACTCCACCTGTGGTGAAACTACGACTCCTAGCATGCTCCCTTCATTTCTTTGGAATTCTGAGAACAGCCAAATGTGTACATCTTGGGAGTCGTAGTTTTATTACAGCTGGAATGCTGGAGGTTAGTCATAACAGGTCTATGTAAAGATGCCACCAATCACCCAATGTCCAAGGGAAAGCTGTAGCAATCTATTGTCCCCTCCACAGAGAAGATCATTGTTGCAATTCTGATCACTGTATATTCAGATCTCACCTCCACCTTATTAGGAACGTTCAGCGTGAACCCGATAATTGTCTATGTATCGGCCTTTCCTGCTTTTGGCTCTTGGTATACTAGAGCGATGGCACACATTCATTAAAAAGGCAAGCCACCATGATGGAACCATCATCTGACAAATTCATATGGGAACCCAATGACCCTATGGACTTTATAAGGGCCCTGGGTTCTCTATTCTTTCAAAAATACCAGAAATGTTGGTGGAACCATAGTATATGTTCACAATGGATGGGAGGTAATAGAGCCATAGTTATTGGAGGACATGCATCAGCAGTGACAGCAGTACCATCTGTTGTTTGTAGGGTTGAAATTAGGCAATGGTCCTTCAAGTTCCACCTGTGATCATCTTATAATATTTCCGCAATGGAAGGAATAAAAAATTCTGTTAAAATTGGTACAGTTTGTGTATGAGGGAAATTGGATTTCTGGTAAAATTACAAATACTAGGTCTTCTTTCCATAGTACCGTAAATGATACTTATATTTCACAACGGTGCCACCATTCCTCTAAGCAGTATGGTTGCTCATCTCTGAAATCCTTTCAGGTCTGCTTGTGAAACAGTTGAGCCCAAAATTGAACACTGCATTCAATTTTGTACTTAAGCTCTGCCCCCTTAAATTAGACCCCTCCTACCCCTGCCAGTCTTTAAAGGGAATGTGTCACCAATTTTTTTCTTCTGCCAGTTTAGACCAGATAATAACACATATCTTTTTTTCTACTTTTTTTATTTTGTGATTTACAGATTTTTTAAATTCTATTTCCTGAACATGATTATGGGGCCGACCATCTTGCCTGATCTGTTCTTAACAGCATTTAGACAGCATTTACAGAATTGCTTTACAGCAGACATGTGGGCCATAGACAATGGTCTGGAAGGTTCCTCATTGACTTCTATGGGATAGTTTTCTAGACATGCTCTGTGACCTGTGTAGAGGTCATTGTACAGGCAAGGAGTAGATAAGCTTTGACAGTCACCTATTATAAATGGAGGTGATATTATTACAGGCAGGACTAGAATGACAGATAAGAAGGTAACTGCAGTAAAGTGATCTGTACAGACCAAGAAGTGGCCCCTAGTGGCCAGTGCAAAAACTGCAGGATGTAAAATAACATAATCAAACATTCTTTAAAAATGTGTTTAACGTAAAAGCACAATTTAAACAACAGGTGATTTTCTGAGGACTCACTCCCTTTAAGACTTCCCCTATTTTTGTATTACTTATATGTTTAGTGTCCCTTAAAACAGCCACCTGACATCTGAAGCAGAAGGCAACATCCCTGGATCCAGATACAATACATAATGTTTCACTTCTGCCTGTACTTCGCTTTAAAGAAAGGACATAGTTATTTTTGTTAATAGTCGTGTTTAAATTAACATTGGAATTGGAATTGAGTGAGTTCATGACATAGCAGCTCAGTAAATTATAGGCTTATGCTATGCAGTAATTACGTTGTTGACAGATACAGAGTAACGGGTCATATTAAATAGCCCCATCAATCAGCGCGTGCATTGTGGAGAATGATCCTGTACAAATAAGGCACTATATACCATAGCCAAATCATGTTGTATTTGAATAACTGCGCATTTGCTTGGCTGTTTTTATCACAGCACTAAGCACTTAAAAGCTTAATATATCTTTTTAAGCAATTGTCAATCCAGCTTTCATATGTGCTTTTTTAATCATCTTATTCATGTGAGGTTTTACTACTTTGCAGTTAATGAAGTCTTGCTCTAGAGGTTTTGGTCATTTAACTTTAACAATTTTTGGATGGTTCTAAATTGAATGCAAAGTTAACTTGGAAATCCAGGGATATCCTTTTAGGAAAGACTGTCTTTTTGTTGTATGCTTCTATGACTTTACTAACTGGTGCTCAAAAGATAATTAGCAAGTGACACTCCTGTCACTTGCCAATTGAAATTTTTATTTATTTTTTTTACTTGATGTACATGTGCATGTTCTCTGTAGATAGAAGGCAGGTCCTCTAATCATTTACTTTGATAGTCTCCAACACTGATTTATGCCTACTTTTAATAGTGAGTAATGCTCATACAGTGAGTAGTAGTATTAACTTGAAATGTTTCTATACTCTAGAGTTTCGTTGCAATAAACCCAATTCAGATTTCGAGCACAGGCTCAGGGTTGACATCGGAAAATGAGGAGAAATGGCTTTAAAGTTCTTCTGTCAACAGTTTCATAGCATTCAAACAGGCTGACCTTAGGCCAGTGTGCTGGTCAGCAGTCTTGATCCAATCCTGAAAGATGGTCTTATTTTGGTGAAAAAAAGAAGTTTTAATGTATGCAACAAGGGGCGTTGCCATTACTCCTAGAGGTTCCATTTTCAATGTTGTAGCCGTGCCCGCTGCACTTTGATTGACAGGGCCAGGCATTGTGAATGTTGTCACGCCTGGCCCTGACTTGTCATAAAGTTTCAGGTCTTCTCCATGTGGTTCAGTAACTGACGGAGGAGCAGCACAGAAGAGAACTGCCGGCGAGCCTCTTCCCTGTACTACGTCTATGTTGGTTTCTGAGCTGCAAAGAGAAGACCGAGACTTTGAGGAGTCAAGGCCAGGCTTGGTGACTTCCACAATGATCAGCCCTATCAATCAAAGTGCAGAGGGCTCAGCGGCGAGAACAGAGCCTCTAAGAGTAATGGCAATGTCCATTGTTGTTCCTAGAGGCTCATTTGTATATATTAAAATGACTCTGTTTTTTCACCAAAATGGGGCCACATATTGGGAAGAGATCAAGACAGGTCAATTCCGCCGACCAGCACTCAAGCCTAAGGTCAACCTGTTATAGTGCTATAAAACTGGTGACAGAAACCCTTTAAGGCAGCTGAGCAGTTGACAACTGGGTATATAGCACCAAAGTGTCCATTTAGATGAGCTGATATCACTGGAACAAATTATTGCCCTCTCATTAGTAGACCTCACAGACTCGACAGTGAGCCTTTGACTAAGAGTTTATTGGCAGCCAACATCCTGAAGCACGATACCATGAGAAGGCTGTTGTCCCAATTCTGTGTTGAAGCAGAACGGCCTGGTGACCTAACCACAAGTTCTGCTCCTTCCTACTGAGGTTTATTCATAGATCAAAATCTAGTATACGACCACTACCTCCCTAAATTAATTTCTTGCACCACTACATTATTTATTTATTTTTACATGTAAAACCCCATGACAGTGGTGGGTTTTTCAATTTTTTTTCCATTTTGTTTCACACTTTTTCATCCTATAGAGAAGTCTTGGAAAAAAACAAACGCTACACCCAGGCCATTCTGCAATTTCAAAAAATGTCAGGGGAACAAAATAAATGCAGCGTTTGGAGGCTGCTTTATAATTTCCTTTTGGCGAGCATGTAACATCTAACAGCATTTTTTGTTTCCCCCCCACCCCAACAAATAAATCACTATTTTTAAAACCACAGATTTTCTTGTACAGTTTCTACTGGAATTTCCCAGCAGAAAAAATTAGCAAATGTGTTTGGTGCTAATAACTCTTTAGTTTTGCAGGTACTGTAAAACCTACAGATTTTCTGCATGCAGTTCCACAACATAAAATCTGCAGTCTTTCCACTACGTGTGAACATATCATTCTCCTACAGTAAACTGCAGGTCTGTGGGGGGAGTCCGATTCCCCATATCTGCTCTGTGGATCTGTTAGAAAAAGCAGGCTGTTTTATAAAAGCCAGTACCTGCAGGTCATTGACAGACTACAGAATATTATTATATAATTATACTGATACAAGATTCTGTGGTTAAATCAACTTTGAAGTAATTATTCGGTCGATTCGCTTACGTCAAAGATTAAGTTGGTCAATTATCACTATAGAAACCAGGGCCTAAAAAAAATAAAGCAAAACAAAAATCCTTGAAGCCAACTAAAGATTTCAGTATTTGAGAATTTTGTAGCGTCCCATATCACGTATCTTGGGGAAATTAAATTAGGCTGGAATGCACTGGCGAGTGACTTCTCTAAAATCAAGAATCAATAACAAGTTAGCTAAATGCCGGGCAGGCTGAAGCGTAGCTGCATGCTCTGCTTTCCTCTCACATCTAAACGATTGAATGGCTCCCTTCTCATTTCAGCCTCTTCAGTAAACTTCTAATGATCTCAATTGCAGTGTCAGGGGGGTCACGTAGCCAGCCTGACAACTGTCTCTTCTTGTCTGCCTCTTTTAGATGGTTTCTGAACATTCCCATATCTATCACTGTGCTTCACTGCCCACATAACTAAACAAGCGGCTTCTCCACCCTACAAGATCAAAAGCAAGCGGCATTGCAGAGAGCCCTTAGAATATAATTGTCATAGAGTAACTGATTTTCTGTTTGTTTAGAGTTTTTTTATAAACAGTTTTTTCTATAGAAAATTGTTTATGACTGATTACACAATTATAACATGCAGAATATAAAACTGTCACTGATGTACATCCAAACATTAGTTTTTGTCACCATTGCGGTCCGTGCCTGCCAACGTCTTACTGTTCCGTTAGGCGCGGACATTGCTCTGCTCTCCTTATGTGAATTGGGATTAGAGCACTGTGAACTTTCCTTCAGGCCGCTTTCACATGAGCGAGTTGCACCGTCCAGACTCGAAGAGTAAGTATAACACAGCTCCCGTCCTGAACTTCTAGCACTGCAGGGTCGCATAGAATTATATGTATTTATGATGCTATGTAACCCTTAGAGGTCTGGAATGTATTAGTAAACAGTGACCGCATTACGAAACTGTTATCCTATACATTCCAGAACTGTAAGGGTTACATAGCATCATAAATCAATATAATGCTACGCGACCCCGGCAGTGCTGGAAGTTCAGAACAGGAGCTGTGGTATACTGATGCTCGGAGTCCGGATGGTACAACTCGCTCATGTGAAAGCAGCCTCAGAGAAAGTTAATGCTTTCACCCTGCCACTGTCCAGTTGCTGATTAGCCTCCCTGTTTAACTGGGCTGTGGTTTCACCTTCTCAGCTTTGAGGTTATTCCTCTCTAGTAACCAATGAAGGTAATCTCGTCTAGATATCTGTATACCAAGCCTTGTTTGTCTTCCGATTGCGCTCCTTGCAGCCTGTCCTGACCTTGGAACTGTGACCTGGGTTACGCTTGTACTCAGCCTGCTCTGACCTTGGAACTGCTATTTGGAATACGCAAGTACTCAGCCTGCACTTACTATTGGACTGTGTTCAGACTATGCTTTTGCCTCTATCCTTGGTGCTTCAAACCGATGTCTCAGCAGCTTATTACACCAGGACTACTCCAGGAGGTAGCAGCCTGGTTTGTTCCTTGAGGCGAAGTCCAGATCCCTGTATAGGGGTGAATGCCAGGGTTAGTTCACACAGTCGGTCCACACCCACTGTCTGTAACAGTTTTTACATTACACTGTGGGCTGACTGTAGTATTGATGCTACTCAGCAAAGTGACTCGCCTACAGCAGTGTTCGCACTAGACTGAGACCTACGTGGTGAGTGTGCCCACCACACATGTGCACAACCAAATCTGGGCAATACAGCTGACTAACACAAGTCATCGCACACCTGCATAACCCAATTGGGGAAACACAGCTGAATATTTGAAGAGCACGACCAGACAAGATATCCGACAGTGCATCATCTCCTCCATACTAATAAGGAGCACCCGGCCCCGCTACTTCCCCTATAACCTGCGGCTTAACATCAGCCTTCAGAAGGATACGAAAACCGCAAGTAAGTGATGTGGTAACCGCAGATACACTATACCACTTTGCTCTCTATGATTAATACTTTATAAATGTATGGATGCCCTATACCTGTAGTGGCTAACCTCTGGCACTCCAGCTCTGGTTAAACTACGACTCCCAAGATGCACACTTGCTTGTTCTCACAACTCCATAGAAATTAATGGAGCATGCTGGGAGTCGTAGTTTCGCCACAGCTGGAGTGCCGGAGATTAGCCATCACTGCCCTATACTGAGCCCACAATGAGACACGTATGGTTTAAGGATAAATTGTGACGACCCAGTTGTTCTTTATACTGCTTCTCCTCGTATTTGGACAATTTTATATTTTTAATACATGATTTTTCAACTTTCTCTATAAAAGGCCTTTGTATTTACTATCTACAGTCCTACTAGACCCATTACCGTGAGGGCCCTGTGGGTAGAAGTTACTTGTTAATTATTATCATTTATGATGTTTTTGATGTTTTATTATAGGTTGTAATAAATCTTTTAGACTCAACTGAATAAACTATAGTATTCTCTATTTAGCAGGAGGGGTACATCAAGACCAAGGGGAGTCAACTAACTTATTAAACGTGATCCTCACAATCTACTGGCTATACAACTTCATCACAATATTACATTCTGTTGTCCGATAGTGTGAGTGCCAGCTATAGGTAGTTTATATTTGCGTTCATAACTTATAGCATTTTCCTGCATTGCTTGGTTTTCTGCTGCACTTTTGAGAGATTTAGTGCAGTTTCTGGCATAAGGAATACACATCACTGAATTCAAATCCACCTATCAAGCTCTGTAGAGACACTGAACCAGCAGGAGGCTGTTAGGAGTCCGAAGTTAACAAGACATCACAAAGCAGCTGTAAATAAAATTAGAATTTATGACAAGCTGTAATTCAAATACAAGAAAGTTTTCTCAACTTAAACTGTAGAATGAGGCTCTAACGTGAATTTACCCATGTGCAGCTGTATCCTCTGTAGAAACCGTATCAAAATATTCAGTAATTAGCTGCTCACAAATTCTAGGCCAGATCATTCTTGTACTTTTCAGAATTCATACTAATCAGTCATTCTAGCTTTTTTTTTTTTTTTTTTTTTTTTTTAAATCTGGGCAAAGGGTTTTAAGGATGATTCATGTCAAACACTTTAGTAGTTGCTTGCCAAGGCCATTCCAAAAGATGACAAGCTGTCACTGCTGGCCTGGGCTGCGTGGTAAATTCAATTCCTTTGTTGTCATTTGTGAATAGCAGTGACTTGACTTGTCTTGATTTGTGCTTGCAAGAAATGATCCATCACTAGTTGGACCTGTCTTGATATTTACAGTGGGCTTTGACTTAAAGAGGGCAACTTTCTGAAGACAATCAGAACCTCAGCCCCTTCAATATTTTATGGGCTATAAAAATGAATACGTTTCGACATTACATAAAAGGTGAACATGTCAGTTATTACAGCTAAGTAAAATCCTTCATATGAAGGGAATTTTTGCGCCTTTGTAAAAGTGGTGTACCTACATGTTAAAAGGGTTTCTGAGATTTTTTTTTTTTTTTACTGATAACTTATTGATAAGTCAACAGTATATGATTGGTGGGGGTCCAACACAAGGGACCCTCATTGCTCAGTCGATTCGCATAAAACTTTGTTTCAATACTGTATGGAGCAGGAGCTCCATAAAGTATTAGAATGTATTGGTTCTGATGAGCCGAAGTTATTACTTCGTGAGACTTCGTGTAACAACTTCATGAATTTCTACTGTAAAAAAACATTTCCCGAACTCTGGTTCAGTCAGGTTCCAAGGTAGAAATAAATTTCTGAAGTTATAACTTTGGCTCATCGGAGCCAATATATTCTAATACTGTACGGAGCAGTCATCGGAAGTCGATTCGCTCATCCCTAGTGTCAACACATGGCCTAGCGGAATCTGCTGTGATTGGTGAGCTGAGAGAAGGTGGTGGTACTACTGTAAGCGCCGGGTACCTTCTCAAACAGCTGATCAGCGGGGTGTCCCAGGTGTTTGACCCCCACCGATCAGATACTGATGACCTGTTCAGAGGATAGGTCATCAGTAAAAATATCTCAGAAAACTGCTTTAACCTTTACTCATGCAAATATCTTGCCAATGCAAAAAAACTTGGCAACTCTGTCTTCCAAATTTAAGTAGGTGCAGTGCTCATCTATAGATCCTGGATGAATAATTAACCACACGTTTAGATGGTGTGACACATTGAAAGGTCTGTTGCTTGAGGGAAGGTATTTTCCTCCCAGCATGTGCTGCTGGGCTGATTGACAGCCAGGTGAGGTCAAGCATCGGACTGGATTGTAGGTGCCGGTCCAGGCTTTGCTGACACCAAACTACTTTAAAAAGCCAGCCAAACTACAGCAGAGGTGGAAAGGCTGGGGCCTGGATGAAGGCTGAAGACCTGTCTGGGAGGACAGGGGGATTTTGTTTCTATAAATGGACTCTTTATGCAGAACCTGCAGCATGGTGTGAATTAACACCAGGACTTTCAACTCAGGTGAAGTTGTTTTTGATGTACTGTTATACCTGCGTGTGTGAATAAAACACTGCAGTTGGATTAAGAACTGTTTTTGTGCCTCTGATCTGCGTCCGCTTACCTTGCCTACCAGAGCGAATCCCCACAATTGGTGGCTTGGAGCGGGCAAACGCAGCAAGGCCTACGCAAAACCAGAATTTTTTTTTTGTTTTTCATTTTTTCTGGGCACTGTTGTATGTCCTGGATAAAGCCAGCTAAGTTGCAACCAGTGTCACAGGACAAGATGGAGGCTGTAGTGAAAGCCCTTGTGGAGGCTAACCAGCAACAGCAGGAGACTAACCGGCAAATGCTAGAGGCTAATCAGCGACAGCAAGAAACGAACCAGCGGTTGCTGCAACATGTGATGGCGTTACAGAAGACAGGAGGATCTCAGGGGGTCCATGATCTCCGGAAAGCAGTCCGCACGGCGATCCCTAAAATGGCTCCAACAGATGACATCGAGACCTACCTGGCGTTTTCGAGAAAGTGGCTGAGCGGGAGGGTCTTCCCCGAGACCAGTGGGCTGAGGTTATTGCTCCTTTCCTGACATCCGGACCCCAATAGGTGTACTTTGATTTGTCGTCTGAGCAAGTGGCGAACTACAACCAAGTCAAGGGTGAGATTCTGGCGCGACTGGGGGTGAATGTTTTGGTTCGGGCTCAGCAGGTGCATCAGTGGGAATTTAACCCGGCCAAGCCAGTGAGATTCCAGTATTATGACTTGGTGCACCTACTGCAAAAATGGCTGTAGCCTGAGGTACTGAGTCCTACTGCTATGCTGGACCGTATTGTGGCTGACAAGTTCTGGAGGGCTTTGCCACACCCCCTCCAGCACTGGGTCGCCCAGGTGTCTCCAGCTAATGCCCTTCAGATGGTGGACCTAGTAGAATGGTATGAGGCTACCAAGAGCTTAAAGGTGGACACTTTGGGGAGGGGGTCTATAAAATCCAGAAAATCCCCACCCCAGACCCGGCGGCTGGAGCCAAAAAGGACTGCTCGGGATATGCCCACTGCAGATCGGGCCCCGATAATCTGCTGGCGGTGTCATGAGTCTGGCCATGTAAGGGCAGACTGCCCCCATTTAGCTGAGCCCATGGACACAAACTTTGGTTTCCGACAGTCGCTGTATGCCAGAAAGGTGTGTGCGACAGGCACCCCAGAGACTCTCGATAACAAACATTTGTGTCAAGTGGAAGTGGGTGTCACCCCAGCGGTGGCGCTGCTGGACTCAGGGAGTCTGGTGACCCTAGTGAGGGCTGCCCTTGTACGACCCGCTGAGTTTACTGGCCGGAAAATCGGCGTGATATGTATACATGGAGACTTAAAGGATTACCCCACTGCTCTGGTGACGCTAAACACGGTTGCCGGCAGGCGGATCCATGAGGTGGCCATGGCCACGAACTCACGCACTGTGAGTTAATACTAGGAAGAGATTTCCCGTTGTTTCTGGCCCTGTGGCCAGCAGTTAGACCCACCATTCCCCAAGAGTCAGGAATAGCCCCAGAGGATTGGCCTTGCTCAGATGGGAGGCCAGAACCCTGGGAGCCTGAGGCAGAAATGCCAGCGGTAGGGGCGACCGCCACGCCAGTGGAAGAAGGGTAGACTACCCCACTGAATGTGATGGTTGGGGAGGTGGAGGATTTGCCGCCGGGCCCTGAATTGGCAGACCTGAATGTCTCAGGTGACAATTTTGGCACGGCACAACACAGGGATCAGACTCTGTCCCGAGCCTGGGAGAATGTGTTAGTGATTGATGGGGAACCACAACAACCCGGAGCTGAGACGGTTTTTCCGCGTTTTGTGGTTCACCACGATATGTTGTATCGGGTTACCCAACAACGGGGTGAAAATGTTGAACAATTGCTGGTGCCCCAGGCATATCATAAGTTGGTGTTAGACCTAGCTCACCAACATGTTCTTGGTGGACACCTGGGGCTACAGAAAACCCAGGACCGTATACTGCAGCGGTTTTACTGGCCCAGTGTATTTAGAGAGGTAGAAGAGTTTTGTAAGTCTTGCCCAACTTGCCAGATTACTAGCCCCCAGCCACACTTCCGCAGTCCCCTAGTACCCCTCCCGATTATCGAGGTACCTTTTGAGAGAATCGCCATGGACCTCGTAGGACCGATACCTAAGTCGGCTAGGGGTCACCAACATATCCTAGTTGTGCTTGATTATGCCACCCGGTACCCGGAGGCGGTGCCATTGCGTCATACATCTGCCAAACTTATAGCTAAAGAGTTAATGGAGATGTTTTCCCGAGTAGGAATACCTAAAGAGGTTCTGACGGACCAGGGGACACCTTTCATGTCGAAAGTCATGAGGGAACTGTGTAAATTGCTGCGCATAAAACAGTTACGGACGTCCATTTACCATCCGCAAACAGACGGTCTGGTGGAGAGATTTAACCAAACGTTAAAAAATATGCTGAAAAGAGTGGTATCCAAAGATGGGAGGGACTGGGACCACCTCCTGCCCTATCTAATGTTTGCAGTGCGAGAGGTACCCCAGGCCTCTACTGGGTTCTTGCCCTTCGAACTTCTATATGGCAGACATCCCCGGGGGCTGTTGGACATAGCCAAGGAGGCGTGGGAGCAACAGCCCACTCTGCATAAAAGTGTCATTGAATATGTCACCAATATGCAAGAACGGATGGAGACAGTGTTGCCACTGGTTAGGGAGCATATGGAGGCAGCTCAGCAGGCCCAGAGTCGGGTCTATAATCGAGCGGCTCGGGTGCGGAACTTTAACCCGGGAGATCGGGTCTTGGTTCTTGTACCGACCGTGGACAGTAAGTTCCTGGCTAGGTGGCAGGGGCCCTATGAGATTCTAGAGAAAGTAAGCGATGTAAATTACAAGGTACGCCAGCCTGGTCGCTGAAAGCCGGAGCAGGTCTACCATGTCAATTTACTAAAACCCTGGAAGGATAGGGAGACCTGTACTGAGAACAGCCGGCAGACGGTTTGTCTAGGGGAAGAGGTTCCGGCCCCTCTGCCTGATGCTGGTGAAATGGCTGCCACAGTACATATTGCTGACAGCCTTTCCTCTAAGCAGGCTCAGGAGACCAGGGAGTTCGTTAGTCGGAACACAGATGTATTCTCAGACCTCCCAGGACGTACTTCCATAATCCACCATGACATTGTCACAGAGCCCCAGGCGAAAGTCCGGTTAAAGCCGTACCGGGTGCCCGAGGCACGGCGACAAGCCATCTCGGCTGCGGATGCTGCAGCTGGATGTTATTGAAAAATCTAAGGGTGAGTGGGCCAGCCCAATAGTTCTATTACCCAAGCCGGATGGGACATTACGGTTCTGTAATGATTTCCGTAAATTAAATGAGGTCTCTAAGTTTGATGCGTATCCCATGCCCCGGGTGGACGAGTTAATCGAGCGGTTAGGGCAGGCGCGGTATTTTTCTGTCTTGGACCTCACAAAAGGGTACTGGCAAGTGCCCTTAACGGAGGCTGCCAAGGAGAAAACAGCCTTTATCACACCTGAGGGGCTATATCAGTATAAGGTGTTACCTTTTGGCTGCATGGTGCTCCCGCCACATTCCAGTGGTTAATGGACATTGTGCTTCGTCCGCATCGTCGGTACGCCTTGGCTTACCTCGATGACATTGTCATTTATAGTGCCGACTGGGAGAGTCACCTGGCAAAAGTACAGGCTGTAGTGAATTCCCTCCGAAGGGCAGGGTTAACCGCCAACCCAAAAAAATGTGCTGTAGGATTGCAGGAGACAAAATACCTAGGGTATGTCATTGGGTGCGGTGTCATCAAACCCCAGATGAGCAAGATTGAGGCAATATGGAATTGGCCAAGACCTGTCACCACCAGGCAAATAAAGTCATTCCTGGGGATGGTGGGGTATTACATGAGGTTTGTTCCCCACTTTGCTACGTTAGCGGCACCATTGACAGGGCTCTTGAAGGTACGGAAATCGGTGATGGTTCACTGGAATGACCAGGCGGAAGAGGCTTTTTCCGCATTGAAGTCGGCCTTCTGTGGGTCACCCGTGCTGGTGACGCCTGACTTCAGGAGGGAGTTTGTGGTATAGACTGATGCCTCTGAAGTAGGCCTCGGAGCTGTACTGTCTCAGGAAGTCAACGGGGAAGAGCATCCTGTTGTTTTCCTGAGCTGCAAACTCACCCCAGCTGAAACAAGGTACAGTATAGTGGAGCGGGAGTGCCTGGCCATCAAATGGGCACTCGAGTCTCTCCGCTACTATCTGTTAGGGAGAAAGTTCCGCCTGGTGACCGACCACTCCCCTCTCAAATGGATGAGCCAGGCCAAAGAGAGGAATGCTCGGGTCACCAGATGGTTTCTTTCATTACAGAACTTTAAATTCACAGTCGAGCACAGAGCGGGCCGGTTACAGGGAAACGCGGATGCCCTGTCCCGAGTGCACTGTTTGACAAGTGTTCACCCGCTCAAGGTTGAACAAAGGGGGGGGGGGTATGTGACACATTGAAAGGTCTGTTGCTTGAGGGAAGGTATTTTCCTCCCAGCATGTGCTGCTGGGCTGATTGACAGCCAGGTGAGGTCAAGCATCGGACTGGATTGTAGGTGCCGGTCCAGGCTTTGCTGACACCAAACTACTTTAAAAAGCCAGCCAAACTACAGCAGAGGTGGAAAGGCTGGGGCCTGGATGAAGGCTGAAGACCTGTCTGGGAGGATAGGGGGATTTTGTTGCTATAAATGGACTCTTTATGCAGAACCTGCAGCATGGTGTGAATTAACACCAGGACTTTCAACTCAGGTGAAGTTGTTTTTGTCATGTACTGTTATACCTGCGTGTGTGAATAAAACACTGCAGTTGGATTAAGAACTGTTTTTGTGCCTCTGATCTGCGTCCGCTTACCCTGCCTACCAGAGCGAATCCCCACAATGGTTATAGTGTGTATAATGAATTGTTTTTCCTATAATTCCAGATTTGTAATTATTTGACCCAAAAATTCACTGCCCCGGCCACCAGGGTTGTAGGCAGGGGTAGGAGTCAAATTTTTAACAACAGATTCACTACTCAACAGCGGACACGCGGCGTCATGACACGTTATACATATACATACACCATATATATGCAACACATACGGTAAATACACCCTATACATAGTACACATACATAAATACACCATATATACACTACACACACATACCACCCAACTAAGGAGCTACACCATCAGCGGCACACGAAGCAATGGAAGTGAACATCTCAAGCTGCTGCCACCAGAGCACCGGATCGGACTCAGCCGGATCTGGAGAACTGGAGGAAACTGGCTGAATCCCAAGCCTGGTTGTAGGAACCTACAACAGAAGACTTTGAGTACTAATTTTTCTTTTTGTGTCGCCTTCAGTGTATACACTGGGAAAGAATTTTCACTACATGTGATTTTACATGATAAATTAATAAATGTTTTACTGTGAGAGTGCCAATAGAATACACTGATTTTACTGATCCAGCTTTATGAGATATTCATCTAAAACATGTCCTTGACCCTTAAACATCTATTAAAATTTCAATAAAATAGGTTCTTGATGTACCCAAGAGTATGTCTACCAGCCAGTAATTATTCAATGCCAAGATACCTTGTAAAAGAAACTTGAAGGCCAGTGTTCACCTTATGCCTTGAAGCACATTTTGGGCACAAAACAACTGTTAGCTCAGACATTTCCAAATGTTCTTTTTCTCGAAAATTATAGTAATTCAGATTTTAAATTGAGCTTCATTTTTTTTAACATTGTTATTTTGTTTTCTCCCAGAAATACCTCCGGAATTTTTTCTCTGTGATGCTGAAGTCTCCTACATCACCGCTGCATATCGATAAGGTCAGCCTGACCCTTTCCAAGCATACGATCTGCGAGTTCTCACCTTTCTTCAAAAAAGGCGTTTTTGACTACAGCAGCCATGGTACCGGCTAAGAATGGAAACAATCGTGCCTTTCTGTACATACAGTGTGAAGAAAAACAAAAAAAGCCACAAAGACATAATGTTTCTACAATGAACACATTGCACTTCCATATACTTTTTATAGCACAATGTATTTTGGCACTTCGAATGATTGCTCTGCGGATGTCTGTAACATGGAATAAGAATGGTGTGGTCAGAAACAACTCGACGGATCATCGGCCCTGAAGCTTTGGGAGATGGGGTGACTCAGCAGATAAGATGCCTAAACCTGTTTTATGTCTTACACTATTTATTCCACGAATATCTCAATAATCTTAATATATGGTTGGACACATTTTGCCGGGTTTTTTTCCATGAATGATAGAAAAACCACTACAGTTTGATATTGGGTGGGCATTCTTACTGCAAATTTGATGTCATCTCATAATGTAATTAAATGCACAGTTATAGAAATAATTTGTATATAGACATTAAGGGCTTTTTTAAGTTCACTAGGCAATAAAAGAAACATATCTTACCTTTCATACTCGTAGGAAACCTTGGAACTTCAACCCAGCTGTACGCTGTTAACAGATCCTGATGTTTTCACTTTGTCCTTCTGACAATCTGTCTGCATTGGTTATTTGTCCTGGATAATAAATTCACTGGAGGGATCTGATTTTTCTTGTTGAATTCAGATTTTCCATCTAAATAGTCGAGCTAGAGGTTTCTAGGTACATATGGGGTGAATTTATCATTTGCGGTGGTTTTGGGGTCTCTCTTTGCTCTGGGAGGGTGCGCCAAGTTTATGAAATTGTTCACAATAATAACGTATTTGGTGTAAGTGCAATGTTTTGTACACCTGTCTGTAGAAGTACGCCGTGGAGATGCAACTTTTTAAAAAAGTTGCACATCATAAATGAGACTTAAAGGGGTTGTCTCACCTTATGAAGTCATAGTTATTGTGTATATGATGTTATTTTCAGTCACTTTGTAATGTACTTATGTTTTCTATATGGCTTCTCTTCCCTGTTTTCTTTCATTATAGCCTCCTTTAGACCCTGCTCGTCTCTAGGGGTTATGGCCACCGCTGTAATGCACTTGCGGTGGTCGGGCTTGCGCACTAGGAGGCTTTTCTGGTGGCCGGGGAATAGCGGGAGCCAGCATACATAGAGGCCAGTGTATGCGCATTCTCTCCCGTCCCCAGCCACCTCGTAGGTGTTCTTGTCTCAGCTCCTGCACCCGGCCACCTCATTCTTTCTATAGAACAGCTTCAGGGCATAAGCTGCAGCCCTGAAGCTGTTCTATACAGTTATGCCAAGAGGATTAATAGTATAACAGGTTCGGGGCTTGCACAAATAGCCCCTGACCTTTAATACACAGATTGCAAGTGCCTGCCGTCATCTTATGAAAGATGACTGTAGGAAAGCTTCAGGTCTGACCTGAAAATTTCCTACAGCGGCTGGCAGAGCGATTGTATCCTTGTTAATTTCAGGAGACAGACATCGCACTTGCTGGAACCCTTTGTTATCTCTGTATACAAATATATAGAGATAACAGTGTGCAGAGAGCTACGGAGAGGTGCCTGTGTGAACGAGCATGGAGAGGCAAGGGTTACTGTGAGTCAGCAGAAGCCCCACCCTACTCCAGCTCTGAAAGAAGCCCACAGAGCAGCAGAGAAGACAGGAAGGCAGGAGATGAGACAACCTCTTTAAAGGTGTTCTCATCTGAAATCCTGACCTACTTTTCACTCCACCTCTCAAAGTGACGAGGTTGGCCAAATGTTGCAAAATTTAACCAAATGTCGCAAAAATATGCACCAAATGGTGCACCCAGCCCAGACATGAATTGCTGCGTTTTTTATGCTACAAAACTGGCATATCCGACTTGATAAATGCCCCCATAGAATCTAGAAATCTTAGAATAGACCATTAATGGAGGTTCATTTACAGTGGATAGATCTTTTTCACAGCTAGTCTTAAGCTGGCCATACACTTGAGATAGCTGTCGACCTAACACTTCTGCTCACCTGATGTAATCCAATGGTCATGCAAGTCTTCCTTGCGTTCCTTTTCTCGCCATTTAATCACATAGAGATGTTCCTCTGTACTGGCGAGATGCTTGTTTATCTATGGCCAACATGACAGAGCTTTTCAAACATATAATAATCAATGTAAACCTAGCTGTGAAATATATAAATATATTTTGCTAGCCTTACACATTACAGATCAGTTTTGGAGTACAGTATACGAGCTGGTTAAAGGGAACAGGTTACTTGTTTTGGGGCCACTAAGCGACCAGCATATCCTTATACAGCAGGGGTTTAAGATCTCAAAACTGCCCATCCCTTAAGAATATAGTAAATGAAGATGCAAGTTACTGGGAGAGGAGTCTGTGATTTATCGTCAGTGGTATCGGGCACATGGTATGTACATTTTGCTGGTGAAGCCAAGAATGGTACACCTCCCTTCACTGTGCATGCCCTTTTCATCAGGTGCATTTGCAGTGAACAAGGCTTACTGTCCTTGGCCTAATTTATGTGCATCCCATTCCATTGGAGATTTCCAGACTCATTACCCAGTAAGTTGTATCTTCATTTACCGTATTTTTCCCTGTATAAGACCATAAGACAAACCTTGGTTTTAGCGGAGGAAAATAAGAAAACATTTTTCATCAAACCTCAGATCAGACTCCCAATTTTCATCAGACCTCATGTCAGACTCCCAATCTTTATCAGAAATCAGATCAGACCCCCCCCCCCTTCCCCAATCTTCATCAGACCTCAAATCAGACAAAAAATAAAGCAACTTACCTCTCCTTCTCTGGCCGACACCACCACTTGGGTGCTCCTGCTATGCTACACTGTGACCTAACATTGCATAGCGTACGCTGTCAGAACACAGTGCAGTGCCCGGAAATGACCAGGGAGGGGTAGGTAATACCAACGCTAGCCGCACTACACTCACCGCTCCCTAGACCTAATGGAAGCGCTCATGAGTATTCTGTTTATAAGACACACTGCCATTTTCCCACACTTTTGGGGAGTGGGGCGAAATGTTTCTTCTAAAAAATACAGTACTGTGTAAGGATGGATGGGTTTGATATGGACAGGTTTTGGACCCTAAAGCCCAGCTGCATAAGGACATGCTGGTGGTTTTGAGGCCTCAAAGCAGTATAATTGATTTCTCCAAGTTTCTGAATATTTATGTCATTGATGTATATAGATCTGTTTATATAATGATCTACAGCCTAATAAAAATCTTCATCAGATCTGTAATTAACAAAGCACTAAAGATTGTTTTAACTGCACTATAATTAATGATAGCAAGTGTAAAGTATGTAGAGGACGCTAGGCCCCAAGCACATCCAGATAATGTGCAGACGAAGTCACTAGGTGATTTGTATATACTATATCTGGTCCAGTAAATCAGCACTATAGCACTTGTAGAACTTTACACAAACACGATAGTGCATGCTGCTGCTTATTTCAGTTTGGTCCGTTTTGTTCTTTGACGCTTTTGTGTCGGTTCGCTGGATACAGACAACTGTGTATGGAGTAATTCCGGTAATAACACTATTTCAGGGAATTATTCCCTAAAAAGCATTTCTATATCAAATCAAAAACCAGTAAGTATAAAATTCTGAGTTGTTCTTTATCAGGTTTTTAACAATTCTTTTCAAGTATGGATTCACGCATGCAGTTTTTGGTGCTGTTTTTAAATCGTTATTTCAGTCAAAAGCAGGTGTGGATCATAAATCAAGAAGAAATCAACACTTTTTTCAGCCTGTAAACCGCCAATCTGGAAAATGCGGACACTGGCCATGTGCATCCCGCACTTTCTACAGGCCCCATTGTCAAAATGCTTATTCTTGACCACAAAACTGACAAGAATAGGACATGTTCTATAATTTGCGGCAGAGTCCATAGATGCAGACAGCACACAGATGACATCCATGTGCTATCTGCACTTTTTTGCTGCCACATAGAAATGAGTAGGTCCGCATGCAATCCTCAAAAAACTGCACTGGCTTTACAACCCTTTTCAGCATCCTTAATCTGCAGAAACATTTTAAGAACCTGATAGAACTTGAAAGATTTACTTGTAATATTCTTTATATGAAAATGTATCGTCATAAGCCTTTACTAAAGACAAACCTAACAAAACCACGGTGTACATTTTAATTCCAATGTATTGACTTTTGTGTCAGCAATATGTCTGAATTCTGGTAGGTTTTTTTTTTTGACTGCCCACGAGTAGTTAAATCCAAGTGCTTCCTATGTTGGTAAGTTGGCAATAAGATGCAGAACTGTAAATTACCCAAAACCTCAAACTTGTTATGTCCATAAAGGCTGTCCTCCCTCAAATGATTCTAAGGCTTGTATGAACTTTAAACTTTGAATGTTTTTAGGAAGAAGAGCTTGGTATTTTTTCATAATAGTAAATGGTGGAATGTGACCTGTTAGTCCATGTTAATGGTCACCTGTTTTCCTCTTTTATTGCAATAAAGTTGTAGCTCCAGTTTTCATGAGACACGTCATATACTTTGTCATCAGACTCTGCCTTAAGAGGGCTAAGCTAGTGGCTAGAATATCACCCACTTAATAGCCCATTAGTTCCCATCCCACTCAAAATAGTCCATTAGTGATCACCCGTTCAGTTCACACTGCTTTACAAAAAAGTTGTTGATCAATGTGTGACTTTAAAAGGAGTCTGTTACTTATGATCTTCAGGGTTCGGCCACACTTGGAGTATTTTTGTGCAGAAAATCCATGATAACATCATCATCCACATTTTGACGCACGTTCGACTGCCAGTTTGCTTGGAATTTCATCTCCTGCATTGCAAAGGGTGAAAGCCTGAGCATAAATCAACATGCTGCGTACCACATGTTAAGCCCATTCTTCTTGTCAACTTATGTGCGGATTCTAAGTTGCTTACCTCATGTATATTTTCCCCATGCTTTTTTTTTCAGTTTGTCCTCTACTGACCCATTTTCACCATGTAAACCAATGACTCTGGTTTCTTTCCTGTATGTAGCACTTCTTGTTTCTGTATCCAACCAAACTCATGATGCACTTCTCCTTTCTCCAGCTCCATCACCGCCACTAACAACGCTCAACTAGTTTATAGCTCCTCCCACTTCGCTAGTTACATAGACACTCCCCTATCACTGCCCCTTTCACTGCTTTGACACACCCCTGGACATAGCATCACATGAAATATAAAAGAGCTGCATGTAACCACAGCCCTGAATGAAAAATGGGAGCAATGAAGATGAAAGGATTATATTACAAAATTACAGCTACCTTCATAAATGATTATTTTAAAGGAAGTTAATGCAAACTGGAAAACCCCATTTAAGAAGATGCCTAGAAACCAGAAAAAAATATAGCGCATTCTGAAAGTTTTCAGACACTTTTTTTTCACATTTTGCTATCTTGTGACTTTGTGCTAAAGTTTAAGAAAATCTAAAATGTCCTCATTATTCTACACTTAATACCCCATAATGACAGATGAAGTGAAAAGTTTTAAATTTTTGTTACTTTATTGAAAATGGAAAACTAAAATCTTGCATTAACATAAGTATTCAGACCTTTTACTCGCGACTTAGTTGAAGCACCCTTTGGCAGGGGAATACAGCCTCCAGTCTTCTTGAGTATGATGCTACAAGGTTTGCATACCTGGATTTGGGAATTTATTGTCATTATTCCCAGTAGATCTTCTTAAGCTCTGCATACAGTAGTTGGATGCATTTTCAGGTCTCTCCAGAGATGTTTGATGGAGTTCAAGCGAGTGATCTGGCGGAGCCACACAAGGACATTCATAGAGTTGCCCCTAAGTCACTCCTGGGCTGTCTTGTTTGTGCTTAGGGTCATTTTCTTGTTGGAAGGTAAACCTTTAGCCCAGCTTGAGGTCCAGATCACAGTGGATTAGGTTTTCATTAAGTATATCTCTGTGCTTTGTTCTATTAAGCATTCCCTCAACTCTGACCAGTGTCCCTGTCCCAGCCACTGCAATTTTTTGTACCTTTCACTAGATCTGTGCCTCCACACAATCCTATCTCTGGGCTCTACAGTCAATTATTTCCTCCTGTTGGCTTTGTTTTTGCTCTGATATGCATAATCACCACCAATCAGCTGTATGAGAAGGCACCCACGTTCTTGTGCGTGCCATGGCCTTCCACAGCTTTTCCTAAGCCAGTGATGTCACTTTAATTGGTCATGTGACCTAGGAACAACTCGGCCTCATAGAAGTTTATGAGGCTGAGCTTGATACCAAGAACATCCGCTATACAATGTACAGCTCTGTGCTTGGTAAGCACAGAGAAGGCAGTGGCACTCACAGGAACGCCAGTGCCTTCTCAAACAGCTGATCGGCAGGGGTCCCAGGTGTCAGACCCCCATTGATCAGATACTGATGACCTAACCAGAAGATAGGTCATCAGTTATAAAATCTTGGAAAACCCTTTTAAGTTAAGAAAGTTATTGTCTCTGTTGGATTTCCATCCTACGACTATGTTCTTTGAGATTCTATAAAGCTCAGTACTAAAAAAATCTTGGTAGAATTTCCACATCTATTATGTATTTATAATATGGCAGAAGTATTATTTTAAATATTTTTTTTAGTAATTGCAAAAACATTTATGGTACATAATAATGATATAAAAGCTTTAGTAAATGTCCCACAATGGGTCCCCAAAAAAATGTGGATGCGCAGATTGTGTGCATGAGGCCTTAGGCATGTGCGTTTCTGCAACATTTCCACATCAAAATCCACAATTCCAATTTTGATGCTGATAAAATGTGGTTTTCCTGCAGATCTCACCCTTTATTGTAAAAGGGTGAAATCCGCAGTTAAAGCCACAAATATAATTGATATGTTGCAGATTTGGAAATCCACACAGCATTTCAGTTCCGCAACGTGTGCAAGTGACCTTATAGTCAGTGGGGTCCATCAGGTGATGTTCATTTTTGTCAATATATATAATTTTAAAGGGCATTAAGTGCAGATTGATTAGGAAAACCTTTTTTTTAAATTCTAGCACAAGGCCGCAACATAACACAATGTCAAAACAGTGAAAGGGTCTGAAGACTTTCTGAATGCACCGCTTTTGTGTATATATAGCTAAAACAGCAGGAGGGTGACATACATTTGTTAGGCTACTTTCACACCAGCGTTATTGCTGGATCCGGCAGGGTTCAGCAATAACGCTTCCGTTACTGATAATACAACCATCTGCATCCGTAATGAATGGATCCGGTTGTATTATCTTTAACATCGCTGGGACGGATCCGTCATGAACTCCATTGAAAGTCAATGGAGGACGGATCCGTTTACTACTGTGTCACACCGAACGGATCCGTCCCCATTGACTTGATTGGGGGTCATTCCAGATCCGTCTTGGTGCGGATGCCCAGACCGGAGAGCTAACTGCAGCATGTTGCGGTTTGCTCTCCGGTCTGGAGACGCAAGTGAACTGGACGGAATGCATTTAGGAGCATTCCGTTCTCTTCTGTTCAGTTTTGTCCCCATTGACAATGAATAGGGGCAAAACTGAAGCGTTTTTTTCCGGGATTGAGCCCCTATGACGGAACTCAATACCGGAAAAAGGTAACGCTAGTGTGAAACTAGCCTGAAACCAAAATCCTAAAACCTACAGAACCCATGGCATGTTTTTTTATGCAATTCTCATAATATTGCACACGTTTTCACTCCATAATGTTTGAATTTGAAGCTGAGAGGAAGTTTATGTCTCCTCCATTTAACATTCTTTTGTGCATAAATATGCTATCCTTCAGTTTATATCCATTGATAGACTATATAGATAATGATCTTGCTTCAGTTGTTACCTCAAACATTAACAGATTATGCGCTGATTACATGCACGGGAATATTTGTATGTCCTTAGACACACATGATTTAATTGCAGTGTAATTACGTGTCGAAATGGTTGTGTAGTATTTATGTGACTGTTTGAAGTTGAAGCATTTGTAAGGATGCATTGTCATAATGTAGTGTAAATAGTGCAATGTCGTCTCCTTTATTAGAAATGCAAAAATGGTCTCATTGTAAGGATAATTCTAAAAATACATTTTGAAAATCTGTTTTCACTGACTATATAACACCTTTTGTTTGCTTGTGATGCCTGATTGCATTATTTTGCATTTTATCTAGAATACCGCAGCACCGTGACAGCGTATATGTAGACCATACCACTGTAAGGCTTGGACTGCAAGGCAGCTTGTAGACATGGAACATATGATCGCAGTGTTGCGGTACTACATCGCAGCTAATGAAAGTGAAGGTCACATTGCAACCCACAAGCTTCTGGATTTCGGCATGATCACACATTTACCATCGCTAGGTTGCGCAACACTTGAAATAATGCTGCATGGCCTCAAGTCTCCGCATAGCCCTAGTCTAATCTGTACCCCTTAGCTCCGTGCAGTGGAGGCAGCCATCTTGTTTTCATTCACATCTCATAACAATGCTACCCATGGCTACCAGCTGGATCTCAAGTGTCCTTTTTTCTACCACTGTGGCTGAAATGGGTGACACCCTCCATTTTTTCTCAGTACAAGTTGCCATAAACAAGACTGTATCTTAACGTGTCTCTGAAGTTACTTGTGTCAAGATGACCCCATCCACTGTGTGTGGTTTATGGTACATTTTAGTAAAGGACGGTCTTCTCTATATCTGTACTTTTTTATGTAATAACATAAACTATGCACATAATTCTAATGTTTCTATATTTAATTACATTAATTAAATCTGCAGGATCACCTTATTGTCACTGTTTCTCATTTCTTCATATTGCAGCGCTAGAGTATGGGTTATTGGGTTTTTTTTAGGTTATGCATTATTTTTATATTTTCCCCTGTGTAAATACTTTTTGAGTTATTTATCAAACAGAAATACAACTAAATAAGGCATATTTCTGGCGCAGGTTGGGGTGCAAAGGTCCTTTGTGCTGCAATCTGTGACTTCTCCCCGTTCACGCCAGGTCTCATTTACCATTTTCTACACCTGTTTTAGGTGTAGAAAATGGTCTAAATGTAAGACAGTGAGGAAGCCATCTTACATTTAGAAGTGGCGGAGGTTCCACCGAAGTTATGTAGAGGCCATCCTTAAAGTATTTGTCTCTGTGCCCTTTCTGTGAATCAACATGGATGGACACACTCCAGTAGGAACTTGGACTCGCACTGGATAACCTCAGATTGATGGCTTCCACATATTATCCATATACTGTAGTATGCCTTTTCACTAGAAGAGGAGGTGTAGTAAAGACATTTATCTACATAATATCTCCTATTGACAAAGATCTTTTATTGTGATCCCAAGAGATAGATATAGAATGTATATATGTTTTCTGGTTATCCCAAATCATACAGAAACACTGATTTCATATAGGTAAATAAAGCTGAAGCCTTCAGCAGGAGTAGGCTACAGTATTTATACCCATTAGCAATCACGGTACCTAATAAGTCATACAAGTGATAAACCCAGCTATAGCTATAAGAACATGAAATAAGTCATGGTAATTGAAACCATGGCAATTGATGTGTCCAGTAGTAAGTAGTAGTGTAGTAATTTGTATAGAAGAGAATGTGTATCCGCTGTGCCACTGAACAGATTTTACTTAGGGCAACTCCTAAGGGCCTTATCAAAATGACCCCTCTGGTCTTGACCCTTTAACAGGCATTTGTACTCCGCTTTACCCTTTATACGAGCATCTAGATTCCACTGCTGGGGCACCACTAGACCACTACTTCTTGTAGTAATATCTGTTCAGTGGCCACTGACCCAAGGAGATCGAAACACCGGTGTGGAGCACCGAAGGATCAGACAAAGCCGCTGTCAGGAAACAAGCCAAGGTAAGTGTAAGCAGTGTACAAGCATTCCAGTAAACAGTCCAAAGGCCAGGCTGGGCCGCAAAGGGTAAAAACAAGAAACAGGCATAGAACAGGTCAAGAAGCAAAGGGTCAGATCGAGAAATAGCCAGAGATTGTTGAATGGGCAGGCAAACAAGACAAAGGTGCACCTTTTCAGGATACTAGCTAACTAGAACCTGTTGCTCAGGCACCCTCCCACGGAGGAAAGTGCCTTAAATACTCTGAGGAGACAAGACATCTCCTGGGAGAGATTAAGATGCATGTGCTGGCCCTTTGAGAGCCAGAGCGAGCGTGCCTTCTCTATGGACAATAAGACATAACTTCAGCAGATCCACAGCAGCTTCTAAATCTACGCCTTGCTAGCGTACATTTAGACCATTTTCTATGCCTAAAGCAGGTGTAGAAAATAATGAATGAGATGGGCCTGTCGGCACATCCCCGCCCACGCCACTTACGTTTTTTTTTTTAACAGAGTTGTCCCGAGTTGGGCAAGATATTGCTCAAGGGGGAAATTTAATAAAGTAAAATTGGCAAAACAAACAAAGAAGCATTACTTATTTATTTCCATACTGTTCCAGCACCGCTTCTCCTGTCCTCCCTGCCTGTCTCTGTTTGCTTGGCCGCCACGGTGATGTGTCCTTATACTGTACCTGTGACTGGTGCCAGTCATTGGTCTCAGTGGTGTATGGTGCAAGACTGCTAAAGCCAGTGATTGGCTTTAGCAGAAACCTGATGAATGGGACATGTCATGAATTCAGTGAGGGGTGGTTTCTCTTAATTCTTGACCGCTAGTTTTACTTGCTTGCTCATGGGAGGCTGTGAATTGCAGAGTACAATTTTCCACTGAATTCATAAACCCAGAGTTAACAGGAATTCAAATACATGAGTGATAGAAAACAGAGAATGGTTATTAACGGTACACACTCAGATTGGGCCACCATCACTAGTGGGGTACCACAGGGGTCAGTATTGGGCCCTATTCTCTTCAATATATTTATTAATGATCTTGTAGAAGGCTTGCACAGTAAAATATACATTTTTGCAGATGACACTAAACTGTGTAAAGTAATTAACACAGAAGAGGACAGTACACTGCTACAGATGGATCTGGATAGACTGGAGGCTTGGGCAGAGAAGTGGCAGATGAGGTTTAACACTGACAAATGTAAGGTTATGCACATAGGAAGGAATAATGCAAGTCACCAGTACATACTAAATGGTAAAACACTGGGTAACACTGACATGGAATAGGACCTAGGAATTTTAGTGAACAGCAAACTAAGCTGCAGAAACCAGTGTAAGTCAGCTGCTGCCAAGGCCAATAAGATAATGGGTTATATCAAAAGGGGCATAGATGCCTGTGATGAGAACATAGTCCTGCCACTTTACAAATCAGTAGTCAGACCACACATGGAGTACTGTGTACAGTTCTGGGCTCCTGTGAACAAGGCAGACATAGCAGAGCTGGAGAGGATTCAGAGGAGGGCAACTAAAGTAATAACTGGAATGGGTGGACTACAGTACCCAGAAAGATTATCAAAATTAGGGTTATTTACTTTAGAAAAAGGACGACTGAGGGGAGATCTAATAACTATGTATAAATATATCAGAGGTCAGTACAGAGATCTCTCCCATGATCTATTTATCCCCAGGACTGTGACTGTGACGAGGGGACATCCTCTGCGTCTGGAGGAAAGAAGGTTTGTACACAAACATAGAAGAGGATTCTTTACTGTAAGAGCAGTGAGACTATGGAACTCTCTGCCTGAGGAGGTGGTGATGGTAAGCTCACTAAAAGAGTTCAAGAGAGGCCTGGATGTATTTCTGGAGGGTAACAATATTATAGTTACTAGAGATGGGTTGTTGATTCAGGGAGTTGTTCTGATTGGAGTCGGGAAGGAATTTTTTCCCCTAAAGTTGGGAAAATTGGTTTCTACCTCACAGGTTTTTTTTTGCCTTCCTCTGGATCAACTTGCAGGATAACAGGCCGAACTGGATGGACAGATGTCTTTTTTCTGGCCTTATAAACTATGTTACTATTAGGGAATGATGACTGGACGCAAGGTTTCTCTTTTTAGGCCCTATGCTAAGCACAACACAGTGGTTTACTTTGCCTAATTGCTGCTTTAAAGGATCACTAACCCTTTAGACAAGTTTGTTTAAATAAGTTGACTGTGGGGCTGCAGTGAGTGCTGTATGTGCAGGAGCAGACATCACTGATTTTGCCTGTGCCTGCTCCACCAAAATCCCTGAAGTGCTATGCAGGGTTTTTAGCTGAGTGGAACGGGCACAGGCAGGATCCGGTTGCGCTCATCTTAATCCTGACATAGCACATTGGTGCAGGAGCAGTGATCCCACAGTCAGTGGTGTACGAATGTACTGATTCTAAAGTGCGATAGCACCCTGAACTTCAGGTACCCATTTCTTTAGTAAAACAGAAAAATCCATTAATAAAGTATATTAGAAATTTAAGAAGATTTAGAACATTTTTAAAAAAACTTGTCCAAAAGGTTAGTTACCCTTTAAATAAATCAGTATTTTTGCATTTATGTACAAAGTCTTGTGTTTACTGACCTATTCACACGTCCGTATTTGATTGTTTCTATTGAGAATAATAAGTAGCATTTTATTACATGGTAATTTATTTCACATTTATTAGAATTATTTCAGTTTCCAGTGACAGCTGATAAAACGACTTGACCGTGACAGCTGCTGGTGGCATAAGCCAGGCACACATATGGTGTCATGTACTCATAGATGAACCCTGACTAGACTACAATAGTGCTAATTATATATTTAAGGACCTGGTTTGAAAATTAGATTCTTATGATTCCAGGAATGCTATAACAACAGGATCCAATTTTTCTCCCAAAAAGTTTTTGACAAACAGACATAAAATGCTAACACATATCATGTTTACACCTAGACATTAAAGATTACAAGTAATTGGTAACCATTTTAGCTTTAATCACCTATTGTTGCTAGGGGGCTCAATGGTTAGCACATTCCTGGGTTTCTAGGTTTTATTATGATTAAAGGCAGCATCTGTACTGAGCTTATATGGATGTTCCATGTTTGTGTGGATTTCTGGTTTCTTTTTGCATGCCAAAAGCATAATTAACCACTTAACATTTTTTTCCGAAGCTCTGCTTGGGCTTTGAGAAAATGACTTAACAATTCAGCCCAAGCAGGGTAAGGGGGAAGCTTTAGCTACTCATATCTCAAGATTGGTAGCAGAGATATGGACCTGGTCTTGTTTGAAAACGGACATTCCAAGCTTTCAAACAAAACTAGACTCAGCTATATTGAGAGATATAGCTGTTAGAAATAGGGTTGAGAATGAAAGCAGTGAAGCCTGCTTCTACTTTCACTTTCAGCTACATTCACTGCCAACCTGATTTCTGACAGCTATATCTTCTGAGATAGTGAAGATACTGCTGTGCTTCTTGTCTTGTTTGAAAAATTGGACTCTCTGGCTGCTACTAATCCTGAGATGTGATGGGTTAAAGCAGTTTGGAAGACAAGAGGGGGGGGGGGCAGTTAGCTAGATGACAGTCTGCAGAGGGAAAGAAAAATCTAAAAATAAAATTAGAAATGTGGCATTATCATATTGTACTGACTCACAGAGTAAACTTATGTTACGGTACTTATACCGCACAATGAATGTTAAATTTGCATTTTTTTTAATCCTTCCCCGTAAAAATAAGTTATTTGATATACTATATCTACCCTAAAATTATTCCTAAAAAAACTACAACTCATTCCACAAAGTTATTAGTTCTGGAATAACTTTGGGGGGGGGAATGATACTGATCCTTAAGGCTAAAATTAGCTATGTCACTAAGGGGTTAAAAATGCATTGTGTTCTCTTGAGTTCTGTGTCAACAATATTTACTTCAGACATATGTTTAAAATCTACCATAAAAAGTAACATTTTTGGAGGGTTTTTCAGGTTGTGACTGTTTTGTATATATTGATGTCCTCAGGATAGGTCATAAGTATCAGATTGGCAGGGGTTAGACTCCCGGCACCCTCACCAATCAGCTGTTTGAAGAGAAATGTGTTTTATGATCTCTTCTAATGGTCATAAAATATCTATAGACTAATACTATCAATAGGAAGTGATGGAGTACGGTCTCCTTACCCAGAGAGCAAGGAGCAGCAGGGGACTGCATACAGACCTTAATTTGTGTGTACACTGTTAGTATCCTCCATTATCTAGGTCTACAGCTCAGTCTAATGATGATGACTCTGCTGAAAATGCCCCAGTCTGTAGAGAACTCCTTTTATTTTTATTTTTTTATTGCTACTTTACTCGCAACAATCTCAACCCAAATTATTTGGTTTTTTATTTTTGTGGTTTAAAAAGATTTGTTTTAGGAAATTACTTATTATTCGGTTACCCCTTTAAGTTTTTTTTTTATATATATTTAGGATAACCTCTGATTTCTGAGTTCACGCAATAAGACAAGACGCTATTCTAAGAATGAATAGTGTATGTAATGTCACATACAGAAAACTCCATTCTGAGTCCGTGGAGATGTGCGTGAACAATAAACTTACATATGTTAAATTATTAATACTTAAATACTTCACAGGCAAAGTTAATGCAGTTCAGTTATCTAATAAAGTATTGGGATGTCTTTTATCTTTTCTCAAAGAGAAAGATAATGGATTATACAGTTAGATTAAAAATAGACTTGACGCTTAAGAGGAATGCTTTGAAACAATTAATCCATGGGCAAATGTATTTAAATCAGATTCACCAGCCCTTTCCGTATGGGGACTTGGAAAACATTGTTTCTTTGAAAGATAATGAGGGTTACTTATCAAAGTTTCCTGGCTATAGAACTAAAACTTGACTGGTTTTAAAATTAAAGTTATAGAGTTAAAAGTCGGCAAGACAGTTTGCCTTTCGTTAATACATTTTTTAAGTATATTCCAAGAGTTTTCCAACTGTTCTCTTCCGAAACCTTTAGCTAACTACAGCAAGTGGAAACACAGCGACTCCATGCTGTCCAGAGAATATCCCAGTGTCATCAATTATCAACCCAGACAGTCTAGCCAAAATTGTAGCACACCATGTTTAGGGAAAATTGTATAGAAGATGAGTGATGATTATAACTACCGTAATATAAAGGTAGATTCAAAAAGAATGGCGCATAATTATAGCCTTGGGGTTCACAACTGAGAGAACATAACCTGAAAAGAAACACTGTCTATCAAAATTTTATCTATACACTTGTATGTTGAAAGTTGTTCAATGTGAGCTCCATTGGGTATCTAGGCGGTAATCCACTTCTGTCCAGACGCATGCCAGGATATTCTCAGATAAGGGCTCCACTTTTTCAGTGATGTGTTGTCCCATGTCATTCAGATCCTGTGGCTTGGGGCCAGATACACTTACTTCTTGATGTAGCCCCGCAGAAAGAATTTGACCATGGAGGCTAGTGCAGTGTTGAATCGTTTATTTCAGCGTGGCTGATCCAAATATCTGGTAGAGTTTCAATCAGGTATCGTTGAACATCTGACTGAGGCAGATCTTCTTCTATCTTCTGGCATAAGCCATTCCCTTAACATTTTCAGGTAGGAGTAGTCCTTTATAGTATCCTTGGCATAAAAAGAGATCGTAATTTTTGTGCCCGCTCATTGCACAGAACACGTTTACTATGGGTAAGTCTTTCATGTGCTCAATAAGGGCACGTGGGTTTTCTTAGTCCCAGATTCTAAAGTTGTGGTGATTGACCTTCTAAATGAGGTGAAAGGAGCCTCATCACTGAATACCAGCCTGTTAGTGGATTTGTCCTCTTCCAATCGGCCCAGCAAATCAATTCAAAAGTCACAGTGTTTCACTTTCTTGTCCCATTTCACCTCCTGAAGAATTTGTAATGGTTATGGTTTACAATGTAGACATTTTCATAAGCTACACCATACCATGGTTTATGGCACTTGTGGTTCCACTTTCTAGGACTTTGTTTATACATGGCTCAAATCCTGTTCACTGTCTCTTCTGAAGTCTTTGTACCATGACAGATCAGTGACAGAGCTGCTATCCCCTGACATGACAAGGTTTCCATGTTTTTCTTTGTGATGCAGATTGAAGCAGTCTTTCCTTTTGCCTATCATCTGTCTCTCCCCTGTCAGCTCTTACATGTAAGAGATAGGATGACCAGTGTGAATCTGCATCTCATAGAACTACACTATTAGGACAAACAATGATTACCCATTGTGCATCACCTCCAGGATGGGGTCAACCCCGCCATCTCCTTCGTTTGGTCCTGATTTAAAATAAAAATACAAGAAGTCCCAGCAGAAACTATCAGGACTCAATAACCTTGTGATTTTAAGAATATGTGTGGTGGAAAAGGAAAGATTTTGTTTTTGCGGATATGACTCTTAATACCGAGCACCGTCTGGGTTATTGGGAGTATGATCAAACTTCATGTGAATATATTTTCACACTGCGTCAGTTTTACATTTGTGTCCTACCCACGTAGATACAGCATACACTGCATAGTCAAGTCAGAATTACATAGTTAAATGCTCATCCATGAGCAACTTTGGCACTAGATGAGCAACTTTGGCACTATAGAAGATCATACGCACACTTGCTATAGCAACCTGTATAGAAAAGAATAACCCTGAACTAAATTATTGAATAACGAGGCACTGATGTCAGAACTATGCCTATGGCACAAATAAAATGAGTCACAATTAACAAAGAATTAATTGGTTTACTATGCTGTGAAAATAGATTTTTTTCCTGTCTCTCATTTCCATTTGCCTACATTAAATACAAACTTGAATTGTGACCTCTGGTGTCCAGACTTCTAATGTAGATTTATTGACCAATATGGTCAGATTAAAGAAAAGTGTGCTCAAGGATAAATCCGTTATTGGAATAAGAAACTATTTATGTTTCTGATATGAAACGTATATATTACCATGTGAGAATTCTTATTCACATTTATGTTTCCATTTGACGTCCGTGAAAAAGATCAGTCCATGTTTTACCTGTGAATGATCCATTGTTGGCTCAGTGTCCCTGTTTTTGCACTCAGTTTATCATCTGTATTCCATAGACACTGCTCAGCTTAAAATGTATTTCAAGAGTATCCCCTGGCAACAATCCATGAAACACATAAAAAACACGTATGTCTGTGTTTATCACAGACCCATAGACTATAATGGCTGTGTTTGTTTCACATCACGGACCAAAGTAGTGCATGTCTGTGATTTTTTTCACTGTTGCACGGTCAGTAGAAAACTATTGATATGTGAACAAACATATTAACATCAGTGGGTACATGTGCTGTCCACAGATAGTACAGACAGCAGTGGAAAATGGAAACATGAATGAGGCCTTATACTGGATGTGATGGACAATGGGTGTGGACCCTCTGTGCCAAATAGCCAGTTTGACTTAAACCTAAGGGTGTTGTCTTTGTGGTTTCTTGATATTCACCCTTTAGGGCCTATACAGGAATCTGGACTTCGCTGAATGGAACCCACCAGGCTGCTATCTCCTGGAGTAGTCCTGGTATAGTTGGCAGCTGATCAACAGGAATCAAAGACACTGGTGTGAAGCACACAGGACTCAGAAAAGTGTCATCCAAGGTTAGGTCAGGCTGAGTATATGCATATTCCAGATAGCAATTCCAAGGTCAGGGCAGGCTGAGTACACGGAGTCCAGGTAGCGGTTCCAAGGTTGAGGCAGGAGACATGGAGCGGCAAGGTACAGTACATGAGTAGTCAGACAAGAGATCACACCTTCATTGTTTATTAGAGACTAGAAAATCTCGATGCTCAGGTGAGGAGGTGGATCCACAGCCCAGCTAAATAGGGAGGCTGGTCAGCACCTTAATCAGTAGCTGGACAGGGAGCAAGAGGAAAGGATAACTCTATCAGTGCTGTAAGGAAGTTCACTGAGCACTAGTCCCAATAAACACAAGGTGAGTGGAACGTCACCCTCCCAGGAAGGCGGTACAGCAGCAGACATGTGCCGACAAGATCACACTGGATATTTCACTACTATGCTAAAAATAGGACTTACACCATTGAAGGCAGTTTGGCGGGGATTATGCTACCCCCTCTGAGGGCAGCAGAAAATAGGGACAGACACCTTGATTACAGCAGTGCATTGCTTACTTGTTTTCTTGCAGTGGTTTTCATAAAATCACATTTTATTAGGTGAAAGTAGGTCAAATGCAGAATCTCTTTATACAGTGCCTTGCAAAAGTATTCGGCCCCCTTGAACTTTTCAACCTTTTACCACATTTCAGGCTTCAAACAAAAAGATATAACATTTTAAATTTTTGGTGAAGAATCAACAACAAGTGGGTCACAATTGTGAAGTGGAACGAATTTTATTGTTTCATTTAAACTTTTTTTGTAATAATAAAACTGAAAAGTGGGGCATGCAAAATTATTCGGCCCCCTTGCAGTAATACTTTGTTGCGCCACCTTTTGCTGCGATTACAGCTGCAAGTTGCTTGGGGTATGTCTCTATCAGTTTTGCACATCTAGAGACTGAAATTCTTGCCCATTCTTCCTTGCAAAACAGCTCGAGCTCTTGGAGGTTGGATGGAGAGCGTTTGTTAACAGCAGTTTTCAGCTCTTTCCACATATTCTCAATTGGATTCAGGTCTGGACTTTGACTTGGCCATTCTAAGACCTGGACACGTTTATTTTTGAACCATTCCATTGTAGATTTTGCTTTATGTTTGGGATCATTGTCTTGTTGGAAGATAAATCTCCGTCCTAGTCTCAGGTCTTTTGCAGACTCCAACAGGTTTTCATCCAGAATGGTCCTGTATTTGGCTCCATCCATCTTCCCATCAATTTTAACCATCTTCCCTGTCCCTGCTGATGAAAAGCAGGCCCAAACCATGATGCTGCCACCACCATGTTTGACAGTGGGGGTTCAGGGTGATGAGCTGTGTTGCTTTTACGCCAAGCATATTGTTTTGCATTGTTTCCAAAAAGTTGGATTTTGGTTTCATCTGACCAGAGCACCTTCTTCCACACGTTTGGTGTGTCTCCCAGGTGGCTTGTGGCAAACTGTAAACAAGACTTTTTATGGATATCTTTGAGAAATGGCTTTCTTCTTGCCACTTTTCCATAAAGGCCAGATTTGTGAAGTGTTGGACTGATTGTTGTCCTATGGACAGACTCTCCCACCTCAGCTGTAGATCTCTGCAGTTCATCCAGAGTGATCATTGGCCTCTTGGCTGCATCTCTGATCAGTCTTCTCCTTGTTTGAGATGAAAGTTTAGAGCAGGGCTGGCCAACCTGCGGCTCTCCAGCTGTTGCAAAACTACAACTCCCAGCATGCCCAGTCTGCCTACAGCTATCATCCTACAGCAGGGCATGGTGGGAGTTGTAGTTTTACAAAAGCTGGAGAGCCTCAGGTTGGCCAGCCCTGGTTTAGAGGGACGGCCAGGTCTTGGTAGATTTGCAGTGGTCTGATACTCCTTCCGTTTCAATATGATCACTTGCACAGTGCTCCTTGGGATGTTTAAAGCTTGGGAAATCTTTTGGTATCCAAATCCGGCTTTAAACTTCTCCACAACAGTATCACAGACCTGCCTGGTGTGTTCCTTGGTCTTCATGATGCTCTCTGTGCTTTAAGCAGAACCCTGAGACTATCACAGAGCAGGTGCATTTATACGGAGACTTGATTACACACAGGTGGATTCTATTTATCTTCATCAGTCATGTAGGACAACATTGGATCATTCAGAGATCCTCAATGAACTTCTGGAGTGAGTTTTCTGAACTGAAAGTAAATGGGCCGAATAATTTTGCACGCCCAACTTTTCATTTTTATTATTACAAAAAAGTTTAAATGAACCAATAAATTTCGTTCCACTTCACAATGGTGACCCACTTGTTGATTCTTCACCAAAAATTTAAAATGTTATATCTTTTTGTTTGAAGCCTGAAATGTGGCAAAAGGTTGAAAAGTTCCAGGGGGCCGAATACTTTCGCAAGGCACTGTATATGAGTAGCAGGATCCCCCACCCTCCAGCGGCTGATTGACAGCTTTCTCCCTATTACTGTGGTAATTTAGTGACTCACCACTAAAATGGGACTGTAGAAAAGTGAAGTAAAGTAGCTGTCCCGTGCTTACTGATTTAGTTAAAATGTTTTAAGTTTTTAGAAAATGAAGTTCTCTTACCTTAAGCCAATCCCAATTTATGGCATGTATCATAGGCCAGTGGTGAATTTCCAATTCTTCTGATTTGGCAATTTTGATGGCCCAGTGGGCATTGGATTCGCTAGCAAGACATTTTTTATCTGAAATATGAGCTTTCAATTCAAGAGCATGAAGACATGAATTTCTCCAGATGACATGTGTGAGATGTTAATGACATGGCAATATATTTATGATCACTTGTAGGACTGGAGAGACACTGAAACTGCATGGTGTACATGTTTCCCATACACAATAAAAAGATACGGTAACATTTATAATGTAAAGATGTACTCAAGAAGGCAGTTAAATTATATGGAGGAGATCAGAGATCATTAGTGAAGAATGACTAAAGCTGACCGTACACCACAGGTCAGCCAAATGAGTCATGAGCAGACAACTTGGCCGACTGTAAATGTGTTTTCAATAGGAAGACAGAAGTAATCCACTGGTAGCAACTTATCTCCCCTGAAAACTTTACAATCGGACATATTGAAAGACAACATGCCTGACTGACCTTTATTTCTCTCCTGACATCTGCCATTGGAGCAGAGTCGAGAGGCTCTTCCATACACAGATGTTTGGACGGTCCTACAGAAATTGGCATGTTCAGACAACATTAAACTCATGTGTATACCAACCTTAAGGAATAGTTAAAGGGGTTGTGCTGTGATTTTTATTGATCCTCAAGATAGGTCATCAATATCAGATCAGCAGGGGTTCGACACTTGGCACCTCCGCCAATCAACTGTTCGTTCCTGTTCATTACACTGCACTTTGTCTCAGAGGTGCAGTGAAATGACAAGTACTCACTTCATTCACTAGAAAAAAGTGAGTGCTTGCAATGACACTACGCCGCTGATCCACAGGAGATGACGCCTAGTGTAAAGTCCAGGAAGCGGCACTCACATGGAACGCTGCCTCCTCGTCAAACAGCTAATCGGCCCAGTGTGCTGGCTGTCGGATCCCTACCAATCAGATATGGATGACCTATCCTGAGGATAAGTCTTCATTATAAATTGCTGCACAACCCCTTTAAGCTAGTTGTTTTCTCCATAGGATATATCTGGTATTCCAGTCCACTTCAAGTGAATTTGTACACTTAAATAAACGTATTATTCATTTAAGTTACTGTATCCAACTACGCTGCATTTTCTGATACCTCTTCCTCTTCTTCTACGCAGCTTCCTGAAGGTTTCCCATTTGCATTGTCCACTTGACAAACAAATTACCACTATGTTTACTAGTTTCTAACTGACCTATCTCATTATAAAATAATTGTCTCTTCCCAAAAAACGCTGCCAGACAGAAGACACGTAAGTAGTTAATGCACAGGGTGTTATAAACAAGAGATGCCTTTTAGAAAAACTCAATGAATCCTGAATAATTTGTGCAAGCTATCTTGAAGCAATGTCAGTGTAATTGGTCAGCTTCCCAGATTATGTCTCCAGGCTATTTATTTCCATGTTTTAGCATAAAAAGTATATACAATGTTCCATTCAATTACATCCAGCTTTACTTCAAGGTCTTTTTATGAACATTATTCATTTCATTTCTTTCACAGTTACTTATTTCTCTATAACAACATGAAAATCCGAACTCCAACCCAAGCTTCATCTCATCCAGGTTGATTTATATGCATAATGTCAAGGCAGGACAATGGTTAGTGGTTGTCCTCCGTGGAGTTTGCATGTTCTCCTCTGTCATGTGGGGTTTTCCAAATGCTGTGATTTTGTTCCACACTGCAAAATCTTGTCCCAGCAGAGTCTCTTAAAACTGACCTGAGGAATTTGTATGCTCTTACTTTGTTCATGTGGGTTAATCTTGGAACTCTGGTTTCCTCCCAGGCTCCAAAAAATATACTGATATGTATATTAGATTCCCATACATTTGGCCTATGGAGTTAATATCTTTTCTCCTAATTTATGTGGGTTTCTTTTAGGTGCTATGATATCCTCCAACACTCTAAAATACTTGCTGATGGGTCCATTAAAGGGGTATCAAGGCCTGTCCTTAGGATAGTTCATCAATATCTTATTGCTGGGTGTCCAACACCTGGCACCACCACAGATTAGCTTTCAAGAGGCTACAGTGCTCACCGGAGCTCTCCTCACAGCTTACCAAGCACAGCATCTAGGGGCTATGCTTGGTATTGCAGCCTAGGACCACTCACTTGAATGGGACTGAGCTGTGCCCAGGCTATGTGACCAATAAACGGGACATCAATGACCTAGGAAGAGGCCGAAGAGCTCAACATAGCACCACAGCCTATTCATAACAGCTGATTGTGGGGGTTTCAGAATCAGACCCTCACCGATCTGATATTCATGACTTAACCATGAGGATAGGCCACTAATATTAAACTCAGAAAACCCCATTAAACTTATCCCTTAAAATAATCCCAAGGTGCTTTTATGTTCTTGTTCATGTGAGTTTCTTCCTGACTCTCTGGTTTCCACATACACTCAAAAAAATTATATTCTCTTAACGTTGTCCCAAGCAACGAGTGTGTTCTCCTTCTTGGTTGACATGATTCTTTTCGGTTCTTTGTTTTCATCTCACTCCAAAATACATGATGATTAGTCCACTAAGGGGTTTTGTGCCTAAAGGCCTCTTTACACAATTGTGGGGGCGGAAGCGTTCCTTCCCGACAATCGCCTACTCTTCAGATGAGACTAGCAGTCTACTGCACAGTATCGGGAGGAGTGATTGCAAATGCCATCGCTCTTCCCAATACAGAAGTATTGTTTGCCGGCAGCAGAGGATGTTTAGTGCTGCTGGCAAATGAAGATTTAGGCGACTGCAACACCGATCCTATTACCAGATGAATGAGCAAAAGATGGCACCATTAGCGCTAATGAGTGTTCCTACTAACGCTAGTTTGGGCAGTGTAAAGAGTCAGGGTTTTTTCAATAGCTCCAATGTAGCGCTTCAGAATATGTTGCCACTATGTAAATACTGATAAATATGTTTTAGAATAACTGGGATAAATATTTTATCATGTCGGTGAAGTCAGTATAACGCAGCGCCTTTCACAGTATGCAGAAGCTGCTAATGTGTTACACGGGTGACACGTTTTCATTATTTCAGCTTTTCTTCCTTGGAAAAGCTATCTGCCAGTAGAGACAAAAGCCCCATTCCCATCCATGTTTTATGTATTCAGATTTATATTTTGCTGCTAGGCATGGTATAATGTAAATGAACCAAAGGCCAGTGATACAATTATGTGCCAGCAGTGTAAACAAGTTAAGTCCTTTTCAGCATTACAAAGTGTGTCTGCGTCACTCCAGCAATTGCTAAATTGCAGCCTTTTATTTACAGATAAAGCTATCGTTTACCAGCCCAAAACAGCTGGTTGCGACTTATTATAATGCAGATTTTCCTTAAACCAATCGGGAGGCAGATGGCTCATAAAAGGGTCATAAAACTGAGCAGAAAAATACATCCAGCAGATAAAAAATATAGAAAAACAATACCAGGTAAATGTATTCCACTTAAGACTTGATATACAATTAATGTGACGTTCAGCTGTACAGAGTGAAACGTGGGGCTGTTCGAGATCAAACAGCCATTTACTTAATAATGTAATTTACAATCCAGTCCTGATGCCAGCTTTACAAACAGTATGAACAGACAGCCAAGAATAAGAGTTTCTTAGACCGATGTGTACTGTATATTCAGAATGAAAGAAAAATCCTCAAGACCCATAGTATGGTATGTATTGTGATATTGTGGAAGGTGAGCAGCGTGATTAAGAAATTGCATCGTTACTAAGGATATTATCAGATTTTTTAGTTCTTCCCACTGCTTTACTTTATCATTTCTTTTATACTTCATTCCCCTGTTCTTTACTTTTGTGCACTCAGCTGTCACTTTAAAGGGAATGTGTCACCAAAACTTTTATCTGCTAGTTAAAACCAGATAGCGTCACATCTCCTTTTTTCTAACCTGATTTTATTTTCTGATTACAGATTTTTAAAATCTATTTCCTGACCATGATTATGGGGGCAGACATTTTGCCTGAGCTGTTCTTAACATAATTTAGAAAGCATTTTAAAAAATTGCTTTATGAAAGACACATGATACATAGACACAATGGTCAGGAGGGGACCTCATTGACTTCTATGGGAGAGTTTTTTTAGGCATGCTCTGTGACCTGTGCAGAGGTCATTGTACAAGGGAAGAATAGATAAGATGTGACAATCACCTGAATGGTGGATCCTATCTTATCTATACACAGAGGTGGTATCATTACAAGCAGATAAGCAGATGACTGCAGTGTATTGTGAATGGAAATAACCCTTTTAATTGATCGGAGTGAGACATTAGCGGAATACACACAGGAGTGATCTGTATTTTGCACATTCATTGTTTGCTGACCAAAATTTAGCAGATCAATTGGAGCAATGAATGGGGAGATCTCTGGAGATCTGGGTTTAACCCCCTTAATGTCAACTAAAAAATGAATTTTACAGCAAAAAACTAGCTCAAATGTCACTGCTGGGGAGATCAAGACATACTTACCATAGGCAGATATTGTTTTGTGTATACAGTATTGTATACTATGTTAGAGTTGTATCAAAGCTTAGTCCGCCTCCCCTCGGTCCTCTACCACTTTGGCTACCGTTTCAAACTAGCCTGAATGACACACAGTCCACAACATGCGTCCTCCTCACAAGTAATCCATTTAAGACCTTTTTGTCTGCTCTGTATTATTTGCTCCTCACGTTGTCCTCTCCACGTTTTCTCCTGTGTATCCCCTGTGCTCTGGAACTCACTGCCACAATCCATACAACTCTCTCCCACCATTCAAACTCTCAGGAGTAATCTGAAAACCAACTATTTCAAAAAGACTGATAACTTTCCTCTCTCCTAAATATCTGGACAAGCAGCTTCTACGTGTTTAATGACCAGAACTCACAGCATCAAAGATCAGAATCCAGACGTATCAATCAGGCCTTATAGAAAAAGTCACTTTGTGTTCCCTTGTGCCCAGGTGCGCAGCCTTTTAGGTTCTCAAACGTCTTCTCGGATGAATAACACCATTTTGGTATGTAAAACAGGGAGGATAAGACCACTGTGCAGGACCTCAGGAACTCCAAAATTTAACAAATTACCTAATGTTGAAATATGTGTAATTTATGCGTATTTCTGTTAGATAAATCACCCCCCCCCCATGAGTTTGCAGTAGATTTCTCCCTCTGCATTGTAAAGGGTGAAATAGGCAGCAGAAATCTGCAGATTTAAGAAAAAAAACATTCACAACATATGTGTGCATACTTATTATCTTATTTCTATTTTTTCTGAATATACTAATAGTGAGCACCACACAGTATGTGACTTGCTGTAAACTCATATACAGTGCACAAGGCGCTTCTTTTTACTGGCTTTGTTAGAGAAGTATAAGTATAATCTTAGATTTAATAACTCCTGACAGTCTAGCAGTAGTGACTTCAATCAAATGTTTCCAGCACCATAATTACCAGAATTTAAAAATAAATTTCAGGAACATTCTGGAGCGAACAAAAATAACAATGGTAATTGAAGGGTGGCACCTAAAATAGAAATGTACAATAGAAGTCATCGCAGATTGTCAGGGCCTTCCTCTACCACGTTTAGATTATATTCTGTGGAGATTATAGGGTAACAAGTTCCCTGCCCAACTGGTGGAGACTTAACTAATAACTTGTCTTGTTCTTTAACCCCTTAGTGACCAGCCTGTTTTTGGCCTTAGTGACCAAGCGGTTTTTTTTCTTTTTTCATCGTCGTGTTCCAAGAGCTATAACTTTTTCATTTTTCCATCTATATAGATGTATGAGGGCTTATTTTTTACGGGACAAGTTGTAGTTTTTAATGGTGCCATTTTGGGGTACACATAACTTTCAGATTAACTTTTATTAACTCTTTCTGGGAGGGAAATGGGAAAAACTGCAATACCACCACTGCGTTTTTACGTTATAAATTTTACGGCGATCATTTTTCGGTATAAATTACAACATATATTTATTCTCTGGGTCAATACGATTACAATGATACCAAATACATATAGTTTTTTTTGCGTTTTACTACTTTTTTGCAATAAAATCCTTTTTTTTAAAGAAAAAAAGTTTTTGCATTGCTGATTCCCAAGAACATTATTTTTTTTTATTTTTCTTTCTATGGAGTTGTGTGGGGGCTTAATTTTTGCGGGAAAACTTGTATTTTTCATTGGTATCCTTTTTTAGTAAATGACGCTTTTTGATCGCTTGTTATTACGTTTTTTCGGTGGCAACTAAGAATAAATTAGCAATTCTGTCTTGTTTTTTAAATTTTTTTTTTTTTATTGTGTTTACCGTAGGGGCTCATTTTTGTGATATTTATGTAGTCCGGGTCGTTACGGACGTGGCAATACCAAACATATGGGGAGATTTTTTTTTTTTGCAATTTTTTTTTCATTGAAAAGCGTATTTTCAATGGAAAAAAATAATATTTTTTATTTTTTATTGGATTTTTTAAATAGAATAAATGTGGGTTTTTTTTTTACTTTTTTTACCACTTATAGTCCCTTTGTGGGACTATTAACAATCAATATTCTGATTGCCTTTAAAATGCAATGCATTATCCCTATAGTGCATTGCATTTTAATGACAATGCTATTCAGAATTTGACCAGCAGGTGGCGCCAGAGAGGCGCAGCCTGCTGGTATCTACTCAAGGCTGGTCTGGGGCCTAGATCAGACCCCTGCCAGCCTTCCCACACATCGGCACCCTGCGATCGCTTTTGCAGGGTGCCGATGGGAGACAGAGGGAGACCGCTCCCTCTGTCAGCACATTACATGCGGCGGGCGCCATTGCCCACGGCATGTAAAGTGTTAAACAGCCCGGATCGGCACTCCTGCCGGTCCGGGCTGTTAGAGCAGGGCCGCGGCTATCATGTGAGAGCCGGGCCCGTGCTCCCCGCTGCACGGGAGACCCGTGCAGCGCTTAGACTGGGCCGCCGTGAAAAAGCGGCGGCCCAGCCTAAGGCCCCTTAGTGACCGCCGTAAAAAGGCGTATGGGTGGTCACTAAGGGGTTAAAAAATAAAAATATAAACAAAAACTAAAAGAGTTAGGGTTTCGTTCCTACCCTTGATTTTCTGGTTCAACCATTTTCTATTGCAGGGATACCCAACCTGTGGCCACCAAGCTGAAAAACTACAACCCCCACCACGCTCGGCTGAAGGCTGTCCGAGCATGCTGGGAGTTGTAGTTTTGTAACAGCTGGGGGGCCGCAGGTTGGGCATCCCTGTTCCAGTGCAAAGACAATAAACCTGTGGCTTTTGGTCGACCCCAAGTGGCAAAGTCTGTTCTTGCAGTTTTCATTGTTAAAATAATGGCTCATGACACCAGAATAATCCAAAAAATGGAGCCAGCACTCATGGCGCTTAGTGCCACTGCCAACACAGATGTAGTAGAGTTAACACACATGCTTAACTAGACATATTAACTAAACTAGTCGTGTTAAGCCAACATCTTTAATTGCATTTCAATAGCTTTTGTTTTGAGATATCCCAATGATTTACGAAATTTAATAGTGTTAACTTTGCTACATCGTATGTAAAAAAAATAATAATTTTTGCCAGTTTTTGCATTCAGTGCTGTGTGAAACAATGGTTACCTCACACAGCATTAAACGTGCTTGTCCTGAAGAATTGTGTCATGCTGAAAATATTGACTGCTGCACATATTGTAGATGTCAATAATAAAAAACCACTAAGAATTGAATCTCATTGAGTCTTGTCTCTATTTTTTGGAATATGTCTAATAAATTCATGGCACTGTGCGCCGATAGAATAAAAGAGGTACTGTCCTCCACCCTGTGGGATTCTATGATATGGTGATAGCCATTTTCACTTCAGAAGATATAAACATCAGATTCCTTAGTGGCTGATACCTTTACATAGCTAACTGAAAAGATGATAAAATTGCAAGCCTCTTCCTCAGGTAGGTATCAGATGTTTCACATATACTGTACACAACGTACATGAGAATAGTGAGGTTGATGAGGCAACTATTGTAAAGCAGATTAATATGAGTGGAGGGGAAACAAATATTTGTAGCAGTAAATTGTTGCAGCAGCTACAGATAAGGAGTGTGACATTTTTATTGTCTCCTATAAATGTGCTGAATACAGAAAAAGTAGAAGGGTATACATCCATGCAACACATCCATTCCTGATCTGAGGGTGTGAAAGGTAATCATGTTCTCTCAGACTATTCTATCCTTCTTAGACTTTTTTTTTTGTATCAAGGCTGTGATATTGTGGTCATGGCTTCAAAAGTGTTTCTGTACAGACAGATCTTTCCTTTTTTTCTTTTACTTTGTATCAGTGAGAGTTCATTCTTGTTCTAAGCTTTTGACCAGTTGCACCAAAATAGAGACCATCAGTAGGATATTTGAAACATATAATCAAGTAGACCATATTTGGCATGGTGTACGTGAAGGTACCTGGGATCTTGTGGCCCTGATGTGTATTGGGAATCTGTACGTTGTCAGTGGTTATCATGTATGGGTAGGTCTTACATGTATGTCTGGTTGCATGGGAATGTTCCTGTTGTTATTGGAGAGAACATCAACAACAGAAGGAGAAGGTCGCCACAGTTCAGTTTAATTCATCAATTATTCCATGACTTTAGATGACCTTTTTCCTGAGTTAGATACTTTACAGGGTAACTGATGATGTAAGATGTTGAACCGTGGTTTTCTCAGATTACCTGAAGGGTTCAGGAATTTGTTTCCACTTTATAGTAACCGAGTTTATGCCATTCAAGGGTTCCTTTTTTTTTTCCTTTCACCAGGATTTTTCTGCTCAATGTTGAAGGATTCAAGGATTTGTGGAAATAAGGCTCCAACCTGACCAGACACAATGGGGTAGATTTATTAGTTAAAATGCACCAAGATTTACTAGCTGTTTACATTCTTCTTTAAGCATTTTATGTCTCATCCTATAATGGTAGGCATAGCTTCACAGGAAAGGGTGTGGTATCATGAGAAAAGGGGCATGGACTAAATGCAGCTCCTTTCACCAAAAATGGACTACAATTTTCGCAAATATTTAGAGTGAAGCTACCAAATTATAGGTGGCATAAACTTGGCAGACTAGACAGTTTTTTTTGGCAAAATTCTAGTGCATGGACAAATTTTGTGAACGAACAGAATTCTAGAATAAATCTGGCACAGGATTTACGATACTCCAAATTTACAAAGGTCCATGTGTTAGAATAGTAAATTTGTCTAATATTAAGACTGTGGTTCGTCAGTGCAAAGTACGATAGTATTTGTAAATTGCCCCATTGGTTTTTCTAGTACATGTGGCTTTGAAAACCTTAGCTTTTTTATTTATTTAAGTAATTTTGTCAACTTTTTTGGTGATATATTAGGCTATATTTGTATGCCATTGAAAAAAAGTGCAACTGAAATACATTTTTAAATTGCATCTCCTTTCTGTTAAGGTTGTTTTGATATAGGGACTATATAGTTTAAGGCTCCTGGGGCTGGTGCTATAAGATACAAAATGCAGTGTGGCTAGTAGTTGCATTCATTTTATTTTTTTTTTTACATTTATGTTTTTATATATATATTTTTGTGGACAAGTCTCCAAGGAAGCTGATAAAGGAGAAACATTATCAAATGTCTGTGAAATATTAACATTGATGGACCTGATTCCCTTTATTATAGATGCTGGGTTATTGGTATGAACCCTTTGTAGCAGCCATAGATGGCATGCATTTATGGAAGTCTTTGTGTATTATGCGGAAATGGACAGACCTCCGAAAATGACTATGGGACTTATGCGCCATTGCTTTGAATTTAAACGGACATCATTCACAGTCTTGACAAGTATCATATCATATCCTCCACACCTCATAGAGTAATGTATTTTTTTCATGTAAATGTGAACATGGAGATACTAGAGTTATGATTAGTTTGATAGAAAAAAGGGTGTATTAGACAACACGATGCTGCAAGCGATTGTTGGGAGGGAAATGTTCCCTTCCAGCAATCGCCAGATTGCTAGTGGAGGAGACCGCTGCTATTACATGCAACAATCTCCTCCACAGCATGGGGAGAAGTAATTGCTATGCCATCACTCGTCCCCATGCAGGACAGCGGTGGGCTGGCAGCAGATCATGATTATACAGCACAATCTGCCGCCGGCAAATCCAGATCTTTCAGCATGCTGAAAAATCTGAATTGCCTGATGAACAAAAGTTTGCTCATTCATCGGGCAATTGGAAGCAGTATTAGTGTTATGCAAGCGTGTGTGAACCCACTGCGCCACTGACTGGCTATACTCTGGAGGGCATGACTAACCAACTACCAGGTCTTCACTAGAGCCTCTGATGGTGAGGATAGGCTTAACCTGTTAGGGTGGTTCCCAGGTTCCACTCCAGAGCAGTCCCCGAGTCAGTGGTAGCTGACCAGGGGGTCAGAGATACCGGTGCAAGGAGCGAGGGGAGGTACGTGGTCAGGAAGTCCGAAGTCAGGGCAGGCAGCGATCTAGCAAAATCCGTAAATGAAGTCCAAGGTCAGAGGCAGGCAGCAAACAAGCAAAATCTGATAAATCCAAAAGCAGGGTCCGGTACACATAGAAGCAGAAACTCCAGAACACCTTCACACTAGAAACTAGAGTTGCTCAGGTATCTTTCTGGGGCAGTAAGTGCCTTTAAATACTTCCTGCAATCCAGCCATAGGCTGAAGAGACAGAGGGTGTGTACGTGCTGCCTCACAAGGGAGGAAAGACACTCCCATGCATGCCTAAACAACAGTACAGGACTCAAGCCAGAAGTAAGCTCTTACATGGAGCACAGATACAACTGTTAAGCTACCTGCTGCCCAGCACCCAATTAGACTGCCAGATGATCACTAATGAGCGTTCACAGGAAGGCTCGTTAACGATTGTCGAGCAGAATATCTGCCCGTCTAGTATACCCTTTACAATTGGTATATAATATGACACACAGACGATAGGCAAATGAGACAGGGGAGAGTAAACCAGATATCTAAAATTACAGTGGTTCTTATCCCCTTATGCTCAGGAAGACAATATCCTGATCCTTCTTTCTAGCACTAAAACACCTTTCCAATTTTTCCTAGGAGGGAAAGTTGATGTAACCCCTTTGGTTCCTTGTCTGTTACTCCCTTACCTGTTGTAGAGCATCTATATGCACCCTTATGGTCACCATATGAAGCCATGTGTCTTTTGTAGACGTGCGAGCTGTGACTCCAGCAGATGAACCAGTCTTTTGTTTTACACTGTGATTATATTCAGGAGTTGCTATTTTGTGGCATGCCCCTGATGAACATATTTCAAAATCACTGGCTCCTTGAGTAGTCTGTAATGGGAACCCCTCTGCATCTTAATACTGCATAAAATCCTTGAAAAATCATCTACATCTGAATTTTGCCGAGTTAAAAATCTTCATGTGTTGTAATATACAATATAAAGCCTCTACCGCTATTATTTTCATATGTCTTAAAGATAACGCAAAAAGACTGTTAAAGATAAAGACTGGTAAAGATAAAAAGACTGTTCTGTGATCTGTCCTTTGAATGTACAGTATGGTAATATCACAACATTTGCTGCTTAGAACTCTGTAAATCTGTCTTCTTGGCACAACATTTTATGGTTATATAACTCCGGTATTTTACATAAAATTTTTAATGCCCAAGGTAAATTATGTATTCTGCACCTGCATTCCCCAGGGAGATTTACACGCGCCATATAAATGACTTTACACTGCTTAAGCAATACCAATCATAAGTTATGTGAGGAAACATTAAAATCCCCTTCTCATAACAATGGTTTACCATGAAAGCAATGTATTTTGTACAGCAGTGTAATTACAACATACATCAATAGTACTATAACTAGATGCTTGGCTTTTTTTGTGCTTCATACACTTTTAATGACTTTCTCTGCATAGAATACAGCATTTAAATTAAAAAATTAAAAATTTAAAAGTAGATTGCATCTCTCCCGGTACTGATAGGACAGCATTCATTCCCAGGAGGCCCATTTGTAAGTAAATAGTGATCTGATACTAGCCGGATAATGTTCCATTGGTTAATTGCACTATTACAAATATTTTGAGCCCAGGTCTCATAATGTCACCATACGGTATTAAATATTCATAAAGTCTTTTATTTTAACACTTCCTCGCTTTGTTTCACGGTGTCGGTTGCTACTTAACAGTTTTGACCAGATGTCAAGCAGGGCGAGGCTATGCATACTTAATATCCTAACCTCTGGAAGGGATTGGACACTTGTGTCCGGAGAGCTGACTCCGGAAACAGCAGGACTGGCTACTCTTGTACTAATTATATGTGTGCACTGCTGGTAGTATACCAAAACTCCCTTTATGCTCCTATGAAAAAGGACGTGAAACTAAACAAACCCTGACTGGAAGAAATTGCATCAATGTATTTTTTATATTATGTTGCTTTTTAAAATGAATTACTATTTATTTTACTTGCTTTTATAGCACCAACATACTCCGCAGCGCTTTCCAAATACAGTTTTATCATCAATCGCTTACTCCTGATGTCAAAACTGGCCTGCTTTGAGATCCTCCAGAGAGCCATGGACCAGCAGAAGATGATTTAAAGGAAAGGAAAATTCTTATAAATCGATCATCTAATAACCTAAAGGGGTTATCCAACCCCCTAAAATGCCCGGGCTCCTCATACAGGTTATACTTACTCTGCTCCCTGGCACCCGCGTCACTTCTGATCCCCACACGACTGCCACTGCATCTCTCCATTGTGCGGATGAAAACATCCGGCGACAGGGTGGGGTTGGGCGGTGGACGGGAGGGGCAGCCACTAGCAGGCCACGATTTTAGGGAGGCTTTTACCCGACGTGGATCACCTTTAAGACAATGGGAGCATATCCTAACGATATGCCCCTATTCTTTGAGATGAGGCAATTTGTTATTGCATTTTACTCATTTTGGGCTAAAAATTACTTTTTTCAGCTGGTCTTTAGTAAAAATGTTCAATCATTTCTGAGATAAAAATCAATGCGTTTGCAAGCTGTCACAGTCTGTTTTCTTTGAATTCCCTCATCTCATGTATAGTTCTTATCTCTGATCTTCTGACCTCGAAAACACTCACTATAGCTCAATGTGTATCAAACTGATAAGATCAGAAATAAGAGGTACACATGATGAGACATCAGATAACAGTATCTAAAGAAAACAGACTGTGATTGCTTTCAGACAGACTGATTTTTAGCCCCTATATTTCAGAAACAGATGAACATTTTTAATAAATACCAATTGCAAAAATTATTTTAGCCCAATAGGGGGACCTCGTTGAAGATGAATTTATGGAGCTTACATATATGGATGAGCGAATCGACTTCAGATGTTTCATCGGAAGTCGATTCACTCATCCCTACTTACATAGAATGCAAAACAAATCCATATACAATAAAACTGTGTAATCCCTTTGCTTATTCAACACTGTTATTTTTATGTGAGTGAGGATGTTTTATAATTCCCATGGAAGAGATTTGGTTGGCCTGATCTAGGCTTCTCACCATGTGCCAACAGTAACATCAGTGTATTCACCCTCTATTCCTATAAACATAATTCAGAACAGCAAAAGTTTTCTTGTCAAAAATTTCAATGCTTGAGAAGTTACATGCGATTTTAAGCTGTCGCCTTCCTTGATTGCCCAGGAGGGTTAGCATTCATCAGCAGGAACATTTATGATCTAATATGTGTCTCTCAATACCTTAAGCCTATCAATCCCAGAGCATGAAGATTCTCTTTAATTTCTACAGATGACATTTAATATGTAAGATATTAATGACATACCAAGATGTTTATTAGTCACCTGGGGAACTGGAGAGCCTCCAGAACTGCCTGGTGAACGTGTTTCCCATAGACAATTGAAACATTATGTGTACAGTGTGGAGAAATAATCAAGATGGTAATTGATTTTTACTAAGAAGACATTTGGTGAACAAAGGCTTAGAAAAGTTATGGATACTTTAAAGTTTACCTGCATGTTTAAAAAGATTTTGACACTTTTTGTGATATATCAAAGCTTTTGATTGGTGGGGGTCTGACTGCTGAGACCCCTGCTGATCACTAAAATGAGGAGAAAGAAATGCTCACACAGAGTGCTGTCTGTCTTTGCTGAGTGCCAGTCTTAAGTCCATCTAAGTGCTTATAGCTTCTCACCACCACTACCAGTAAATGTTAAAGGAATGGCTTGTGCCACAGATAGAGGAAGAATTTGTAATACAGTTGATTTGATGGCACTCCAACTTTTGGGTAGCAGGAGATGGTCTCCATATGCAAAATGAAAGACTCCCGTACTATGCTAGATTGCTTAAAGTGCTGTATTAATTAATTAAGTGGGTATCCAGTCAATACCTGAACTTTCGGCCAGAGGCCTTCTTCAGAGTACCGGATCAGCCACACTAGAGGGGATGGAGACAGCAAGAAGGGCGTAGGGGCCCAGGAAAAAGCAGTGCTGGGAGCAGTGGGCAGATGCCCTTCTTCATCCCCTCTGGTGCTGCTGATCTGTCACTCTGAAGAAGGCCTCTGGCCGCAAACATTCAGTTTTTGACTGGATACCAACTTAAAGGGAACCTGTCATCAACTTTATGGTGACCTCACTGAGGGCAGCTTAAAATAGTGACAGAAATGCTGATGTCAGCGGTGTGTCACTCATGAGCTAAAACTCACTAAAAGTGAGTAAGTGGTTGCCGAGAACCAGCATCATAATCATTGCTGCCCAGGCCTTGAAAAGAGTCAAATCTACCTGAGAAGAGTCATGGTTATTCCTAATCTCCTGCTCTCCCCGCCCATCTGCCGATGATTGGCAGGTCTCTCCTAGAGAGAAAGGGAGAAAACTAGGTAGAAGAAGGTCAGTCATCAGCAGGGGGCAGTGAGAGCAGGAATTCATGAATAACCAGGACTCTTCTCAGGTGGCTATGACTCTTTTCCAGGCCCATTCGACAATGATTGTGATTTTGGTTCTCGGCAACAACTTACATTTAACTTATAAATGACAGACCGCTGAAATCAACTCACCTGTCTCTACTTTATTCTGCCTTTAGTATGGGCTGCACAAAGTTGATGACAGGTTCCCTTTAATAAATAAATACAACACTTTTAAGCAATCTAGTGGAGTACGGGAGTCTTTCATTTTGCTTATAGATAGATTATGTTTGGCAAATCTTCCTCTATCAGCAGGATGATACTGCTCTTCATTTCCACCAATACCTGAATGAAACTGTACTAAAACTTTGAACTGTACCAAAACTTTGAACACCAGAATATACGACTCACCAATATTTCACTGGCCTTCATGATCACAAGATCTAACACTCTGCTCTAACTTCCTTCTGTTGGGCCACATCAAGGACTCAATGTATCTGCCCCTTCCCTCAGCCACAGGATCTAAATGACCTGAGATGACGCATCACTGGGTCCTCCAGACACTCATTGTTATACTACGGACACTATCATTGTGATACCACGTGTTGCTGCTCTCCAGAAGGGATTATCTAAATTGTGGTGCACCCCAATGGGAAATAAGTCCAGATAAAATTCAGGGTTTGCAGTAAAGTGTGTTTCTTTACTGGAAGGGCTAAAGTGCAAAAAAAAAATACAGAAAAAGGTTTTGTGCTGAGGAAAGGCTTGGCCAAAGGCTAGTGGCCCAGGATCTGTGGCTCAGCAATTTCGCTGGCTCTCTAACACAGGTCTGATGACCCAGGATCTGTGGCAGAGTATCTCTGTCCCAGCTTCTTCTGGTCATTCATGCAGTCTGGCAGAGTCTCTCCTAATCACTGGTCCCTATCTTCAAACAACTAAAGGCTCTAACTGCTCTCCTTATATACAATTTGTAACTAAAATAGAACTTTCTGGTGAGAGGGTTGGATTAGAGAAGCACAGCCTAAACAGAAATAGCGTTATAATTTTTGTCATAGACTTGTATGCTTCAATGCAAGTCTATGGGAATGAATAAGCAATTTAAAACCCGTCTTCAGACCTAAATAACAGACCTACAGTCATGGCCAAAAGTTTTGAAAATGATACAAATATTAATTTTTACAAAGTCTACTGCTTCAGTTTTTAGAATGGCAATTTGCATATACTCCAGAATGTTATAAAGAGTGATCAGCTTAACAGCAATTACTTGCAAAGTCAATATTTGCCTAGAAAATGAACTTTATCCCCCAAAACACATTTCAACATCATTGCAGCCCTGCCTTAAAAGGACCAGCTAACATTGTTTCAGTGATTGCTCCATTAACACAGGTGTGGGTGTTGATGAGGACAGGGCTGGAGATCAATCTGTCATGATTAAGTAAGAATGACACCACTGGACACGTTAAAAGGAGGCTGGTGCTTGGCATCATTGTTTCTCTTCTGTTAACCATGGTTATCTCTAAAAAAACATGTGCAGTCATCATTGCACTGCACAAAAATGGCCTAACAGGGAAGAGTATCGCAGCTAGAAAGATTGCACCTCAGTCAACAATCTATCGCACCATCAAGAACTTCAAGGAGAGAGGTTTCATTGTTGCCAAAAAGGCTCCAGGGCGCCCAAGAAAGACCAGCAAGTGCCAGGACCGTCTCTTAAAAGTGTTTCAGCTGCGGGATTAGGCTACCAGCAGTCCAGAGCTTGCTCAGGAATGGCAGCAGGCAGGTGTAAGTGCATCTGCACGCACTGTGAGGCGGAGACTCTTGGAGCAAGGCCTGGTCTCAAGGAGGGCAGCAAAGAAGCCACTTCTCTCCAGAATAAACATCAGGGACAGACTGATATTCTGCAAAAGGTACAGGGAGTGGACTGCTGAGGACTGGGGTAAAGTCATTTTCTCTGATGAATCCCCTTTTCGATTGTTTGGGACATCTGGAAAACAGCTTATTCAGAGAAGACGAGGTGAGCGCTACCACCAGTCTTGTCTCATGCCAACTGTAAAGCATCCTGAAGCCATTCATGTGAGGGGTTGCTTCTCAGCCAAGGGAATCGGCTCTCTCACAGTCTTGCCTAAAAACACAGACATGAATAAAGAATGGTACCAGAATGTCCTCCAAGAGCAACTTCTCCCAACCATCCAAGAGCAGTTTGGCGATCAACAATGCCTTTTCCAGCATGATGGAGCACCTTGCCATAAAGCAAAGGTGATAACTAAATGGCTCAGGGAACCATAGAGATTTTTGGTCCATGGCCTGGAAACTCCCCAGATCTTAATCCCATTGAGAACTTGTGGTCAATCATCAAGAGACGGGTGGACAAACAAAAACCTACAAATTCTGACAAAATGCAAGCATTGATTGTGCAAGAATGGACTGCTATCAGTCAGGATTTGGTCCAGAAGTTGATTGAGAGCATGCCAGGGAGAATTGCAGAGGTCCTGAAGAAGAAGGGTCAACACTGCAAATATTGACTTGCTGCATTAACTCATTCTAACTGTCAATATAAGCTTTTGTTACTCATAATATGATTGCAATTATATTTCTGTATGTGATAAAAACATCTGACAAACACACATAAAAAACCAGAGGGCAGCAGATCATGTGAAAATATAATATTTGTATCTTTCTCAAAACTTTTGGCCATGACTGTACACCAGACAGTCAGAAGGTTAGTGTGTCAGTTTTTTTTCCCTCGAAAACTTTGCATGAGTACAGAGTCATAAAGTCTTTCAGTATTAGCTGGATGTGCATTTACAATTTACACAGTGCATTGCAGTTATAGTACAATAACAGTGCAAATAAACAGCATATATTACAATAAACATAAATGAAGTTCAACAGAATGAAACGGTATAAATCACAGTGCAAGTTAACTCTTCAAAGTGCAATAAAGTAGGGAGTTGATGGCTTTGCATAGAAGCAATGGGAGCAAATATCCATAGTCCAAAGTACCCTTACTCCAGGGCAGTGGACCTAGACTTATGTTGTGTCAGCAATAGAGCTTACATCCAACATTTCTAGTGTATAGATAAAACTTTGATTTATAGTGTATTTTCTTTTTTTTTTTTATAACTGTATATTTATTGAATCCACAATTGTACAGATGGTGTTTCACAACAAAAGACAATCAATTCGGAAAGGTATATATCGAGATCAATACACTGTAAAGCAAAACATTATCATTATCTTATAAGCAAATAAAGTGTACTTAAAGGGAACCTGTCATCTCCGAAACACCCCCTGAACTAGAGTAAGCATTGTATAGTGTAAGTGATGCTGAATCCGAATATGTAAGTTTTATCTTCATACTCACTTCTATTCTGACTCTGTGCTCTGACAAACCAGCAGTAAAATGCACTCACTGGACTCCGGTGCTCACTCACATAATGGAGAGGACTCAAAGAAGAGTCCACGGAGTGCATTTTACTGCAGGTTTGTGGGAGCACAACATCAGAATGGAAGTGAGTATGAAGATAAAACTTACATATTCGGATTCAGCATCACTTACACTATACAACGCTTACTCTAGTTCAGGGGGTGTTTCGGTGATGACAGGTTCCCTTTAAGTATTGACAAAAGAAAACAGTTTCAGTGTGGAATTATTTTTCATATAAAGTAAGATAGACACGACAATAACAGGGTCTCAAGTATCAAGTCAGAACTGAGTGAACAGTTACATAGGATGGATACACAAGACATAAAAACATGGACAATGGGGGGGGGGAGGGAGGGAACATGGTGCCTAAGAAGAGTCGGGTAGCTCAAAGCTGATGGGTAAGCCAATAGTCATCCCACATGTCCCAGATAGCATAAAACTGATCAACCTTGTCTTGATAGAGAGCTGTAGAGTACTCCATGGTGCAAATCTCAACCACCCTAGCATATAAATCAGAGAGCACCGGCGAGCCAGTTTGTTTCCAAAACCTTGGGATAAGGCACCATGCCGCTGTAAGAATCTGGGTTATGAGTTTCCGGGTTTGAGTCCTAAGAGTATTGGGGAAAATGTTCAAAAGAAACAAAATGGGGTCCATAGGGAAATCACAATTAAAAATCCTCTTAAGTAGGGCGTTAACTATGACCCAGAATGGGTGTATATTAGGACAATCCCAAAAAAAGTGAAACAGGGTCACCATCTGAGAATGACATCTCCAACATTTGTCTGACACTGATGGATGTATCCTATGCAGGAGAGCTGGAGTGTGGTACCAGTGCATCAAGATTTTATATTGATTCTCCTGAGCCAGCACGGACATGGAGGATTTAGCAGCTCTTCTCCATATGAGACTCCAGATCGAGTCTGGGAGCACTGTTCCCAGGTACTCCTCCCATTTAATCATATACGAATGTCTTATCAGCCTATCTGGATAGGGGGTGACCAGTATGGAATATATCCCAGATATTAGGCCTTTAGTATGCACCCCTGCCCTACATATACACTCAAAGGTGGTGGGACGAGAGAAAAAGTCCCAAAAAAATGGTTTGCGCAAAGTGTCGGAGCTGTGAATAAAAGAAAGCAGCCTCTGATGGCAGGTCATACTTCGATTGTATAGCAGAGAAGGACAATAGGTCCCTAGTGTATGGGTCCACTATGTCCGCAAACTGAAAGACCTTAGCTCGGAACCACACCTTTGTTGCTACACCAGTGAGACTAGATGGGAGCAAGGGGTGATACAGAAAGGAGGTCATTGCGGAATTATGGGATGCTAGGGGAAATTTAGCACTGCAAGTGCGCCATATCATTTTGGTACATCTCATAGGATCTCTGTCCTGGATAGAAGTACAAGGACCCGCCCATAGCAAAGAGTTAGGATGAACCGGGGCCAGCCATAACCGCTCGATCTGCATCCAGATAGAAAAAGGGTGCATGGAGGTCCAGGCCGGTACATAATGTAATTGGGCTGCCCAATAGTACTTAACAAAATCCAGTACTCCCAGTCCACCCTGACCCCTGCTGGTTAAAAGGACTGATCTAGGAATTCTATGTCTTTTGTGTGCCCAGATAAATTTGAGGACATGAGACTGAAAAGACCGAAGATCTCCCAGGGGCACCAGAATGGGCAGTGTCTCAAAAAGATATAGTATCTTCGGCAATATGGTCATTTTTATGGCCGCAATACGCCCCAGGAGGGAGAGTGGTAACCCCTGCAATTTGGATAGGAGCAATTTAAGTTCACTAAAGCTAGAAGGGAAGTTATGTTTATATAGGTCCGCATATCTCGGAGTGATGTTGATCCCTAGGTACCTAAGGGCATCGGACTTCCAGTGGAAGTGATAGTTGTTCTTCAAAAGTGCGATGCGGGCCTCTGTAACATTAATCGGCAAAGCTTCAGTTTTAGAAGTATTCACCTTGTAACCCGACAAATGGCCATATTCCCGCAGGGTCATCTGGAGATTGGGGAGAGCTATGTGTAAACCCGTGAGGGTAAGGAGGACATCGTCTGCGTAAAGAGATAACTTAAACTCTTTATCCTTCACTCTGACCCCCCTAATATCTGGATGGTTACAAATTTTTGCCGCCAATGGTTCAATACAGAGTGCGAATAGAAGTGGGGATAGAGGGCAACCTTGCCGCGTCCCATTAGAGATGCGGATCAAGCCGAATTTGAGTGGGGCAGTTTAACTGTACCTAAGGGAGAGGAATAAAGCCCCCTTATTGCTTGTAAAAATGTGCCATCAAAGCCGAAGGCTCGTAGAGTGGCAAACAGGAAAGGCCAACCAAGACGATCAAATGCCTTTTCTGCATCCAAGCTAAGAAGCAGTGATTCCTCTCCTGAGCGAGCAATCACTTCCAGAAGATCTATAGTGCGCCTTGTATTGTCGCTCCCTTGACGGCAAGGGACAAAACCAACCTGATCTTTGTGTATTAGAGAGGGGAGAAAAGTATTCAAGCGGTTAGCTAGGACCTTAGAATACATTTTAAGGTCAGAATTCAACAATGCAATTGGCCTATAATTCTGCCGTTCAAGGTGGTCTTTTCCCGGCTTACGTATTAAGGTTAGGAAGGATTGAGTCATGAGAGAAGGGATAGCCCTTCCGGATAAAAAGCCGCTAAAGAGAGATTGCATATGAGGGAGCAACAAGTCTTGGAATGTTTTATAATATTTATATGTGAACCCATCAGGTCCAGGAGATTTTGCATCGGGGAGATGTTTAATCACCTCCATTATTTCCTCAGCAGCAATCGGCTCATTAAGGGCTGCCTTATCTGAAGGTGAAAGGGTAGGAAGGTGACAGGACTGTAGAGACGAGTTTAACAGACGATCCCTGTCCTGAGGGTTCGTAGGCAGTTCATTGGGTAGATTATACAGGTCCGAGTAGTAAGAGGAGAATCGATCTGCTATCTCCCTAGGGTCGTATGTCACCGAACCATCAGCTCTCTTGATAGCCCCAGGGCCCGACTGCAAGGAGGACTGTCTAAGTTGTTTAGCCAATAATGAATGAGGCTTATTCCCCCACGCATAATAATGTTGACGAGTAAACAATAACATTTTGTCCACTTTAGCATGCGCATTCCTGCTCAATTGGGCCCTGACATCAACAATTTGTTTGAGAGTCGGGATTGAGGGGTGAGAACACATACGCTCCTCCAACTCACTTAAACGGGACCTAAGGGCCCTAGCGGTCTCCTGTGAATCCCTCTTCAACCTGGAGCCCAAAGCAATACAATGACCCCTCATGACTGCTTTATGTGCCTCCCACAAAGTACTAGGATTCTCAACAGACCCTGTATTGTAAGCAAAATATTGTCTAAGGCAATCCCTAAGCTAAGTACGGGATGAGGTGTTCTTAAGCAGGGAGTCATTAAGGCGCTAGTGACAATTACGAGTACGACCAATCCCCCCGTCTAGAGTAATCCTCACTGGTGCGTGATCAGACCAGGTAATGGCCCCCATATCTGCCCCTTGTAGAAGCCGTAATGTGGAGATAGTCCCCAGGGGGGGATTGAGAACTTAAAGTGGCCCTGGAAAAAAAAAACTAAAAGTGGCCCTATGTTGAAGGTGGGTTCACACTGACAGAAGACAGGCCAAAACAAGTAGTTGGAAACAACCAAAGTAGGCGGGACCTTCAATACTGTAGTACAGCGCAGAATACCGCCCCAGCAGAACCAAATATCACAGTATTTAACTGTATCACCATCATCAGGACAGTAATACAGTTCAGTTCAGGAGGGCACCTGTGGCTGTTGAGCATCAGATCATTATGTACATGGCCTGTGGCCATCAAGGGGGCTTAAGTGGCCCCCTGGGCATTGGCCCACCGGGAAATTTCCCTGTAAGGTCTATGGCCAATCCGCCCCTGATAGTCCCTAAAAAATAATCTATTCAAGTGTGTGTCCCATGCGGTGTCGAGTAAAAGGAGAAGGATCTATCGGTCGGGTTAGCTATTCTCCAGAGATTGTATAGTGAATATTTACGAACCAAGCGGCGGAATTCCCTCGCCAACCTCTGCTGAGATGGGTGTATTGGTTTCCCAGGTAATGCTAGTCTATCCATATTCTCAGAAAAAAGGACGTTAAAATCCCCCCCTATCAGCGTAATAGGATCCAAGCGCTTGAAGACTTTGGCTAGGGTTCTGCTCAAGAAATGTATCTGGGATGTGTTGGGAGCGTATAAGTTACAAAGAGTAACAGGGAGACCTCGGAGCATGCCTCTCAATATTATATATCTACCCTGAGGATCCAGAACAGACGAGGTCACTGTAAATGGGCATTGTGCAGAAATGAGAACCGCAACCCCCGCCTTACGAGAATGGCATGCTGTGTAAATCCCCAGATACAAATGCGAGAGAAATTTAAAAGAATAATTATCTTCAAGATGGGTTTCTTGTAGGAAGACCACATCCACTTTAAGAGACTTCAATTCCAGCAACAGGAGTTTCCTTTTGGCATTGGAATTAAGTCCCTTGACATTTAAAGTTACGTAACTCGCCATGTTGAAAAAAGAAATGGAAACACAGGCAATATATCTAACTCACCAGCCCTCTGTGAGAGAAGTAGCCAAGACACACCATGGAGAACCCCCAGTAGGAAGATCCGTAACTCACGCTTGTGTAGGTAGACCCTTCGATCAGGAGGGCCAGAGCCCCGATCAGCCACACAGTCATACAGAAGGAGAGAAACAGAAGGTAGGGGAGTAAACAGCAAAAAACGCTATTCCAGGGAATCAAAACCCTTTTGGAGACTAAGGAGAGAGCCTCCTGAGTAGAGACAGTGTCGGAGGCAGGCCGAAAGGCGAACAACCCAATACTTAATAAAGTCAATAGGAACGTCATAAAGCAGAACATAACCAGAGTTGGTAGAACAGCTTTAAATAAGTCATACGGGTTAAACCCCTGTGATGGCACATAAGCATATATCTGAGACATAGAAAACCTAAGGGGAGTCAGTAATCCCCAAATATCGCCAGGACTCGATAGCGGCCCAGCTGGTCAGGGAAAGGACCTCAAACATGTAAATGAACCATTAACTACAACAGATCCGTCCTTTTAGAGGAAAGGCGGATGAAGCAGTTCAGCCCATCGGTCGCTGATGTGCTTAAAGTGGGGTCTGCTGGGACGACGGTAGTCTCCTTGAGAGCCCATCGGATTGACCCGCTCTTCTTTTACGGGTGACAGGAGTCCAAACCTGTGAGGGCGGTGGTACAGGCACAACCAGCTCCCAGTCCTCCAGGTTAGGGGGTGGAATTTCCATTGCTTCACAGAAAAGCTGAAGGTCAGCAAATGAGCGAAGTGTCACCTTTCTGCCCTGATGCCTGGCAGAGAGAGAGAAGGGGAAGCCCCAACGATACGGAATTTGCCGGTCTCGCAGTGCTGTAAGAAGCGGTTGCAAATGCCTCCGCTTCTGCAGAGTTATCCAGGATAAGTCCGGGAAGAGTTGGACCGGGGCTCCATCAAATTCAAAGTTGCGGAGATTACGTGGTTTAGCCATTATCGCCTCCTTAGTAGAAAAGTCACGGACGCAGTATATCACATCCCGCGGACGAGACGGAGGGCCCTTAGGTTTAAGAGCCCGGTGGGCGCGATCCAGTTTGATCTTATAAGACTGCGGCTCTCCAAGTACAAGATTAAAGATGGCTTCCAAGGTGGCAAAAAGATCTTCATCTCCCGTGGCTTCGGGCAGACCCCTAACCCGGATGTTATTCCTACGACCTCGATTATCCAAGTCCTCCAAGTGTCGGCCCATTTCTCTGAGGGCAGTATTTTGAGAAGACAGGGAGGTATGCGAAGAAATATAATTCCTGGTATCATCATGCGCCTCTTCCAGAGACTCTACCCGGTCCGCAATATGTTTGATGTCAGCACGGACCAGTGCAATTTCAGCCCTGCAGGCCCCTGTGACCTTTGATATCAAGATTTTAAAGTCCTCTTTAGTGGGAAATTGCGTGAGATAGGACTCCCATTGCGATGGTGGCGGAGGTGCAGTAAACCCAGTGACAGAGGCACTGGAGGAAGAACGTGGGTCTTCCCTGGGGGAGGTAGTGGTGAGGATCCTGGAACCCTCCTTATTGAGGCAGGGGCTGCTCCCAGGGTCTGTGAGCCATAAGGGGGCAGGAGGGGTCCGGCCTGCAGACTCTGAGGCATAAGAGCCAGGGGAAGAAGGTAGAGGGGAGGAGACAGTAGCTGAGTGCTGCACAGGGCCCCCCGCCTTGTGGTGTGAGGGCGCCATCTTGGAGCCAGCAGGGGAAGAAGACGCCACCAGGCCCGTTTTCTTCACCCCCTCCGGGGGATCTGGAGAGGAGACCGCTGTGTTCCGCTGATCAGGCAGAGGTGAGGTGTGCAGAGGAGCGTGGTCAGAATCCGCCCCGGAGCCCGCGCGTCCGCCGCTTCCAGCAGGTGGCAGGGAGGAATGGTGGGACGGCCCTGTTGTAGTCGCGCGCCCCCTATAGTGTCTTTTCATGTTTATAAATTTGTGGTATGTTCTCTCAGTTATGACTACTGTGGCTATAAGTGTACACCATTATTTTGAATCACCCTGTATCCTACCGAGTAACATTCTAAACACATTGAGATAAATTTACAGAGAACAGCTTTTCACCAGTTTCCTGGCATATGGTATGTTAACTCAAATCTGAATAGGCCCTGCCACACACTGCATACTTTAAGCACAGTAAAAAAGGGGGAAGAGTCATAAAATGGGCATTACACAAAAATGTATACCTTTCCAACACCGGAATACTGGTATAGAAGCATTAATATAGTCATCTGGTTGTATTACTTAACATGTTGTTGACCTTTGGAAACAGTCAACAACCTTGTTGAAAGACACAACCCTAACTAAGTATCTAAGTTCCTAAGCTCATTGTACTATTCTGTGCGACTCCCAACTGCACGTATGTCTACGTCTTGTGGCTGCGTACATGTATCTTTCGTGTGTTCTCCAATTAGATGGGACTACTAGAATTGTAACTAGACATTTATGATATATACTGTATGTTCAATATTCCATGAATATATAATTTTAGTTGGTAATACTTATTAAGTCTTATTTTAGATCTTGGAATTGGCTGACAATGTGGCCCCCAACCAAAGAAGGTTGTGTACCCCTGGCCTAAAGTAAAAAAAAGAATCAATGCTCACCCCCTTTTTCCCTGACTTTTCTGCTGCTGCTGTTTGTTTCCTGAACACTATATATAGGAAAAAGCGCCGGCCTCTTTGGTGGTTGGGACCACAGGAGTGCGCATAGGCAGGCACTTTTTTTCTATAGTGTGCAAGCACGGCCACCACTGATGGATTGCAGAGTGGTCGTAACCCAGGAAACCAGCAGTGTGTAATGTGATGAAAAAATGAATCCAGCCAGCAAAGGAAGCAATATGGACAATCACAGTACATTAGTAAATGTCTTGTACTAACTTTGTCTACACGATAAATGCCATCTGCTGAAGTGAGACAACCCCTTTCATTTTTATTTTGAATGGATCTCTTATATATACGGTGTAGTGGTCATTTTACATTATTGGCATGCTTATCAATACAATTGTAATTGGAAAACTCAAATAACAGCTCATTGAGTTGGAAGTTCTCATGGTTTTTCTGGCTGGGGATGGTGATTTAGAAGGTGATAGAATAGAAATCATAACATTGTTGAAATGGAGAAGTAAAATAATATATGGAAGAATTTAAGTCTTTCTTTCTGAGCCCTTCCAGGCCTTGTCAATCATGTGAGTTTTGTTCTTTTTAATTTTCCAAAGTTTTTACTGCTCCTCTTGCCCTGTGAGCCGGCATAGCAGCAGTTTTTCTTTGTACTCTCGTACATTCATTGAAATTGCAAACCCTGTGTACTCAGTAGAGCTATAAAGATATACATACTTCCATAAATATATTACTGCTAGAGTTGCTATAGTAAAGTTTTATATCAGAGGGACAGTTTAATCTTCTATTAGGTAATTTTTCAATATGCATTGATGCTGGTGCCCAGTGATTTATAGTTTTGATGAAGGACCATTCGGAGTGTAAAATATTCAGGTCTTACAAAGGAACAGTAATATTGGAGAATAGAGGTTGGGGGTGATGTACAACAGCTTTTATAACTCAGTAGACATTAAAACTGCAGGCAAATAGAAATGAAGTTTGGGTAATTTAAAGGGTACCTTTACGTTAGCAAAACTGCTCATTTGTCATAGTGACATATCAGAGGATTTGATCAATGGAGGTCGGAGTGCTGAGACCTGCACTGATCGCTAGACTGAGGAGAAGAAGAATGCTTTCTTTCCTCACTGCTGAAGACGGGCTCAATAGAAAGTCTAAGCCCATCTCTAGCAGCGAGGAGAGAAAGTACTCTGTGTGACTGCTTCTTTTTACTCATCTAGTGATTGGTGGAGGTCTCAGCACTTGAACCTCCTAAAATAAACTTACTCTTTAACATAAAACATCTCTCAATCCTATCTACATGCATAATATCTCTTAGAAGAAGAATTGGAAATCAAGAGATGCTCAGCATTCAAACTGTGAGTACAATGCAAATTCTAAGTTACTCATCCATACCAGATAGGCATAGAAACCTGAGGCGTAACTCGAAATTCCTGGGCTACAGTGCAAAATCTGTATCACAGTCTCCATATACCACATACTGTAGTGTTTATTCTTCCGGTGTCTCATATGGTATATGGGCCATTTACTTAGATTCAACTGCTGATTCTTTACTCCTCAATAGCTGAGCCCTAACCACAGTACCTGTAACTAGAAATAGTCTTTCAACAGGCTATGGATTAAACGTACATGGCAAACTAAATAATTGACCCATGGCCACCAAGATGTCTTCTCTAGCTTGAGGAATCATTTCTAATCTGAAATGCTGTATCTATTTGTGCATTTCTTCCTCTCTCATGTATGAATTTTTGTTAACTTCACAGGTATCTAAATGTGTGCAAATGCTTGTATATTCTACACGTCCTACCTTATGACATTGACCCCCTGTCCTTTATAAACAGAACTGTATATTGTGTACAGAGTAAGGCTACATTCACAACTGCATCATTTTTTCCATCTTTCAGTTGCATTTTAGGAACACAAAAGAAAAATAATGACAGTTCTGGATCCATCATATGACAAACAGAAACGGTGGCCAGCAGATCCCATTGACTATGATGTTGTCCATTGGATATCTGTGAGAAAGCCTGGCATTTTACCAGGCAAAATGAACACTTTTGACCCCTCTTTGCTGATGGAATCTGTGAGCATAGTCTAACCTGTTCGATTCATCCATTTGCTAGCTGAGAAAAGAAGTCTAAACACAGTTATCCTAGAGCAGGGATCAGCAACCTTTGGCAGTCCAGCTGCTGTGAAACTCCAACTCCCAGCATGTCTACTTATTTGCTGTTTTTGCTACTCCCATAGAAGTGAAAAGAAGATTCTGTAAGTTTTAGTTTCAGAACAGCTGAAGTTGCTGATCCCTATCCTATAGTATGTCTATCATGAAGATAGTGTAAAGCATTGACAGGCTGTTTCAACGGAAGCCAGGGGCGGAATTGGGAACTTAAAGTGGCCCTGGAAAAAAAAAAAACTAAAAGTGGACCCATGTTGTAGGTAGGTCAAAATTGACAGAAGATAGGACAAAACAAGTAGGCAGGGACAACAGAAGTAGGCAGTACCATAGTGCAGCACAGAATACTGCCCCCGCAGAACCAAATACCACAGGGCAGCACAAAATACTGCCTCCCCAACCATTCAACTGTATCACCGTCATAAGGACAGTAATACAGTTGAGTTCAGGAGCACCTGTGGCTGTTGAGCATCAGATCATTATGTACCTGGTCTGCGGCCATCAAGAGGGTTTGAGTGGCCCCCTGGGCATTGGCCCATGGGAAATTTCCCTGTAGGGTCTATGGCCAATCGGCCCCTGATGGAGCCCATCATTTACCAGCAATGTGACTGTCTTCACAGCCTTCCTATGATTATATATATGAAAAGAAGAGAAAACAGAATTTTTCTGTCATCCATACCAGTCATATGTCAAAAAAATCATAAGAGGATGGAGGAAGAGCTGAGAGATGTCACCTTGGTGCTGTTAATGGATTTTAGTATGTTTTTAGTATGTTTAGTGTGTTTTTTTTCTTCTTTTGCTTATTACCGAAAACTCTAATAGTTAAGGAGTCTGTATAATGCATATTTTAGTTCACTATTTGCTCACATTCATACCATTGAGGCGTACTGTAAATTAAATTGTGTTGGATCCATTTCTGCTAAGCTTTTATCTCATAAATAGCATTGAGAAGAAGATAATATCTTCCATGGGATTGCCAGAGGAAAGCAGTCAAATTACTGCCACAAATGTTATGTCCGTAATGGTAATGCCACTCAAATATTTCCGCAGAACACAGCGGGGCGTAAGTCGCTTATAACACAACTCTGAAGCTCATTAAGCATTTGATGAATACGTCCCTAAGCATCCCATTTTCAAAACTAAATTTAAGCTGCAATTATTTTCTCTAATCAACTCATGTGATAGGAACACAACCCCAGAGGATTCACAGGTATTTGTGTCAACTTCACTCCCAATATATTAAAGCATTTTTGGGCCCTATAAACCAATATAAATGTAGATATTTAAAGGGGTATTCTCATCTTAGACAATGGGGGCATATCGCTAGGATATGTCCCCATTGTCTTATAGGTGCGGGTCTCACCGCTGGGACCCGCACCTATATCCAGAACGGAGCGGGGAGCGCTGCGCCTGGAGGACCCCAGGTTTCCGGGGGTCCGGCCACCACCAGGCGCAGCTCCCCGCGCCGCTCATAGAAATGAATGGGAGCCGGGCCGTGCATGCGCGGTGCGCTCCCATTCATTTCTATGGAGCCGACGGCTCGGCTATTTTCGGCGGCCCCATAGAAATGAATGGAGGGCGGCTGCGCATGTGCAGTGCGCCCTCATTCACTTCGGGGGCTCCGTTCTGGAAATAGGTGCGGGTCCCAGAGGTGGGACCCGCACCTATAAGACAATGAGGGCATATCCTAGCGATATGCCCCCATTGTCTAAAATGAGAATAACCCTTTAAGTATTGTCTGTCGGGTCATGTAATTGTGCATAAAACATACAAAGTTTATACATTTGCCTGCAATTACTAGGGCAATAATTAATCTAAAAAAAAACGTACAAAAGCAAAATTATGGCAAATTGACGTTTGACAATGGGGGTAAGAATAACATGAACAATCATAAATAGTTTTCATGACCAGTTAAAGGTGGTATGGAAAATAAGTGTTACTGCCTATCCTTTCCTTCTGCCCCCTGCCATGTGCCCTTACAGAAATTTACCACCACATGTGGAGGGTTTCGGTAAACTGCAGAATTAGGGTAATAGATATTAAGTTTTGTTTGGCTGTTAATAGAGATGAGTGAACGTGCTTGAAACGAGCACTGTACCGTTCGGCTCCCCTGCGCTCGCATGGACGCAGGCAGCCGCTTCCGTCCTCCTCAGGAGGAGGAGGACGGAAGCGGCTGCCTGCGCCCATGTGAGCGCAGGGGAGCCGAGCGGTACAGTGCTCGTTTCGAGCACGTTCGCTCATCTCTAGCGGTTAACCTTTGATGTGTTACAGGAAAAAAATGGAAAATCTGCCAAAAAAATTGAAATTTTATCTCCATTTTCCATCAATTCTTGTGGAACACATAAAGGGTTAACAAAGTTTGAAAAATCAGTTTTGAATAACTTGAGGGGTGTAGTTTCTAAAATGGGGTAATTTAGGTAAGGCCCACAAAATGGCTTCCTAACTGAAAATTGCTAATTTTTCCCAATTTTGGTAAATTTTGGATTTTTTATACATAAAGGAAAAATATATCTACTCACATTTTCCAATGTCATGTACAATGTGTCATGAGAAAACAATCTTTAAATGGCTTGGATAAGTAAAAGCGTCCCAAAATTATTACCACATAAAGTGATACATGTCAGATTAGCAAAAAAATTGTCTGGTCCTTAAAGTGAAAAATGACTGTGTCCTCAAGGGGTTAATGTGTAATTGTCATAGTTTAATATTGTAGATTTTAGATTAATCTTTATTAGTTTTTGCTTACAATTGCATTGTATGATAAAGAATTACTTATGTAGCCAGATAAACCAGAATTCCATCAGACCTAGGCAATTTGTGGCTCTCCTGCAGTTCTTCAAGTTCTCAGACTCAAAGTACTCTGTCTGGTATTGATGCTCAACCCCATTTCTGGTGGAAGGGTGAAGGTGACCTTGTGTCTGATAAAAACCAGAGGGGTCATGAAGCTTGTCCATGTGCAGTAGCTTCTTCAATCTCATGATTGATAAGGTTCCCTTTGGTCATAATTCTCCCCACCAGCTACCGTATTTTTCACTTTATAAGACGCACCCGAAGATAAGACACACCCCAGATTTTAGAGTAGGAAAATGAGAAAAATATATTTTTATCAGACCTCATATCAGACCCCCCCCCCCATAAATTTCAGGACATCACATCAGACCCCCATCAGACCTCAGATCAGCCCAGTGTGCCCCCATCAGACCTCAGATCAGCCCAGTGTGCCTCCATCAGACCTCAGATCAGCCCAGTGTGCCTCCATCAGACCTCAGATCAGCCCATTGTGCCCCCATCAGACCTCAGATCAGACCAGTGTGCCCCCATCAGACCTCAGATCAGACCAGTGTGCCCCCATCAGACCTCAGCTCAGCCCAGTATGCCTCCATCAGACCTCAGATCAGATCATTGTGCCCCCATCAGACCTCAGATCAGCCCAGTGTGCCTCCATCAGACCTCAGATCAGCCCATTGTGCCCCCATCAGACCTCAGATCAGACCAGTGTGCCCCCATCAGACCTCAGATCAGACCAGTGTGCCCCATCAGACCTCAGATCAGCCCAGTGTGCCTCCATCAGACCTCAGATCAGCCCAGTATGCCCCCATCAGACCTCAGAATAGCCCAGTGTGCCCCCATCAGACCTCCGATCAGCCCAGTGTTCCCCCATCAGACCTCAGAACAGCTCAGTGTGCCCCCATCAGACCTCAGAACAGCCCATTGTGCCCCCATCAGACCTCAGATCAGCCCAGTGTGCCCCCATCAGACCTCAGATCAGCCCATTGTGCCCCCATCAGACCTCAGATCAGCCCATTGTGCCCCCATCAGACCTCAGAATAGCCCAGTGTGCCCCCATCAGACCTCAGAACAGCCCAGTGTGCCCCCATCAGACCCCAGAACAGCCCATTGTGCCCCCATCAGACCTCAGATCAGCGCACCCAGCCCCATAACAATAAAATAAAAACCTCTCTTACCTCTCCTGCGCCGCGGCTCCGCTCCAGCGCTCCTCTGGCTTCTAAGCGCGGATCTGCACTGTCACCTGACTGAGTGCAGCGTCAGGTCATAGTGCGCGTACTACGTCCTGACGCTGTACGCAGTCAGGACAGTGCAGTGTCCGCCCGGGAAGCCAGAGTAGCGCCGGACCTGGAGCGGAGCCGCGGCGCAGGACAGGTAAGAGAGGTTTTTATTTTATTGTTATGGGGCTGGGTGGGCTGATCTGAGGTCTGATGGGGGTGCCGCAGTTAAAACATACAAGTGAGCTCTTCCATAATGGAAACGCTCTCTTGTATTCGCTTTATAAGACGCACCGCAATTTTCCCCCTATTGGAAAAATACGCGAAAAATACGGTATTTCTCTACAGAGGAGAACACCGTAATTAGAGCCTAATGCAAGATACCAGGACAAGTAACATTATAACGGTGTAAATCTTTAAAGAACACATTGTGATAAGATGACACAACCTTATTAAAATAAATACATAATATCATTAAATACATTTATTACAAAATATATTCTAAGCGTCAAATCTTCATTCATTCATTTGCCGTCTTTCATCCTTACATTCTATATAAATGTGTATATGCAGTGGTTTTTAATTTATGGAAAAACACTTCTAGTAATTAGATTACATGTTTGTCAAAAAGACTGTTCACTCTGCTGGTTGCAGATAATGATTATTAATAGTCATTAATAGTATACAGATATGTGTCATTTCTGACATACAGATATCCTGAAATTCTGCATGGGAAACACGGAGAGAACATGCAAACTCCATGTATATGTTGTCCTTGGCAAAATTGGAACCCAGAATCCCAGTGTTGGAAGGCAACCATGCTAACCGTGCTTTGTAAATACTATTGATTTAATCAATGTCATTCTGTGTTAAATTAACTTTAATGATAATTATAATGCATGATTACTAGGAGGTCTAGTATGTACCCATCCAACAGGAGGTTGAGCAGGAGTGTGAAGTTCCTTCAACTCTCCAGTAACAAATTTCTGTAGCAATCTCTGCTCTAGAAGCAAGAAGGTGTGTAGCCTGAGAGGGGACTTTGCTTAAAAGCCAATCAGTGAAATCTGTGCTTTCCAGGCTCTGCCATTGATTAGCTCAGGATACGTAGGTCATTAATATCCCATCAGTTAGGGTCTAGCACCCTGCACTCTTACCAGTCAACTGCAGCCTCCAGTGCTGGAATTAGCATTGTGAGTGAAACAGGAAGGACTGCTCTATTCGAAGTATAGTGGTTGTGTCGAGTCACTGCAGCATAGCCTCTACTTTTTGAATGGAGCTCTCTGCTTCCTTCTACATTCAAGTTCTAGTACCAATGCTGGAGACTGTAGGGAACAGTTGATCGGTGAGGGAGCAGACTGTCAGATCCTCACCGACTGGATATTAATGACCTATCCCGAAAATAGGTCATCAATGTCAGGAGCCTGAAAAATCCTTTTAAATCCTGCTATGGATTGTTCTGTGTCAGTTATTTAATTTTCGACCTGATTACTGTGTGTTCTACCCTCCTGCTTTTTGTTATTGTGCTATTACTTGTCTCTCTTGGTTTTGACTCTACCTATCTATGTCATGGATTTCGGTTTCTGATTTAGCTTTGACACTTTTTCCACTTTTCCTTCTGGTTTTACCACCCGTAGGGACTGCGCAGGGTCAACTAGTTAGGTTCTTTAGTGGAATCAGCTCTGTAGGGGTATCTATTTCACTGTAAGCAGGGTCCGTTTTGATAAGTGTGTTGAAAGGTTTGTTTGCCAGAGGTTGCTAGCTAGCATCAAGTCTGGCATTTACACAACTAATATGATAAAACACGGCGGCATAAAAATGCATTCAGAGTGAGGCCCCTTGATCACCCTGCACAAATAACACCTGAACCCTAAGCCTTATTTTTGTGATTGTTTATCCTACTCTTGTCCAACTTGACATTTGTAGTACTCTGGATCAAGGGTACTTTGAAGTCTGGACATTTTTGGGCATTTCCCCTATGCAAAGTCACCAACTCCTTACTTTATTTCACTTTAAATGGTTAACTTGCACAGACTTATACTGTTTAACACTGTGTAATGGCATTTATATGTTTGCTGTGATTAACATCCTGTTCATTTGTGTTTGTACAGCACTGTGGAAAGAGTTAATGAACACTGAGAGACTTTTTGGACTTTGTAGCTAATAATGAGAAGCTGGTAATTTTCCATAGTTACCATAAGAGTTGAAAAACAGTATGTTTTGGAGGGAAAAAGACAGATTTGTTTACCACCAAAACTGAAAATTTGGATGTCTAGTTTAGCTATGTTATTATTTCTGAAGACCTTGTTTGTCATTCCCATTGAGTGTCATTGAAGTTCATACAAGTCTATGAGAGACAAGGAATTGTAACTTTGTACCTGTTTGGGTTGTGTTTCTCAATTCCACCCCTCCCACTAGAAGGTTCTAGTTCAGCTATGAACTGTATACAGTATCTCACAAAAGAGAGTACACCCCTCACATTTTTGTAAATATTTTATATCTTTTCATGGGACAACACTGACGATATGATACTTTAATATAATGTAAAGTAGTCAGTGTATAGCTTGTATAACAGTGTAAATTTAGCATGCCCTCAAAATAACACACAGCCATTAATCTCTAAACCACTGGAGTACACCCCTAAGTGAAAATGACCATATTGTGCCCAAAGTGTCAATATTTTGTGTGGCCACCATTATTTTCTAGCACTTGGGCATTGAGTTCACTGGAGCTTCACAGGTTGCCACTGGAATCCCCTTCCACTTCTCCATGATGACATGAGAATTTACACTCCTCCACCTTCCGTTTGAGGATGCCCCACAGATGCTCAATAGGGTTTCAGTCTGGAGACATGCTTGGCCAGTCCAGCACCTTTACCCTTCTTTAGCAAGACAGTGGTTGTCTTGGAGGTGTGTTTGGTGTTGTTATCATGTTTGAATACCACCCTGCGGCCCAGTTTCTGAAGGCATCATGCTCTGCTTCATTATGTCACAGTACATGTTGGCTTGGTTCCCTCAATGAAGTGCTGGCAGCACTCATGCAGTCCCAAACCATGACACTTCCACCACCATGCTTGACTGTAGGCAAGACATACTTGTTTTTGTACTCCTCACCTGGTTACCGCCACCCAAGCTTGACGCCATCGGAACCAAATAAGTTTACATTGTTCCAGTAATCCATGTCCTTAGTCTACTTGTCTTCAGCTAACAGTTTTCAAGCTTTCTTGTGCATCATCTTTAGAAGAGGTTTCCTTCTGGGTCAACAGCCATGCAGACCAATTTGATTTGTGCGGCATATGGTCTAAGCACTGACAGGCTGATCCCCCACCCCTTTAAACTCTTCAGCAATGCTGGCAGCACTCATAAGTCTATTTTGAAAAGACAACCTCTGGATATGACGATGAACACATGCACTCAACTTCTTTGGTCGGTCATGGTGAGGCCTGTTCTGATTGGAACCTGTCTTGTTAAACTGCTGTATGGTCTTGGCCACCATGCTGCAGCTCAATTTCAGGGTGTGGGCAATCTTCTTATAGCCTAGGCCATCTTTATGTAGAGCAACAATTCTTTTTTCAGATCCTCAGAGTTCTTTGCCATGAGGTGCCATGTTGAACTTCCAGTGACCACTATGAGAGAGTGTGAAAGTGATAGCACCACATTTAACACACCTGACCCCATTCATACCTGAGATCTTGTAACACTAACGAGTCACATGACACGGTGAGGGAAATGGCTAATTGGGCACAATTTGGCCATTTTCACTTAGGGGTGTACTCACTTTTGTTGTCAGCGGTTTAGACATTAATGGCTGTGAGTTATTTTGAGGGCACACCAAATTTACACTGTTATACAAGATGTACATTGACTACTTTACATTGTCTCAAAGCATCATATCTTCAGTATTGTCCCATGAAAAGATATAATAAAATATTTACAAAAATGTCAGGGGTGTAATCATTTTTGTGAGATACTGTATAAGGAGAGTAGTTAGAGTATTCTGCAGTTAGGGATCAGTACATAGAAGAAGCGACTCTGCCAGACTACTCGAGTGACCAGATGCTAAGATGGGGATAATCAGCCACAGACTCTGGATCACCAGCCTTTGTCCAGGGTACCAGCCTTTTGAGAAAGAGAACGGGAGAGCTAGCTCAGGCTTTTCCTCAGCATCAAACCCTTCTTCTGCGCAGAAGGAGGCTGGAGAAGCCAGCCTAGTCCCTTGCCTGTATTATTTTGCACTGGAGTTCCTCCATTAAATAAGCACAGTGCAGACATTGACTTTTTGGACTTATTTCCCATTGGGGTGCCCAAGCCTTACCACCCCTTCCAGAAAGCAGCAACACAAGGTGATAACAACGGGGTAACATTGGGGCCACCCCAAACCCGGCCACTGTAGACACACTGTACTCAGTTTACTCTTTTGCACTGGACCTCTAACAATGTTGGCAGCTTTATTTTATAAAAGTTTTTGGAGCAAATCGGAAAGCCAGAAATGTAATTCTAGCTGGAGAGCCAAAAGAAAGGACTGTTTAGAGCAACCCCGATTCTACACTAAATTTCCAGCAAAAATCTGTTCATACCCAGTCTACCATGGGCCATTATACTTATGACTTAACAAGCCATTTACAGAGGACTACCATTCTGGGTTATCCCCATGCACATTTCATAGAATAATCACTAATTGCATAATTTGCCCATGTTATATTTATTCTTCCCAGCACAATTAATGCTATCTTTAACATATCAAGCCGCGTTCTCCATTGATTTCTAGTAGAGCACATTACTTTACTTTACGGTTATTTAATACGTTGTCAGTTGAACTTTAATTATTCATTTCAGCTTAGCATCTTTGAAGACACTTGAATTGATTGATGCCATTGTACGTGTAAACACATTTGGCCTGCTCTGTATTTCCTTGCAGTCTTTATGTTAAGTTTATTTTCTTCATTAACTTTTTAACTTGGGTGCCTAAGATATATGGGTCCATCTGGTAACATGCACAAGTTGGAATTGTAAATGCTTTTTGCTGCTCTCCCAATCAGCACTATCTACAGCTATCTGGGGGCCTGTAAAAAAATGTCAATTAGCAATAAAAGATCCCAAATAGACATTATATCTCAGAGAGGTCCCTTGAAACCGCAACAATTGTACAGTAATGTCCCCAGGTGGAACCGTTGCTTTGGGCTGTTGATAAATTTTCCTAGTCGTCTTGTTTTTTCCTTATGTCGCAGTGTGTGAAACGTTTTGTTTCGGCCTACTCTGCGCTTGTCTCTGATCACAATTCTCATCTACTAAAATGTATTTCCATGTAATGCATTACCAGAGCTGTTATGGGAGTATGCTATTAAGAAATAAAGGTGTTCTATGACAATTGGTGAGAGGTAGAGGGTTTTTATAGTTACAGTAAGTTTTCTATTCTAGGAATAGCAGTTATGGAAGAAAAGAAATCATATGGGAACATTTATGATGAGTGCCATATGTTAAAGGGTACTGTTAGCCTACGGCAACAAGCTACATTTCTATTGTAGTGTATTTATGGAGTTTTGTCATCCATATCAGATTTTAAGGGTACAATCGCAATTATAATGAGGTTTATTTATTGCTCCAGTGCTTAAATGGGTTTTCTAAATGTTTTAATACTGGTGATCTATCATCAGGATCTCAGTATCTGAATGGTGGGGGTCTGACTCTTGGCCTTGCAGGTTATCAAGCGCAGACCCACCCACTGGATTGCCACTTTGCTTAATATTGCAGCTCAGATTCATTCACTTCAACTGTACTGAGCAGCACCTAGGACATGTGTTTGATAAATGTGATGTTGCTGACCTAGGAAGAGGCCGCAATGCTCATCAGAGCTCTGCGGTCACTTCAAACAGCTGATTTGGTGGGGAGGCTGGGAATTAAAACCCCACAATCAGATACTAATGACCTATCCTGAAGATAAGTCATCACTATTAAAAAATCAGACAACCTCTTTGACCCCCACTAATACACCTTTTTACTGACTAAACAGCTGGCTTTAATTAATTATTACATGTACCCAAAATGGTGCGTTAAAAACTAGAACTTGTCCTGCAAAAAATAAGACCTCATACAAGTACATTGATGAAAAAACAAAAAAGTTAGAGCTCTTGGAATTGTGATTGTAAAAAAATGTACAGGGTCACTAATGGTTAAAGTAAAGTAGAGATACGTTCGCTAATAGTCTTGACTAAAAATAATCAACTGTTTTGTGTCTACAGACCCTGTGCAGATCTATGGATCTCCATGGTTACAGACTACAAACAAACCGCTTGTCCTATAATCTTGAAAATTAGCAATAGTCTGCAGCATACTTTTTGTTGTAGCAAAGCAGCAGGTACAATATAATGAAAAGTCACTAAAGTCCAAAAATTCCCAAATTCAGACACAATATTCAATAACAAAATAGCTGTGACAGCACACTCGAAAAATCCCACATACAGTTGCTACGTTTCAACTCGTGCAAGGGGTCTTCATCAGGCATAAGTCATGAAATCTAAGTATTTCGAAGCTCATCAGTTGTTTCCCACCCAGTCAGTTAGCAGGGTGAAGTAAGCTCCATCCCTACCAAATATTGCATGGTAATCTATGGTGTGTGATGCACATGAATCACAATATTGTACCAACGCTGCCCAATAGTTATCAGTAAGTTCAGAAAATGAATACAAAACACAAGTATCTATGTTTATTACAACACCCCATCATAGTATTAAGACTGTACTTGGTACTGTTGATAAACATGCATGTGCCACCATTTCCTGTTTACACACCGCCAATGTGATGGAAAACCCGAGAGGTAGGGTTTAGAAAATAGAGGCACCATAACCAGGTGCAAGAACCCAATAAAGAAACACACGTGCATGGACTTCCGTAGGCCTGCACAAGCTTTGTGCACTGGGTAGTGTAATCACTATGCGGGTCATTTATTATGGGAAGTACGTCAAGGGGGAATTGCGCAAAATCTATGACTTTCTCCAGCTCTCTCCACTTTTCCGAGGTGGCGGAAAAAGGGGGCAGGGCATGGTTTGGGAAGTAGGCAGGCCCGTCTGATTCATCATTTTCTATACCTGTGTTTGTCAAGTCATCCGGCTGCCGGTAAAGTGGGTAAGTTATGAAGAGGCCGGTTCCTCTACATAACTTAGGCGCATCAAGCGGACATGGACTAAGACTGGCATCAGGTCTATATCTCAGTAAATGTCCCCCTATATGTTCACTTTATGACAGCATGGTGGCTCTGTGGCTTTTACACTCTTTATTGGTGCACTATATTTCTTTAAAGGGAAACATCACCTCTCCTGACATGTTTGTTTTAGTAACTACTTGCATCCCCCATGTAACAACAATTCTGAAGCATCTATGACTCTGTAATGTGCCATTCCTCTATTATTCCGGGTAGACGTTAGGAATGAATTACTAGCTGTTATTGCAATCAAGGTCCAGAAGGGTGTGCCCCTGCACAGTCTGACACTGGCAGCACTAATTGGATAACGTAAGATTTTGCAGGGACACACTTCCAACTGGTAACACCCAGTTAACACACAAAAATAAACTACCCATCTAGTTGTTCAGTGCACGCCTTTAGAAAAGTGTTTTGTTGATTTTCATCACAGAAAATAATATATACATTCAAGAGTAAATTAAGCATAACAATGGTTAACATCAGTAGACTACAAACGGCAAGTGAAACCAGCTGTCGACTAACCGCCTGAATGTGATGAAATATGTATAATAATGAATTTATATTGTTATTAGGCATCATTAGCTCATATTTATACAAATGCATGTAAAAGGCACATACTGAACTTGACATCAAGGACTTAGCAAGGACTTTTGGCAATTAGTAAACATAAGAGAACAAGCCAGAGACAGAAAAGTTTTGGTTTGCTTCCCTAGCCCTATATCTAAATACCTTGGATAAGGCAAAGTGGTGCGTTAGTGCCCCCTAATACAGATAAAATCTCAGTTGTCAACTGTCAATTTACAGCCCAGAAGTGGGCATGTCCTGCCGGTACAGGACCTGCAGAGCAGCAGTGACCAGAGCAGCATCATAACTGTGGTGGCTGGGGATCAGTGGAAGTGAATACAGCCTCTTTCTTATTTTTAATAAGTTCTCACCACTTTGAAGCCCCTTTGAAGTAAATCTGTCACCAGATAACTTGTTATAAATCCATCAGCCAAGCGAGATGCGCACTTGTCATGACAATCAAATGCTCTTGGTCCTATTTCGATCCATGCCCCTATTGTGGAGAAAATAGCCTGTTTATTGTATGCAAATTAGCCCCCATGTGCAATGAGGGTATTGCCATTGCACCCAAGGTTCAGCTTCTTCTTTTAATTCCAGGCCACACCCCTGCCATTTTTACTGAAAGAGTCTGCCAGTGCAGACATACTCACACCTGACCTCAAAGTCTTGCGACATTCGGTGCACCTGCAGTACATAGATGGAGATCACCGTGCAGAAATTCTCATGTACTCTGCGCACGCTGGACACACTGCCACGAGACCTCGTGAGTATGTCTTCACTGCCAGGCCCAGGGAAGGACTGGAAACTTCAAAGTGGCCCCAGAAAAAAAAGTAAAACAGGTCCCATGTTGTAGGCGGATCCAAATTGACAGAAGGCGGGGCAGCACAAGTAGGCAGGGACAACAGAAGCAGGTGGGGCCAGCAGTGCCTTAGTGCAGCACAAAATACCACCCCAGCAGAACCAAATACCACAGTGCAGAATAAAAATACTGCCGACTGCGCCACAGTATTCAACTGTATCACTGTCCTGAGGATGTTGATACAGTTGAAATCAGGAGGACACCTGTGGATTCCGGCCAGGACCATAAGTACCAGCATTAATTAATGCTGCGAGCATGAGTGCATTATGTACCCAGCTGGCAGCCGTAATATCTTAGGAGCCTCCCTGGTAATCGACCCACTAGGAAATTTCTCTGTAGGGACTATGGCCAGTCTGCCCCTGGCCTTGTTAGTCAAAGTGGTGGGCGCGCAGTCTGGAATGAAAAGGAGCCGAGCCTTGGGTGCAATGCGGTGCAACAACAACGCCTTTGTTGCACTCGGGGGCTATTGTGCATAGAATAAAAAGGCTATTTTCTCCATAATGGGGGCATAGATCTAAATAGGACCAAGAACATTCGAATAATGGATTTATAACAAGGTTTTCGGTGACAGATTCCCTTTAAGAAGTGGCTCTTTTTGGATGTGCTCTAGTATCTAGTGCAGGGATCAGCAACCTCCGACAATCCAGTTGTTCTTAAACTGCAACTCCCAGAATCCTCCTTTCACTTCTATGGGCGTTACAAGAACAACCAAGTACATGTGAATGCTGGGAGTTGTAGTCTCACAGCAGCTGGCATGCCGATGGTTGCTGATCCCTGATATAGTGTGTTAATTCTATAGTATACAGTAACGTTAATGCTTCACCTTGTACACCAGAGAGGATGGACATCGACCACTCTGACAGAAGTTATTTTTTGTCTTTGGTCCCAGGAGCATGAACTTTATGCCATTTTCTCCTTTTGAAGTAGAATCTCTAACCATATATTGTGTTTTATTCTTTTATGTTTGCAGACTGTCCATAATAAATTCTCGGGATGTGGTGTAGTGAGTGATTTTACTTGCTGGAGACCATATTTTAGGAGAATATAAAGCTGTGCTGGTTAAACTGTTTTTTTTTGTCTCACAGCTTCTGCTTTCTACCCGAGTGCTTAAAATGTAACTATTTTCCATCTTTCTTTTCACTTATCGGTATTATGTGGAAAAGCTTTGTCATTTTGTCATAAAGAAAGTGGAGCTTACGGCATTAACGTCGCTGTTTAGCTTTAGTTTTTATTTGCTCTGTTTCTGTAGTCTTCCCGCAAATCTCTGAGTGACCAATTATGTTCGACACAATACGTAAGCTTCTAAAAGGCGCTCTTATAGTTATTAAAGAGAAACTTTTTTTTCAAATATGGTTTTCTTTTTTTTACTGCATCTAGTATTTCCTGAAATTTTTGGAAGGTTTTAGCTTTTTCAGCTAATAAGGTATTGGCTTTTCCAGCTCGCCTGTCCAGGTCCCTGGATACCTGCTGGATATTCTATACACCGGGATTGTGGTTAATCTGCATTTTTGTCTTGAGTAGAAAACCATCTAAAATAAGCGTGTGAGAATGTTTTAATTTTTTTTTTTCTGGCGCAGCATATTCACTACCTTTCCAGCCAGCAACAATATTTTGCTTAGACAGCCAAATCTAGAGCTGTGTAGAAATGATAGCCTTATCAGATGTCTCCGGAAGCTGTTCATTTAATCCATCAGTACTTTTTCATTTTTCTTTCATCCCAGTTTCGGTCTTGTTTGGGAGAATTTCAGCTCCATTTACCTTACAAGGAAAACAATTATTGAAAAAATAATTTAGTGCTCTGTATTTTTTTATGTAGAAAACCCAAATGTTCATTAACTCTTTCATGACTGTATGGTTGGAACATCTTCATAGTTAGCATCTGCACATGTCAGCAGTATTTTTCGATGTATACCTAAGGCATCTATAGGTCATACAGTGGGTCGGTATGTGTTGGCAAACTTTTTTTACTTTTCTATGCAGAGGGACACAGTTAAAAATATATAATAATAATAAAAATTATATATTAATATATATATATCGTAGCATACATATTTTTTACAATGAGATGGATGACATATCACTGTATACCTTAACAGTGGGATATGTTGCAGAAGGTCTGAGGTACACATTAGCGATCCTCTCAATGTATAACTGCAAAGTAGGCTCAAAATGAGATGTGAACTGAGCCTTTATAACCCTTTCAAGACCTTCAGATCTTTAGCCAAAATGTCAGTAGCAAAATTTTACATTTTGAAATGGCACATTTTCAGAGTGATTTTTTATTTTTGTTTTATTTATTTATTCCATGCTTTGTGATGCATAGGTCTTTAATTTGGGGGCAATGAGGTGCAACAGCAACGCCTTTGTTGCACCCGGCGGCTAAATTGCATAGGATAAAAAGGCTATTTTCTCCATAATGGGGGCATAGATCTAAATAGGACCAAGAGCATTTGAATGTCATGACATGTGCTCATCTTGCACGACCGATGGCTTTATAACAAGGTTTTTGGTTCCCTTTAAGAAGTTACTCTTTATGAATGTGCTCTAGAATTTAGTGTGTTATTCAATGCTTTGTGATGCATAGGTCTTTAATTTGGTAATTATCTATCCATCCATCTACTTATCATTGGCTGCAGTGGCCACACGACCCGCATGAAATTGAATGCGTCAATCTTTGTGGGTGAAGGAGTTGGAACCCAGTGACAGGGATCATGTAAGTAAGATCCCCTCCGCAGGTCTGGCCATGCTGGGGGATCTGGCTGAAAGACCCCTGCGGATGAGCAGCCCCTTTAATAGAGCCTGTGTCCTTACCCTTAACCTATTATGATGAAGGTGAGTTTGAAGAAAGTTAGAGCTGTTGAAGGTTAGGTGTTAGCACCTTCATGGGGCAAGGCAAGAGTCACATATGTAGCTATTGGTCAGGATTGGAGGTTACCTGTTCAGATGGCACAACTATGGAGAGCTCTGAAACAAGAACCAGGAACTGGGCCAAGGGTCAGATAGGGAATAACCAGGAATCAGGCTAGAGTTAGGCTCAAAGCATAAAGACAGACATTAAATGTTAGGAAAAGCAAAGTTTTATTTCCTTACCTGGGTGTTTTCATCAGTGAGCAGTATGAAATGGAGCCGGATGAGCCAGCTTTCTGTCTTCACACAATTAGCATGTAAATTGAGAAATCCATAGGGATTGTTTAAATGCATCTTGATGGCAGTAGTCGCTTCTTTCATTTCTTTTGGATGGAAAAGCCTTTTAACAATTTGACAAACAATAGCAATGATTTTTATCTTTGGCCAATTAATTTTCATCAATGATAAAACTTAATTTATTGTTATGACAGCCTGGGATATGCATGAGTTGTAGTGATTTAATGTAACACATAAATGGGCCTTCAGCAGGATGTTAAGAATTGCAGCACCCTTCATCTGTTTTGCACAAATGTAATGACAAAGTATTTTAGCAATTTATCTCACTGAATTAAGATGTAAAATTTAACTTTCATTCCAGACTTTTAAAACAAAATAATATTCATACATAAATCGAGAAATAAAAATCATAATATTCCATACAGCCCTCCACATGCCATATAGCTACTCAGAGGATAAATACTCAATGATCCATCTTAAAGGGTTTTTGTAGCTTAGCAACCTATTGTTCCACTGGAGAATTCTTAGTTAAAGGTCACCTATCAGCAGATTTGTACCTATTAAACTGGTGGACCTGTTACATGTGCGCTTGGCAGCTGAAGGCATCTGTGTTTTGTTTCCATGTTCATATGTGCCCACACTTCTGAGAAAAATGAAGTTAGAATATATGCAAATGAGCCACTAGGAGCAACAAGGGCGTTGTCATTACTCTTAGAGGCTCTCCTCTAGTTCTGCAACTGTTGTGCCCTCTGCACTTTGATTGACAGGGCCAGGCTTGATGACATTTTTCACTGCCTGGTCCTGTCAATCAAAGTGTATAGGATGCAGTAGTTGCAGAGAAAGTATACCCTCTAGGTGTAACAGCAATGCCCTTGTTGCTCCTAGAGGCTCATTTGCATATATTAAAGCTTAATTTTTCTCAGCAATGCGGACACAAGAAAAAAACATGGGACCAACACAGATGCCTTCAGCTGCCAAGTTCACATGCAACAGGTCAGCCAGTTTCATAGGCACAAATCTGCTGGCAGATGTCCTTTAATGAGGGGAGGGCACCATTCAGAATTATCATTTCTTGACCAGATTTGTGTGGGTCTCTTGCTTTATGAAAACACTTAATTGATGTGAATGAGTACTATATAATGCTTAAAGGCCCTATTACAACAAGTTATCCCTTATCTACAGGTCCTAAGAACAGCGGTCGTATGGTCCTATTTGGAACAGCTCAAATGCACGTGTGTGCTGAGTCCACCAGACACCGTCGAGGTGTCACCACATGTTGCTGTACTCCGGAAGGGATGGTAAGGCATGGTGTTCCCATTGCACATCATTCAGCATTACGGGACTGCTAGAGGTAGCCCCATAGTGTTCAATGGAACTGCAATGTGATGCATTCAACAAGGGAACACAAGCCATGACCCCGGTGGACAGACTTCTGCTGATCAGACACTTCCCCTGTGGATAGGTGCTGCACTTACTACCAGCTTTTCCTACATATTACAGCTGATCGGTGGAGATCACTGGAGGTCACAGCAGTCCAGACATTATGTTTAGTGTTGAGTGGTTCGAAGTTCACAAAGTTGACTTCTATCTGAATTTCAGGAAAAATTACATTTTCCCTGAAATAGCCGTAAAAATTAAAAAAAAAAAAAAAAAAATCATACTTAACTCATCCATTTGAGTGCGAAGAGGATGCCACGGCCATCTTGCATGAAGATCTCTCTTGTGTTGTTGCATATGATGAAGAACTCTTGTGTTGTAGCATATGATGTCAGCACACCGCCCCGCGTGATGACGTCACAAAGCAAATTTTTTTGTACAATAATTCCTGCAAGGTCACCTCTCCAATCTCAGCTGTGTAAGACCTGTTCATGAGATAGTTGCCAGTTCCTGAGGTTCATAAGCGTGAATGTAATGAACCGCACATGTGTGGCCACCATTCTATTCCCAGTGGAGCAAGACACGGCACCCCTTCTCAAGACAGGGGGCAGGTCCCAGAGGTGGGAGTCGGACCAACGGTTACTAAACATTTAAGCATGTCCTGTGGATATGCCTAAAATGTCCCTCAGGTAATACCCCTTTGAGGCAATGTACAGTAGGTACAATATATGTTTTATTATGGAAATGATTCAATATGGCGAGATGAAGATAATGAAACGACTTGCACCAAATTAGCAAATAAATCAAATAACACCTCCAAGATGTTAATTATCCTCCATGTAAATGTTATGTACTCCTATTATCTGTCACCTTCTGTATAGTTGGTAATTATTTTTTTAAGTATATGCAAATTGGTTGTTTACATTTTAATACATGCGTCGCTGCGGTAGTTATTAATTGTTTTGAAAATTTTCCCATTAATATCTAGGGGGGATTTAATTATATCAGTTCAGTGAGGTTCCAGCAGAACAAAGCACAGAGCACTACATTCATCTGCAATTATTTGTTCTGAACGTATTCGCTTGTGTTGCTTATATATCACTGATCTACAGTATTCAAATCAGTCTCTATTTCCAATGGAATTTTTTTCAATTCAGACAGGCAAATTAGGGTCAATTTTAAAAAGAGCCAATCAATTGGTATGTTTTTGGAGTTTAAGTGGAAATCCCCAAAAACACAGAGAGAACATAAAAACTTAAAAGGGAAGTCCCATTTTATAAAGCAATTGCATATTGCTAGGATAGGCCACCACTTTATGACCGATGGAGATCTGACCTCCCACTGATTCTGAGAATGAATGGACCACAGCAGTGTTTCAGGACTTTAACCCTTTCACAGTCCTTAGCTGCACATCGACGACCCATTCACATAATATACAGGGAACTGAATTTCATCTCAATTCAAGTGAATGAGAATGGCTGCAGTTTTTTGAACAGCCAGGTGGCCAGAAGCACCGAAAAAGCAGCGAAAAAGACACTAAAGGGGCTGCATCTCTAAATCTGCTTTGCAACCTTTTCATTCTCAGGATCAGTGGTCCATGAGATCAGACCTTCATCAGTGGCCTAGTAATATTCCATTACTATGAATTGTGACGTCACCTTTAATGCAGATGTCTGATTCAAATACAAGACCTCAGGGCTGCAGGGTAATAGTATTGTCCAATGAGTCACTGTCTGTCTATCTGTCTATCTATCTATGTAGAAGAATTGTTGAGGAAGGTGAGCTGAAAAGTTTCTTTGTAAGATAGAATTAATAATAGAATTTTTGAGTGTGGCCGATTTCTCTACATGTTTAAGTTGGATAATTTACCATTTTCTACGGACATGAGCCCTTGGCTGCCTACTTCAGTGATGCATTTCTTTCTCTTTTATCTAATCTATCTATCTACCTAACAATCTGCCTATAAATTTTCTATCTATCTATCTATCTATCTATCTATCTATCTATCTATCTATCTATCTATCTATCTATCTTTGCTTGAGAAAAGTCCCAGTAAGAGGACTGAAACGTTGCTGTCTGGTGATTAAAGCACGTTTTTCAGCTGCGCAGTTCACAACTTCTGGACTCTATCTATCCGTCTGTCTGTCTATCTATCTATGTATCGTCTCAGATACATCTCTTGTTACCTAAGTGGGTGTGGAACCATTGTATCTACCAACAGATTTGATTTAGGGATAACCCTAAGGGTGTTATCCTGGCAGTCCCCTGGTATTCACCCTTTAAACCCTGTACAGTGATTTGGACATCACTGCAGGGGAAACACCAGGCCACTACCTCCTGGAGCAGTCTCTGTTTGATTGACAGCTGACTCACAGGGATCAGAGACACTGGTGTGGAAATGGTCAGAAGTTAGGGCAGGCAGTAAAGGGTCAATATGGAGGTCAGGCACAGGCAGTGGCATACATAGAGAAGTAAGGGCCCCATAGCAAGGATCAAACAAGGCCCCCGACACAGGACAGAAGGATTTCCACCTAAACCCTTTCCAATGACCCTTGGGCCATTTTTCCACTGCCTCATTTGCCAAAAAATGTTCCTTTAGAGGGTAGTGTCCTGACCAAGTTTTCACCTGCAGTAGAAGGGGAGATGATCCCAACTGGGCCCCCTCTTGCCCTGGGCCCCATAGCAGTTGCATGGTCTGCCACTATTGTAGTGATGCCCCTGGGCACAGGTCAGGATAGAATCAAGTAAAAATGAATATACATTAGAATAGCACACTGTATATGGCTTTGGTGCAACTAGAAAGGGTTCTTCAACCCGATCAATATTCTGAACATATTCAGTGCACACACAAAGGGCAGTTTTGTAATTTATTACTTCATGTAGTGTTTACAAATCATTTTCCATTATCCCAGCAATATATAAAAAAATAATACGTTGTTTTCAATAATACGTATATTGTTTTTCAGATGAAGTACAATGATGGCGTTTCGGTCGTAGTGACCTTTTTTCAAGTTTCATCTGTGTTTACATATATGGCAAAAGTACTGATGTCTCTCCAGCAGCACAAGTACAGATGAAACTTGAAAAAGGTCACTACGACTGAAACGTTGTCGTTGTACTTCATCTGAGAAACAATATCTTATTTAAAACAATGTATTATTTTTTTATATACTGCTGGGATAATGGAAAATTATAAGTAAACACTACATGAAGCAATAAATTACAAACCTGCCCTTTGTGTGTGCGCTGAATCTTTTCAGAAGAATCAAGTAAACAGGCAGAGGTCAGTACACAGTCAGACAAACGAACACAGCAGCCATTCACAGGAAACTATCAAGCTAGCAGCCTATTGTTCAGTCAGCCTCCTATGGGGTAAGGTACCTTAAAGCGTAACTGCCTTTTCACTACCAAAAATGAAATTCCTAACATATGTGATGCTGAAGGGCAGATATTCATGAAGCTGTATTTTTCAGTTCATTTTACCTTTCTGATGTCTACAGTCATGGCCAAAAGTTTTGAGAATGATACAAATATTAATTTTTACAAAGTCTACTGCTTCAGTTTTTATAATGGCATTTTGCATATACTCCAGAATGTTATAAAGAGTGATCAGCTTAACAGCAATTACTTGCAAAGTCAATATTTGCCTAGAAAATGAACTTTATCCCCCAAAACACATTTCAACATCATTGCAGCCCTGCCTTAAAAGGACCAGCTAACATCGTTTCAGTGATTGCTCCATTAACACAGGTGTGGGTGTTGATGAGGACAGGGCTGGAGATCAATCTGTCATGATTAAGTAAGAATGACACCACTGGACACTTTAAAAGGAGGCTGGTGTTTGGCATCATTGTTTCTCTTCTGTTAACCATGGTTATCTCTCAAGAAACACGTGCAGTCATTATTGCACTGCACAAAAATGGCCTAACAGGGAATAGTATCGCAGCTAGAAAGATTGCACCTCAGTCAACAATCTATCGCATCATCAAGAACTTCAAGGAGAGAGGTTCCATTGTTGCCAAAAAGGCTCCAGGGCGCCCAAGAAAGACCAGCAAGCACCAGGACCGTCTCTTAAAAGTGTTTCAGCTGCGGGATCAGGCTACCAGCAGTGCAGAGCTTGCTCAGGAATGGCAGCAGGCAGGTGTGAGTGCATCTGCACGCACTGTGAGGCGGAGACTCTTGGAGCAAGGCCTGGTCTGAAGGAGGGCAGCAAAGAAGCTACTTCTCTCCAGAAAAAACATCAGGGACAGACTGATATTCTGCAAAAGGTACAGGGAGTGGACTGCTGAGGACTGGGGTAAAGTAATTTTCACTGATGAATCCCCTTTTTGATTGTTTGGGACATCTGGAAAACAGCTTATTCGGAGAAGACGAGGTGAGCGCTACCACCAGTCTTGTCTCATGCCAACTGTAAAGCATCCTGAAACCATTCATGTATGGGGTTGCTTCTCAGCCAAGGGAATCGGCTCTCTCACAGTCTTGCCTAAAAACACAGCCATGAATAAAGAATGGTACCAGAATGTCCTCCGAGAGCAACTTCTCCCAACTGTCCAAGAGCAGTTTGGCGATCAACAATGCCTTTTCCAGCATGATGGAGCACCTTGCCATAAAGAAAAGGTGATAACTAGAGATGAGCGAGTAGTGAAATATTCGAAATTTCGAAATTCGATTCGAATAGACCGCGAAATTCGACTATTCGACCAGATATCGAATCCCATTAAAGTCTATGGGGAAAAAATGCTCGCCACTTGGAAATCTCAATTCGACCACTTGGAGGTCGCCAAGTCCACCCTGGAACCTCAGAAAAGGATGCCAACACTGCTGGAATGCAACTAGGACAGCAGGGGAAGCATGTCTGGGTGCATATAACGCGCCCAAGTCGCACTATTACGCCACTATCACAGCCTCTCAACAATACACTCCAAACACAATATAACCTCTCTGTAAAGTGAGACCATACAAGGAAACCTTCTTTCCTCAACATTGCCATGGACCCCAAGCCAAACTAGACAAAAAAGAAGATAAAATTCTGCACCCCTTAAATCACGTTGCCTATGACAACCACAGATGGCATAGGCAAGGGGGAAAGCAAATAGACCCCACCCTTAATTGTCATTGTGTGTGTGTGTGTGAGATGTGGTCAGACATGTCTTCTTTAAAATGTAAAAACAACTCAAAAACACATGCAGAAGCCTTAAAATGCCCAAATTGTTGGCGCTTGAGAGGTCAGTGACCCGACCTGGCCCAGTGTCATGTCTAGCAGGTAAAGCAGTGGGGATGTTGAGGGATGCATAGGACCGCAAAAGGCAGGAAGAGGCCGTGGGCTGGCCAGAGGCTCATGGAAAATTTTGTGGAGGCCCAAGAGGTGAGACGTCTTAAAAATTGTGTGGAGGCTAAAGAGGTGAGACCTCTTAAACATTTTGTAGAGCCCCAAGAGGTGAGACCTCTTAAAAATTATGTGGAGGCCCAAGAGGTGAGACCTCTTAAAAATTATGTGGAGGCCCAAGAGGTGAGACCGCTTAAACATTTGTGGAGGCCCAAGAGGTGAGACCTCTTAAACATTTTGTACAGGCCCAAGAGGTGAGACCTGTTAAAAATTATGTGGAGGCCCAAGAGGTGAGACCTCTTAAAAATTATGTGGAGGCCCAAGAGGTGAGACCTGTTAAAAATTATGTGGAGGCCCAAGAGGTGACACCTCTTAAACATTTTGTGTAGGCCCAAGAGGTGAGACCTCTTAAAAATTATGTGGAGGCCCAAGAGGTGAGACGTATTAAAAATTATGTGGAGGCCCAAGAGGAGAGACGTGTTAAAAATTATGTGGAGGCCCAAGAGGTGAGACCTGTTAAAAATTATGTGGAGGCCCAAGAGGTGAGACCTGTTAAACCTTTTGTGGAGGCCCAAGAGGTGAGACCTGTTAAAAAGTTATGTGGAGGCCCAAGAGGTGAGCAATAAATATATACATTTTTCTTATTTACGGAGCAATTCTACGGCGGTTAAGGAGGAGGTGGAGGAGGAAATGGCACTTCATACAGATGGCACTTCACTTTTGGCTGCTTTCCACTGTTAACCTCTTAAACCTTTTGTGGAGGCCCAAGAGGTGAGACCTGTTAAAAATTATGTGGAGGCCCAAGAGGTGAGCCATAAATATATACATTTTTCTTATTTACGGAGCAATTCTACGGCGGTTAAGGAGGAGGAGGAGGAGGAGGTGGAGGAGGAAATGGCACTTCATACAGATGGCACTTCACTTTTGGCTGCTTTCCACTGTTAACCTCTTAAACCTTTTGTGGAGGCCCAAAAGTTGAGACCTGTTAAAAATAATGTGGAGGCCCAAGAGGTGAGACCTGTTAAACATTTTGTGGAGGCCCAAGAGGTGAGACCTCTTAAAAATTATGTGGAGGCCCAAGAGGTGAGACCTCTTAAAAATTATGTGGAGGCCCAAGAGGTGAGACCGCTTAAACATTTTGTGGAGGCCCAAGAGGTGAGACCTCTTAAACATTATGTGGAGGCCCAAAAGTTGAGACCTGTTAAAAATAATGTGGAGGCCCAAGAGGTGAGACCTGTTAAACATTTTGTGGAGGCCCAAGAGGTGAGACCTCTAAAAAATTATGTGGAGGCCCAAGAGGTGAGACGTATTAAAAATTATGTGGAGGCCCAAGAGGAGAGACGTGTTAAAATTATGTGGAGGCCCAAGAGGTGAGACCTCTTAAACATTTTGTGGAGGCCCAAGAGGTGAGACCTGTTAAAAATTATGTGGAGGCCCAAGAGGTGAGCCATAAATATATACATTTTTCTTATTTACGGAGCAATTCTACGGCGGTTAAGGAGGAGGAGGAGGAGGAGGTGGAGGAGGAAATGGCACTTCATACAGATGGCACTTCACTTTTGGCTGCTTTCCACTGTTAACCTCTTAAACCTTTTGTGGAGGCCCAAAAGGTGAGACCTGTTAAAAATTATGTGGAGGCCCAAGAGGTGAGACCTGTTAAAAATTATGTGGAGGCCCAAGAGGTGAGCCATAAATATATACATTTTTCTTATTTACGGAGCAATTCTACGGCGGTTAAGGAGGAGGAGGAGGAGGAGGAGGTGGAGGAGGAAATGGCACTTCATACAGATGGCACTTCACTTTTGGCTGCTTTCCACTGTTAACCTCTTAAACCTTTTGTGGAGGCCCAAAGGTGAGACCTGTTAAAAAATTATGTGGAGGCCCAAGAGGTGAGACCTGTTAAACATTTTGTGGAGGCCCAAGAGGTGAGACCTGTTAAACATTTTGTGGAGGCCCAAGAGGTGAGACCCGTTAAAAATTATGTGGAGGCCCAATAGGTGAGACCTCTTAAACATTTTGTGCAGGCCCAAGAGGTGAGACGTGTTAAAAATTATGTGGAGGCCCAAGAGGTGAGACCTGTTAAACATTTTGTGGAGGCCCAAGAGGTGAGACCCGTTAAAAATTATGTGGAGGCCCAAGAGGTGAGACCTCTTAAACATTTTGTGCAGGCCCAAGAGGTGAGACGTGTTAAAAATTATGTGGAGGCCCAAGAGGTGAGACCTGTTAAACATTTTGTGGAGGCCCAAGAGGTGAGACCTGTTAAACATTTTGTGGAGGCCCAAGAGGTGAGACCTGTTAAACATTTTCTGGAGGCCCAAGAGGTGAGACGTATTAAAAATTATGTGGAGGCCCAAGAGGTGAGACCTGTTAAACATTTTGTGGAGGCCCAAGAGGTGAGACCTCTTAAATATTTTGTGGAGGCCCAAGAGGTGAGAACCTGTTAAACATTTTGTGGAGGCCCAAGAGGTGAGACCTGTTAAAAATTATGTGGAGGCCCAAGAGGTGACACCTCTTAAACATTTTGTGGAGGCCCAAGAGGTGAGACCGGTTAAAAATTATGTGGAGGCCCAAGAGGTGAGACCTGTTAAAAATTATGAGGAGGCCCAAGAGGTGAGACCTGTTAAAAATTATGAGGAGGCCCAAGAGGTGAGACCTCTTAAAAATTATGTGGAGGCCCAAGAGGTGAGACCTGTTAAAAATTATGAGGAGGCCCAAGAGGTGAGACCTCTTAAACATTTTGTGGGGGCCCAAGAGGTTGAAACCTCTTAAACATTTTGTGCAGGCCCAAGAGGTGAGACCGGTTAAAAATTATGTGGAGGCCCAAGAGGTGAGACCTGTTAAAAATTATGAGGAGGCCCAAGAGGTGAGACCTCTTAAAAATTATGTGGAGGCCCAAGAGGTGAGACCTGTTAAAAATTATGAGGAGGCCCAAGAGGTGAGACCTCTTAAACATTTTGTGGAGGCCCAAGAGGTGAGCCATAAACATATAAATTTTTCTTATTTACGGAGCAATTCTACGGCGGTTAAGGAGGAGGAGGAGGAGGAGGTGGAGGAGGAAATGGCACTTCATACAGATGGCACTTCACTTTTGGCTGCTTTCCACGGTTGGAGAAGCAAAGTCCGGGTCAATCCACTTGCTGTTCATTTTGATTAGCGTCAGCCTGTCGGCACTGTCGGTTGACAGGCGGCTGCGCTTATCGGTTATAATGCCCCCGGCTGCGCTGAACACCCTTTCTGATAGCACGCTGGCGGCAGGGCAGGCAAGCACCTCCAAGGCGTACAGGGACAGTTCCAGCCACGTGTCCAACTTGGAGACCCAGTAAGTGTAGGACGCCGAGGGATCGGGGAGGACAGGGGTACGGTCTGCCAGGTACTCCCGCAACATCCGCCGATACTTGTCCCTCCTGCTGATAGCGGGCCCCGCAGTGATGGAAGTTGCACGAGGGGGGTGCCATGAACGTGTCCCACACCTTGGAGAGTGTTCCCCTGGTGGCTGTGGGCCTGATGGATGTTGTGGGACTCTGGGAGACCCTCTCCTCTCTGCCGCCAAGCGATGGTGGGTGGGAAAATCTCCATCATGTTCTGCACGAGTTCCCTCTGGTATTCCAGCAATCGATTCGTCCTCTCCTCTACCGGAATAAAAGAGGAGACGTTATCTTTATACCGGGGGTCCAGGAGTGCGAAGACCCAGTACAGTTTGTTCTCCACTATCCGGACAACACGTGTGTCCCGGGAAAAGCAGCCCAGCATGAAGTCAGCCATGTGTGCCAGACTCTGAATAGGCATGACCTCACTGCCCCCACCAGAAGGATCACTTGCCATTTCCTCCTCTCCTCTTCCGCCTCCTCTCCGCCCCATCCGCGCTGAACCAATGGGACGCACACAGCCTGACTGCTACCCTCGCCGCCAGCATCCTCCTCCTCTTCCACAGCCACCTCCACGTCGTCCTCCTCCTCATCCTCCTCCTCCTGCAACTGCCACCGTGAAGCAGACAAAAGTGTGGTCTGACTGTGTAGCTCCGTTGCGTCTCCTCCTACCCCCGTCTCCTCTGCGTGCAATGCGTTCTCCCTTATGCGATGAGCGATTCTTTAAGGACGCCTAGGAGCGGGATGGTTACGCTCACTATAGCGTCCTCGCTGCTGACCTTCTTGGTGGACTCCTCAAAGATACGCAGTACATCGCATATGTCTGCCATCCATGGCCACTCGTGGTTGGCAAACTGAGGGAGCTGAGTTGGAGGCACGCGTGGATTCATAATCTGGTACTCCATCAATGCTCTCTGCTGCTCACACACCCTGGCCAACATGGAATAGGTGGAATTCCAGCGAGTGGGCAGGTCGCACAACAGCCGATGTTCAGGCAAATGGAGGCGTTGCTGGAGTTTTTTTAAGCTAGCAGCAGCTACAGTTGACTTCCGAAAGTGAGCGCACAAGCGCCGCACTTTCACCAGTAGCTCTGCCAGGTTGGGGTAAGTCTTCAGAAATTTTTGGACTACCAGATTAAAAACGTGGGCCAGGCATGGTACGTGATTGAGTTCGGCAAGCTCCAGAGCCGCCACCAGGTTACGGCCGTTATCGCACACGACCATGCCTGGTCCTAGCTGCAGCGGCGACAGCCACATCTCCGTCTGCTGCAATATGGCGTCCCTCACCTCTGGGGCGCTGTGCTTCCTGTCGCCCAGCTGATGAGCTTTAGCACCGCCTGCTGACGTCTCCCCGCGCCAGTGCTGCAACGCTTCCAGCTAGCGGCTGAGGGAGATGTTAAGGCACAGGAGGAGGAGGAGGAGGAGGAGGAGGAGGGGGGTTTATCAGAACCCATGCTGGCAATCTTGGGCGGGGTGGTAGGTAGGCCGTCTCTGTTTGCGACCCCGTCCCCGCTTCCACTACATTCACCCAGTGTGCCGTCAAAGAGATGTAGCGTCCCTGGCCGCAAGCGC